>CM062293.1:1499298-2104394 GCA_031216915.1 Pictodentalium vernedei | reverse complement strand
GTGACACCCACAATACGCCGGTATGCTGTCCCTTCTGCGGTATGCTACACCCCCCCCCCCCCCCCGAAGTCATCCAGATGGGGCACATTTCATACTACTAGAATAAATATAAAGTGCAGCGAAATGATAATACGCGCGAAAAAATAATCCGTGCACACGAAATAATAATCCTCATGCCGGGTTATTATTTTGTATGTACTGATTATCAATTCGCCTTCGCGGATTATTATGTCGTGTGCACCGATTATTAGTTCGTGCGCACGGATTATTAACTTGTGTGCTCGAATGAAAATTTTGTATGCACGGATTAAAACATAAGGTGTCAGGACCCACACCCCCTGTCCCAAAAGACGGACCTGCTATATATACTTACCATGCCATGCATTAGAATCCTGTTCAGTGGCGGAACCAGAATCCTTTATAGGGGAGAATTCCAATGAAGGGGGTAGCGATATGACGCGGATATATCTCAAATGCCGCAGACAGGGAAGGAAGGGTGTAGTCAGGTGAATCACCCTCTCCCATTTGTGTGACCTGGCATTGGTAGAGCCAGAAAAATATCTGCGGGGGGGGGGGGGGCTGCAAGTAGGGGACATGCTCCGTATGGGTGGGTATCCTGAGTGGAGAAGCCAACATGCCCTCCCCGGGAGAGCGAGGGGGGTCGCCTCCCAGACAAAAAAAAAATCACTGTGCATTTAAATCAAGTTTTCTGATGGCTTTTAGGGTAGATCGCCACAATTTTGGATGACCCACATTTTAGAGACAAGGTTTATAAACCTACATGGCTCATAAGTATCTGCATCCGAACTTGCAAAATTCCAGTGGATTTTTGTTTATCTGCTGAGTTTGTATGTAAATAAAGAAAAGAGAGTCACTGTGTGTGTAAGAGAGAGTGGCTGGATGTGACAGTTTTGGAGAGGGGCAAATGAGTGAGACAGAGAGGAGGGGGTGTCAAAGACTGTGTTCGGGGGCATTCCCTTTCATGACCTCCTGTAGCGCCGCCACCGGATTCGGGACCTCTCCCCGAATTATAAATTTTTGGAGCACTGTAAGGGACTCTGAAGCCTCCTTAGAGGAGGTGAGGCCATTGGTGGGGCCGGTTATCCTTCCTTCGTAAATTTTACAATTTTAACTGTGAAGCTTTGAGAGCGATTCTGGGGCCTAATGGAGGATCGCGAGGTCATCGGTAAGGGCCTGAGTTTCTCTGAAATATTCTCAAATTTCGAAGCTATATCAACAGTTTTGAAGTCTCCTAATGGAAGGTGAGGGAGGGGGTCGAAATCATATATGGCAGTTTGTATTTATTGTGAAGGGGGGAGGTGCAATGTTAGTCTATTTGGGGGCGAGCTGTGTGCGTTTTCCCATGCCCCCGCCTCTGAACCCGACCTTCCCAGGACCTACCAAAAATATATATAATACCGCCAAGATTAGACATGTAGCAGACAAGCATAGGCATATGTTGCCATCCCAGCCAACTTTGGGTGACGTCCCATCCCAAATTCCCCCGGCATTGTGAAGTACTTTTCGATGGCTGCTTTATAGGCCCTTTTAGTCATCTGAATTTTATATCTCCGCTGACATATTTTTGCGCCCCCACGTCTCAACAAGAGACCCCCCCCCCCCCCCTCTCCCGCCACGCTTACATACACCTACTTACTGCCCCAGGCCCAGAGTGCAGCGATGTGAGGTCTTACGCAGACTTCACTTCGTCCTGACTGGCCTATCGCACGTTAAAAAAAGGGAAGCATGCCTAACAAGGACGGACCTCGGGCCATTAGGTTACCCCTCCTGACCTTCCTTCTTGAAGAGATGAGGAGGCGGTAGCGACCGAGGGCCGAAGGGTCCTAGATAACTTAGGTCCAAACAAGAACAAGTAGACCTAAGAATTGTTGTTTCAGCGATAAGATGATAGAATACCAGTATACCAAGGTCACAGGTTGGATGCCATTTTGACTAAATAACCTATACCATAGTTTTTATATCTTTCATGTCATGCGCACGGATTATTATTTCATGTGCATGGATCAAAGTAGTAGTGCTCGTTCCTTTTGAGCAAGATTTGGTGAACCCCGCGGTGGACATCGGAAGTGACGTCATAGTCACGTGACTGGGTTCCGCCATTTTGTGTTGTCATGGTAACGTGCTTGGCCGGCCATGTTGTGGCGCCATCCCCATGGTGAAACGTTGTATCACTGCGCATGCGCAGCGCGTGTTGTTATGGTAATACGCGTTTCCGTCGTCCATTTTGTATACAGGGCGCCGCCATCTTGGTTTCTATGGTAGCACGCGGTTGCTAGGTGACCCAAAGGCATCTAATAAGACGAGGGTATGTTTGGAGGGTACGTTTGATGCAATGGGAGTACAAAGAGTTACCCAGATGATCCCTTGAACGACTTATTTTCACCGGATATCACCAAAATGGACCAGAATTATTTTAGAATGTTGACCCTATAGCAACACGTAGTGTTATAAGATCCATAAAAGCTGTGTTCCTTATCTAGCTCGAATTCCATAAGAATCCTCTTTTAGTACTACATATTTTATACCCTATCTGTTCTACCTGACATCTATCTACTCAAGTATACTAATTATCCCTGACTGTCCCTGTCGATTCTTATGCCTGTTCTACCCATGATATGATGGCATTGTCCGTGTATTCATGGCTGTCTCTTACCTTGGTATATTATTTGGCTTGTTTTACCCGTGATATGATTATTATCTACACTAGTTTACCATTTGTTGGGCTTACCAGTAGACCCAGACATAGCTACAGGGGACACTTTCCCGACGGGCCATCGGTGCCCCGTTTTCTTCGTATGAGGCCATGGGGGCTATGAGGGTCATAAGGAAATGCCATTACTCTCATCCTCATCTCGGTATTTTGTCACCACGGTCCACAGAATCCCAATTTTGGAATTCCTTTCTAGTATCTGGATGGCCTTCAGAATCCCCTTTTCACCGTATGAGACCATGAGGACTATGAGGGCCATAAGGAAATGCCATTACTCTCATCCTCATCTCCACATTTGTCACCACAGTCCACAGAATCCCAATTTTGGAATCCCTTTCTAGTATCTGGATGGCCTTCAAAATCCCATTTTTACCGAATTAGGTCATAAGGGCTATGAGGGCCACAAGGAAATTCCATTGCTCTCATCCTCATCTCGGTATTTGGTCGCCACGGTCCACAGAATTCCAATTTTGGAATCCCTTTCTAGTATCTGGATGGCTTTCAGAATCAGAATCCCCTTTCATCGTATGAGGCCATGAGGGTTATGAGTGCCATAAGGAAATGCCATTACTCTCATCCTCATCACGGTATTTGGGTACCTCTTTTCGTCGTATGAGGCCATGAAGGCTACGAAGACCTCATGGCCATCATGGCCCTGTGGCCCCATCTCGGTATTTGGGGACCCCCACCCCATGGGTAAACGATTACTGGTACCCCATTATGGAATAGGACTAGCCTTTGGCGTCTCTTTTTCGTCGTATGAGGCCATGAGGGCTATGAGGTCTTCATAGCCCTCATGGCCTCACACGAAGAAAACGGGGCGCAGATGGCCCGTCGAGAAAGTGTCAACTGCAGCTATGTCTAGGTCTACTGATAAGCCAGATAATGGTAGACTAGTGCAGATAATAGTCATATCACGGTTAGAACAAGCCAAATAATCTACTAAGATAAGGGAGAGCTAGGAATACACGGACAATGCCACGATATCATGGGTAGAAAAAGGCATAAGAATCTACAAGGACAATCAGGGATAATCAGTATACTAGAGTAGATAGAAGTCAAGTAGAACAGATATGTTATAAAATATGTAGTTGTAAACGAGGATTCTTGTGGAATTCGAGCTAGATAAGGAGCACATCTTTTATAGATCTTATACCACTACGTGGTACTATTAGGGTCAATATTCTAAGAGAATTCGGGTCCTTTTCGGTTATTTCGGGTGAACAGCAGTCGTTTTCGGGTTCATTTGGGTAATTCGTTGGACTCCCATTGAATCGAACCTACCCTCCAAACATACCCCCATCTTATTAGAGGCATTTGGGCCACCTAGCGACCACGTGCTACCATAGAAACAAGATGGTGGTGCCCTGTATACAAAATGGATGACGGAAACGTGTCTTACCATAACAACACGGGCTGCACATGCGCAGTGACACCACGCGTCACCATGAGAATGACGTCAGAACATAGTCGCTCATGCGGGTTACCATGGCAATACAAGATGTCCGCCCCAGACACGTGACTAAGACGTCACTTCCGGGGTACATCGCGCGGTCCACCAGATCTTGCTCGAAAGATACGTGACATACTACTGATCAATAATCCATTTCCACAGCTTATTAATTTGTGTGCACGGAATATTATTTCGTGTGCACAGATTATAATTCACGTGAATGATTTATTAATTCGTTCGCATTGATTATTATTTTATTTGCATGGATTATCATTTCGTGTGCGTGGATTGTTAATTCATGCACACGGATTATTAATTCAAATGCACGGATTATTAATTCGTCTGCCTTGATCATTACTTCGTGCACGGATTATTAATCTGTGCGCATGAATTATTAGTTTGCGTGCATGGATTATTAATTTGTAGGTCTGCCTTTTGGGACAGCGGGGGTGGGGGTCCTGACACCTTATGTTTTAATCCGGACACACAAAATAATAATCCGAGCACACGAGTTAATAATCCGTGTGCACAAAATAATAATCGGTGCACACGAAATAATAATCCGCGTAGGCGAATTGATAATCTGTACATACAAAATAATAATCCGGGTACAAGGATTATTATTCCGTGTGCATGGATTATTATTTCGTGTGCGCGTATTATCATTTCGCCGCACGTTATATTTATTCTGAGTAGTCTGAAATGTGCCAAATGGGCCCCATCTGGAGGACTTCGGGGGTGGGAGCGGGTAGCATACCACAGAAGTGACAGCATACCGTGGGGTATTGTAGGTGTCACGTGGGTTGTCATAGAAGCGCAGGAGAGCGGGCATGTTGTGACCTCATCCCGATAGTGATACGTGGTTTTAGTGAGCATGCATATTGGAGACTACCATCTTGGTTTCTATGTTAGCTTGCTGTTGCCATGTGACCCAATGACCTCTAAACGGGCGGGGGTCTGTTCTATGGGTGTGTTCGATTCAACGGGAGTCTGGCGAATTATCAAAATAAGCTCGACACTTACCCCAAATCACCGACATCGACCTTATGTTACCGAAACAGAGTCGTGCGAAGTGTTATATGACCCATAAATGGTATTTTCGATTGATGGGGGATTGACACCGGTAGAACAAAAGAGCCCCATCCTTGGAGTAAGATCGGTGTTTTGTTACTATAATTAACTTTTGTGGCGTGTTCTGACTACTCTCTGACCCAAGTATTCAACTGCAGGAGTTAGTACGCATGGCATAGCAGACGGGCATCGGGCAGGTCCTTGGGCAAGTTATGGCTACAGGAAGAATAAGCAGGTGGAAGGAAATGGGTGGTGTTAGCGTGCATAGTAAGTAGAGACCATGGGAAAGTGGGAGGGAATGGGTAGTGTTAGTATGAATGGCGTAGCAAGCACACATTAGGTAGGCCCTCGGGCATGTCAGGGCTTAGGAAGAATAGGGAAGTTGGAGGGGGGGTGGGTAGTGCTGGTATGCAAGACGTAACAAGCAGACACCAACAGGCCCGTTGGTATGCCAGAGTTTAGAAAGAATAGGAAAGTGGAAGGGACATGGGTGGTATTGGTACTGGTATTGGTATGCTTGGAGAAGCAAGCAAACATTAGGCAGGGCCTTGGGCATGCCAAGACTTAGAGATAGGAAGGCAAGGAAGTAAGGGTAAGGAGAGCAAATTATGAAGTGAAAGTTGGGCCCCGGTTTGGGATATTTACGGACCGTGTTGCATAGAGATAGACTTGTGGAATCTCTTTCTGTCACTTGGCTGGCCTTCAAGATGCCCTTTTCATTATATGAAAAGCCGAGGGCAAAGGGGCACAACTTGCCATTCCATATATCCTCATGGTCATAAGGGCCATGAGAAAATTCTTAGTGAGCCACAATTTGTCATTGCTCATATCCTCATATTTGGGGATGGCGTTCCATGGAATCTTCTTTATTCTTCTCGTGTTGCACACGAACATCAAAATATCTGGCGATGTTTGTCTCCTTAGGTAATATTTTGTAACTGGCCTTTTGGGGGCCTAAGGAGGGCCCTAAATGTGGTCCTATTGGCATGGTTGAGGTGTCAATCTTCTTTACTCCGAGGGGGCCACCAATCAACATCAAAATATCCAGTGATTTTAACCTGCTTTGGTGATATTTTGTAACTGGCCCTTTTGGGGCCTTAGTGGGGCCCCTAAATGTGGTCCAATTGGGGTGGTTGAGGTGTCAATCTTCTTTATTCCTCGGGGGCCACCCATCAACACCAAAATATCCAGTGATTTTAACCTGGTTTGGTGATATTTTGTAACTGGCCTTTTTTGGGGCCTTAGTAGGGCCCCTAAATGTGGTTTGATTGGGGCGGTTGAGGTGTCAATCTTCTTTATTCCTCGGGGGCCACCTATCAACACCAAAATATCCAGTGATTTTATCCTGCTTTCGTCATATTTTGTAACTGGCCCTTTTTGGGGCCTCAGTAGGGCCCCTGAATGTGGTCCGTTTGGGGCGGTTGAGGTGTAAATCTTCTTTATTCCTCGGGGGCCACCCATCAACACCAAAATACCCAGTGATTTTAACCTGCTTTGGTGATATTTTGTAACTGGCCCTTTTTGGGGCCTTAGTAGGGCCCCTAAATGTGGTCCGATTGAGGCGGTTGAGGTGTCAATCTTCGTTATTCCTCGGAGGCCACCCATCAACACCAAAATATCCCGTGATTTTAACCTGCTTTGGTCATATTTTGTAACCGGCCCTTTTGGGGGCCTTAGTGGGGCCCCTAAATGTGGTCCGATTGGGGCGGTTGAGGTGTCAGTCTTCTTTATTCCTCGGGAGCCACCCATCAACACCAAAATATCCAGTGATTTTAACCTGGTTTGATGACATTTTGTAGCTGGCCCTTTTTGGGGCCTTAGTAGGGCCCCTAAATCTGGTTCGATTGGGGCGGTTGAGGTGTCAATCTTCTTTATTCCTCGGGGGCCACCCATCAACACCAAAATATACTGTGATTTTTACCTGCTTTGGTGATATTTTGTAACTGGCCCTTTTTGGGGCCTTAGTAGGGCCCCTAAATGTGGTTCGATTGGGGCAGTTGAGGTGTCAATCTTCTTTATTCCTCGGGGGCCACCCATCAACACCAAAATATCCCGTGATTTTAACCTGCTTTGGTGATATTTTGTAACTGGCCCTTTTTGGGGCCTTAGTAGGGCCCCTAAATGTGGTCTGATTGTGGCAGTTGAGGTGTCAATCTTCTTTATTCCTCGGGGGCCACCCACCAACACCAAAATATCCCGTGATTTTAACCTGCTTTGGTGATATTTTGTAACTGGCCCTTTTTGGGGCCTTAGTAGGGCCCCTAAATGTGGTCCGTTTGGGGCAGTTGAGGTGTCAATCTTCTTTATTCCTCGGGGGCCACCCATTAACATCAAAATATCTCGTGATTTTATCCTTCTTTGGTGATAATTTGTAACTGGCCCTTTTTGGGGCCTTAGTAGGGCCCCTAAATGTGGTCCGATTGGGGCGGTTGAGGTGTAAATCTTCTTTATTCCTCGGGGGCCACCCATCAACACCAAAATACCCAGTGATTTTCACCTGCTTTGGTGATATTTTGTAACTGGCCCTTTTTGGGGCCTTAGTAGGGCCCCTAAATGCGGTTCGATTGGGGCAGTTGAGGTGTCAATCTTCTTTATTCCTCGGGGGCCACCCATCAACACCAAAATATCCCGTGATTTTAACCTGCTTTGGTGATATTTTGTAACTGGCCCTTTTTGGGGCCTTAGTAGGGCCCCTAAATGTGGTTCGATTGGGGCAGTTGAGGTGTCAATCTTCTTTATTCCTCGGGGGCCACCCATCAACACCAAAATATCCCGTGATTTTAACCTGCTTTGGTGATATTTTGTAACTGGCCCTTTTTGGGGCCTTAGTAGGGCCCCTAAATGTGGTCTGATTGTGGCGGTTGAAGTGTCAATCTTCTTTATTCCTCGGGGGCCACCCACCAACACCAAAATATCCCGTGATTTTAACCTGCTTTGGTGATATTTTGTAACTGGCCCTTTTTGGGGCCTTAGTAGGGCCCCTAAATGTGGTCCGATTGGGGCGGTTGAGGTGTCAATCTTCTTTATTCCTCGGGGGCCACCCATTAACATCAAAATATCCCGTGATTTTATCCTTCTTTGGTGATAATTTGTAACTGGCCCTTTTTGGGGCCTTAGTAGGGCCCCTAAATGTGGTCCGATTGGGGCGGTTGAGGTGTCAATCTTCTTTATTCCTTGGGGGCCACCCATCAACACCAAAATATCCCGTGATTTTAACCTGCTTTGGTGATATTTTGTAACTGGCCCTTCTTGTGGCCTTAGTAGGGCCCCTAAATGTGGTCCGATTGGGGCGGCTGAGGTGTCAATCTTCTTTATTCCTCGGGGCCACCCATAAACACCAAAATATCCCGAGATTTTATCCTTCTTTGGTGATAATTTGTAACTGGCCCTTTTTGGGGCCTTAGTAGGGCCCCTAAATGTGGTCCGATTGGGGCGGTTGAGGTGTCAATCTTCTTTATTCCTCGGGGGCCACCCACCAACACCAAAATATCCCGTGATTTTAACCTGCTTTGGTGATATTTTGTAACTGGCCCTTTTTGGGGTCTTAGTAGGGCCCTTAAATGTGGTCCGATTGGGGCGGTTGAGGTGTCAATCTTCTTTATTCCTCTGGGGCCACCCATCAACACCAAAATATCCAGTGATTTTAGCCTGCTTTGGTAATATTTTGTAACTGGCCCTTTTTGGGGCCTTAGTAGGGCCCCTAAATGTGGTCCGATTTGGGCGGTTGAGGTGCCAATCTTCTTTATTCCTCGGGGGCCACCCATCAACACCAAAATATCCCGTGATTTTAATCTGCTTTGGTGATATTTTGTAACTGGCCCTTTTTTGGGGCCTTGGTAGGACCCCTAAATGTGGTCCGATTGAGGCAGTTGAGGTGTCAATCTTCTTTATTCCTCGGGGGCCACCCATCAACACAAAAATATCCCGTGATTTTAACCTGCTTTGGTGATATTTTGTAACTGGCCCTTTTTGGGGCCTTTTTTTGGCCCCTAAATGTGGTCCGATTGGGGCGGTTGAGGTGTCATTCTTCTTTATTCCTCGGGGGCCACCCATCAACATCAAAATATCTAGTGATTTTAACCTGCTTTGGTGATATTTTGTAACTGGCCCTTTTTGGGGCCATAGTAGGGCCCCTAAATGTGGTCCGATTGGGGAGGTTGAGGTGTCAATCTTCTTTATTCCTCGGGGGCCACCCATCAACACCAAAATATCTTGTGATTTTAATCTGCTTTGGTGATATTTTGTAACTGGCCCTTTTGGGGCCGTAGTAGGGCCCCTAAATGTGGTCCGATTGGGGCGGTTGAGGTGTCAATCTTCTTTATTCCTCGGGGGCCACCCATCAACACCAAAATATCCCATGATTTTCACCTGCTTTGGTGATATTTTGTAACTGGCCATATTTGGAGCCTTAGTATGGCCCCTTAATGTGGTCCCATTGGGGCGGTTGAGGTGTCAATCTTCTTTATTCGTCGGAGGCCACCCATCAACCCCAAAATATTTCATGATTTTAACCTGCTTTGGTGATATTTTGTAACTGGCCCTTTTGGGGGCCTTAGTAGGACCCCTAAATGTCGTCCGATTGGGGCGGTTGAGGTGTCAATCTCCTTTTTTCCTTGGAGGCCACCCATCAGCACCAAAATATCCAGTGATTTTAACCTGCTTTGGTGATATTTTGTAACTTGCCCTTTTTGGGGCCTTAGTAGGGCCCCCTAAATGTGGTCCGATTGGGGCGGTTGAGTTGTCAATTTTCTTTATTCCTCGGGGGCCACCCATCAACACCAAAATATCCAGTAATTTTAACCTGTTTTGGTGGTATTTTGTTACTGGCCATTTTTTGGGCCTTAGTAGGGCCCCTAAATGTGGTCTGATTGGGGCGGTTGAGGTGTCAATCTTCTTTATTCCTCGGGGGCAACCCATCAACACCAAAATATCCCGAGATTTTATCCTTCTTTGGTGATAATTTGTAACTGGCCCTTTTTGGGGCCTTAGTAGGGCCCCTAAATGTGGTCCGATTGGGGCAGTTGAGGTGCCAATCTTCTTTATTCCTTGGGGGCCACCCATCAACACCAAAATATCCGGTAATTTTTTTCGAATTTTAAATGTCGAATAAGGAAACGGGAATAAGTAACTAAATTCACAGTACTGATGACTCAGTGGTTACGGAATATATAACTAACACGTTTTGGGAGCACGATCGCTCAGTGGTTTTAGTTATATATTCCATAACCATCCCTGCCCAAAACGTGTTAGTTATATATTCCGTAACTACTGAGTTATCATGCTCCCAAAATGTTTTAGTTATATATTCCGTAACCACTGAGTTATCATGCTCCCAAAATGTTTTTAAGGGAATAATTGACAAGTATCATCTGCAGATGATGAATGTTTATGTGTATTCATAGACAGAATCTCCTTCTGGCAGGGTGTTAACCCTTTCAACCGGGTGTGCATACATTTTTGTGTGAAGAAATGAAAGTGTCAGTGACACTATAGCTCAACTTGACAAACTTGAACTTGGTAAGTTATAAGTGAAATGGCAAAATTGAAAATCATTGGTTCCATTGTTATTTAGTGAAACTTCAGCATAACAGCATTGTGTGTGCACAACGTCAAAGCAATCCATGCATTTCTATATGCAAACTGTAGGGCTAGCTAAAGGACGAATGTTGATACACAAATGCAGTAAGTTTAAAGGTAACTGTGGACAGCAACTTTTTTTCAGAGAAATGAATGCTAATCGATAGCTCTTGTCTTGAGGTCTTGACAAATGAACACACCAAGTCCTGAAAACAATCCTATAATAAATGAGCCCTATAGGCTATGTGAAAGAAGAATGTTGGTGCACAAATACACTAAATTCAAAGGTTGTTCCTAACAGTTTTGACGGAAAAGAAGTCAAAATCGATAGCTCCTATCTTGGTCACCCTGAATAAGAATATCAAGTTTCAAAGCAACCCGATAATGAATGCACCCTCTGAGGCGAGCAAAAGGAAAATGTTAATGAACTAACTTTGAAGGTCGTTGCCATTGACAATGTTTTTTCCTTCTTTTTTGGTGGAAATTCATAAATATTCCCTGTAGAGAGAGTGCAAAAGGGATAAGCTGCTGCACAAATGCTCTAAGTTCAAAGGTTGGTGCAAACGACAAAGCTTTTTATGGAAATGAACGAAAATCAATAGCCCCCATCTGGAGGTCACACCGAACACACATTCCAAGTTTCAAAACAATCTATTCATATTGGTGCCCTATAGAGCGTGCCAAATTAATATGTTGAAGCATAATTGCACTAATTTTAAAGATCATTGCTGACGGCAACGATTTTCTATGGAAATGTAAGAAAATCGATAACTGACATCTCGAGGTTACCCCCCAAAAGGTCGTTGCTAACGGCCAATTATTTGACGAAAATGGAAGAAAATCGATATCTCCCATCTAGATGTCACCCCAAACAAGTATACCAAGTTTCAAAGCAGTGCGGCGTGCCAAGGGAATATAGTGATGAACAACTGCACTGTGTTCAAATGTTGTTGCTAGTGGCAATGTTTTTTTTACAGAAGTGGAAGAAAATCGACTGCTCCCATTTAGAGGTCATCTCAAACTAGCATACCAAATTTCAAAGCGATCCGATCATAAATGTGCACTGTAGGGCATGCCAAAGGAATAAATTGGTGCATAACTAAACTAAGTTTAAAGGTCATGCCAGTGCCAGCATATTTTGATGGAAATGGAAGAAAATTGAAAGTTCTCATCTAAAGGTCACTCCAAACAAGCATACTAGGTTTTAAAGCGACCCGGTCATAAATGTGTACTGCTGGGCGTGTAAAAGGGAAATACTGATGCATACTGCACTAAGTTCGCCAAAGGTCGTTGCCAACGACAGCGTTTGTTGACGGAAATGGAAGAAAATCGATAGCTTCCATCTAGAGGTTACCCCAAACAAGCGTATCAGGTTTCAAAGTGATCCGATCATACATGTTCCCTGGAGGGTGTGCCAAATGGGAATATTGATGCATAACTGCACTAAGTTCATCAAAGGTCGTTGCCAACTGCAACGGTTTTTGATGGAAATGGAAGAAGATTGACAGCTCCAATCTAGAGGACACCCCAAACACGCACACAGGGTTTCAAAGCTATTCGATCATAAATGTGCCCTGCAGAGTGTGCCAGCGGAAACATGTTTTGACAGAAATGGCAGAAAACCGACACCTCCCATCTAGAGGTCACCCCAAGCAAGCATATTAAGTTTCAAAGCCATCCGATCATAAATTTGCCCTGTAGGGCTTCACAACGAAATATATTGATGCCTGACTAAACTAAATATAAAGATCGTTGCCAACGGCAAGAGGTTTTTTGACAGAAAAGGAAGAAAATCGTTAGTTCTCATCTAGAGGTTACCCCAAACAAGGATACCAGATTTTAAAGCGGTCCGATCATTAATGTGCCCTGTAGGGTGTGCCAAAGGGAAAAATTGATGCCTAACTAAACTAAGTTCAAAGGTCGTTGCCAACGACAACTTATTTTGTCAGAAATAGAAGAAACTCGATGGAGCTCATCTAGATGTCACCCCAAACAAGCATACCAAGTTTCAAAGAGGTCCGACCATAAATGTGCCCTGTATGACATACCAAAGGAATATATTGATGCCTGACTCAGCTAAGTTCAAAGATCATTGCACCCACCTTCAGACATTTTATTATTATATAACAAACATATAGAGCCAACACCATCAACAAACAATGCAACTGAGACATTTAATTATTACATTACAAACATATCCAGCCAACACCTTCAACAAACAATGCAACCTAGACATTTTATTATTACATTACAAACATATCCAGCCAACACCTTCAACAAACAATGCCATTCAGACATTTTATTATTATACAACAAACATATCCAGCCAACACCTTCAACAAACAATGCAACCTAGACATTTTATTATTACATTACAAACATATCCAGCCAACACCTTCAACAAACAATGCCATTCAGACATTTTATTATTATACAACAAACATATCCAGCCAACACCTTCAACAAACAATGCAACCTAGACATTTTATTATTACATTACAAACATATCCAGCCAACACCTTCAACAAACAATGCCATTCAGACATTTTATTATTATACAACAAACATATCCAGCCAACACCTTCAACAAACAATGCAACCTAGACATTTTATTATTACATTACAAACATATCCAGCCAACACCTTCAACAAACAATGCCATTCAGACATTTTATTATTATACAACAAACATATCCAGCCAACACCTTCAACAAACAATGCAACCTAGACATTTTATTATTACATTACAAACATATCCAGCCAACACCTTCAACAAACAATGCCACTGAGACATTTTATTATTACAGAACAGACATATCCAGCCAACACCTTCAACAAACAATGCCATTCAGACATTTTATTATTACAGAACAGACATATCCAGCCAACACCTTCAACAAACAATGCCATTCAGACATTTTATTATTATATAACAAACATATCCAGCCAACACCTTCAACAAACAATGCCATTCAGACATTTTATTATTACAGAACAGACATATCCAGCCAACACCTTCAACAAACAATGCCATTCAGACATTTTATTATTATATAACAAACATATCCAGCCAACACCTTCAACAAACAATGCCACTGAGACATTTTATTATTATATAACAAACATATCCAGCCAACACCTTCAACAAACAATGCCACTGAGACATTTTATTATTACATTACAAACATATCCAGCCAACACCTTCAACAAACAATGCCATTCAGACATTTTATTATTATACAACAAACATATCCAGCCAACACCTTCAACAAACAATGCCATTCAGACATTTTATTATTACAGAACAGACATATCCAGCCAACACCTTCAACAAACAATGCCATTCAGACATTTTATTATTATATAACAAACATATCCAGCCAACACCTTCAACAAATAATGCCATTCAGACATTTTATTATTATATAACAAACATATCCAGCCAACACCTTCAACAAACAATGCCATTCAGACATTTTATTATTATATAACAAACATATCCAGCCAACACCTTCAACAAACAATGCCACTGAGACATTTTATTATTACAGAACAGACATATCCAGCCAACACCTTCAACAAACAATGCCATTCAGACATTTTATTATTACAGAACAGACATATCCAGCCAACACCATCAACAAACAATGCCATTCAGACATTTTATTATTACATTACAAACATATCCAGCCAACACCTTCAACAAACAATGCCATTCAGACATTTTATTATTATACAACAAACATATCCAGCCAACACCTTCAACAAACAATGCAACCTAGACATTTTATTATTACATTACAAACATATCCAGCCAACACCTTCAACAAACAATGCCACTGAGACATTTTATTATTACAGAACAGACATATCCAGCCAACACCTTCAACAAACAATGCCATTCAGACATTTTATTATTACAGAACAGACATATCCAGCCAACACCTTCAACAAACAATGCCATTCAGACATTTTATTATTATATAACAAACATATCCAGCCAACACCTTCAACAAATAATGCCATTCAGACATTTTATTATTATATAACAAACATATCCAGCCAACACCTTCAACAAACAATGCCACTGAGACATTTTATTATTACAGAACAGACATATCCAGCCAACACCTTCAACAAACAATGCCATTCAGACATTTTATTATTACAGAACAGACATATCCAGCCAACACCTTCAACAAACAATGCCATTCAGACATTTTATTATTACATTACAAACATATCCAGCCAACACCTTCAACAAATAATGCCATTCAGATATTTTATTATTATATAACAAACATATCCAGCCAACACCTTCAACAAACAATGCCACTGAGACATTTTATTATTACAGAACAGACATATCCAGCCAACACCATCAACAAACAATGCCACTGAGACATTTTATTATTACAGAACAGACATATCCAGCCAACACCATCAACAAACAATGCCATTCAGACATTTTATTATTACAGAACAGACATATCCAGCCAACACCTTCAACAAACAATGCCATTCAGACATTTTATTATTACATTACAAACATATCCAGCCAACACCTTCAACAAATAATGCCATTCAGACATTTTATTATTATATAACAAACATATCCAGCCAACACCTTCAACAAACAATGTCATTCAGACATTTTATTATTACAGAACAGACATATCCAGCCAACACCTTCAACAAACAATGCCACTGAGACATTTTATTATTATATAACAAACATATCCAGCCAACACCTTCAACAAACAATGCCACTGAGACATTTTATTATTATACAACAAACATATCCAGCCAACACCTTCAACAAACAATGCAACCTAGACATTTTATTATTACATTACAAACATATCCAGCCAACACCTTCAACAAACAATGCCATTCAGACATTTTATTATTACAGAACAGACATATCCAGCCAACACCTTCAACAAACAATGCCATTCAGACATTTTATTATTATATAACAAACATATCCAGCCAACACCTTCAACAAACAATGCCATTCAGACATTTTATTATTACAGAACAGACATATCCAGCCAACACCTTCAACAAACAATGCCATTCAGACATTTTATTATTACAGAACAGACATATCCAGCCAACACCTTCAACAAACAATGCCACTGAGACATTTTATTATTACATTACAAACATATCCAGCCAAAGCCTTCAACAAATAATGCCATTCAGACATTTTATTATTATATGACAAACATATCCAGCCAACACCTTCAACAAACAATGCCATTCAGACATTTTATTATTACAGAACAGACATATCCAGCCAACACCTTCAACAAACAATGCCATTCAGACATTTTATTATTACAGAACAGACATATCCAGCCAACACCTTCAACAAACAATGCCATTCAGACATTTTATTATTATATAACAAACATATCCAGCCAAAACCTTCAACAAACAATGCCACTGAGACATTTTATTATTATATAACAAACATATCCAGCCAAAGCCTTCAACAAATAATGCCATTCAGACATTTTATTATTATATGACAAACATATCCAGCCAACACCTTCAACAAACAATGCCATTCAGACATTTTATTATTACAGAACAGACATATCCAGCCAACACCTTCAACAAACAATGCCATTCAGACATTTTATTATTATATAACAAGCATATCCAGCCAACACCTTCAACAAACAATGCCATTCAGACATTTTATTATTATATAACAAACATATCCAGCCAACACCTTCAACAAGTAATGCCACTGAGACATTTTATTATTATATAACAAACATATCCAGCCAACACCTTCAACAAGTAATGCCACTGAGACATTTTATTATTATATAACAAACATATCCAGCCAACACCTTCAACAAGTAATGCCACTGAGACATTTTATTATTATATAACAAACATATCCAGCCAACACCTTCAACAAGTAATGCCATTCAGACATTTTATTATTATATAACAAACATATCCAGCCAACACCTTCAACAAACAATGCCACTGAGACATTTTATTATTATATAACAAACATATCCAGCCAACACCTTCAACAAGTAATGCCATTCAGACATTTTATTATTATATAACAAACATATCCAGCCAACACCTTCAACAAACAATGCCACTGAGACATTTTATTATTACAGAACAGACATATCCAGCCAACACCTTCAGCAAACAATGCCATTCAGACATTTTATTATTATATAACAAGCATATCCAGCCAACACCTTCAACAAACAATGCCGCTCAGACATTTTATTATTACAGAACAGATATATCCAGCCAACACCTTCAACAAATAATGCCATTCAGACATTTTATTATTATATAACAAACATATCCAGCCAACACCTTCAACAAACAATGCCACTGAGACATTTTATTATTACAGAACAGACATATCCAGCAACACCTTCAACAAATAATGCCACTGAGACATTTTATTATTACAGAACAGACATATCCAGCCAACACCTTCAACAAACAATGCCACTGAGACATTTTATTATTATATAGCAAATATATCCAGCCAACACCTTCAACCAACAATGCCACTGAGACATTATATTATTACAGAACAGACATATCCAGCCAACACCTTCAACAAACAATGCCATTCAGACATTTTATTATTACAGAACAGACATATCCAGCCAACACCTACAACAAACAATGCCATTCAGACATTTTATTATTACATTACGAACATATCCAGCCAACACCTTCAACAAACAATGCCATTCAGACATTTTATTATTATATAACAAACATATCCAGCCAACACCTTCAACAAACAATGCAACTGAGACATTTCATTATTACATTACAAACATATCCAGCCAACACCTTCAACAAACAATGCCATTCAGATATTTTATTATTATATAACAAACATATCCAGCCAACACCTTCAACAAGTAATGCCATTCAGACATTTTATTATTATATAACAAACATATCCAGCCAACACCTTCAACAAACAATGCAACTGAGACATTTCATTATTACATTACAAACATATCCAGCCAACACCTTCAACAAACAATGCCATTCAGATATTTTATTATTATATAACAAACATATCCAGCCAACACCTTCAACAAGTAATGCCATTCAGACATTTTATTATTATATAACAAGCATATCCAGCCAACACCTTCAACAAACAATGCCATTCAGACATTTTATTATTACAGAACAGACATATCCAGCCAACACCTTCAACAAACAATGCCATTCAGACATTTTATTATTACATTACAAACATATCCAGCCAACACCTTCAACAAACAATGCCATTCAGACATTTTATTATTATATAACACACATATCCAGCCAACACCTTCAACAAACAATGCAACTGAGACATTTCATTATTACATTACAAACATATCCAGCCAACACCTTCAACAAACAATGCCATTCAGACATTTTATTATTATATAACAAGCATATCCAGCCAACACCTTCAACAAACAATGCCATTCAGACATTTTATTATTACATTACAAACATATCCAGCCAACACCTTCAACAAACAATGCAACTGAGACATTTCATTATTACATTACAAACATATCCAGCCAACACCTTCAACAAACAATGCCACTGAGACATTTTATTATTACAGAACAGACATATCCAGCCAACACCTTCAACAAACAATGCCATTCAGACATTTTATTATTACAGAACAGACATATCCAGCCAACACCTTCAACAAACAATGCCACTGAGACATTTTATTATTACATTACAAACATATCCAGCCAACACCTTCAACAAACAATGCCACTGAGACATTTTATTATTACAGAACAGACATATCCAGCCAACACCTTCAACAAACAATGCCACTGAGACATTTTATTATTACATTACAAACATATCCAGCCAACACCTTCAACAAACAATGCCATTCAGACATTTTATTATTATATAACAAGCATATCCAGCCAACACCTTCAACAAGCAATGCCATTCAGACATTTTATTATTATATAACAAACATATCCAGCCAACACCTTCAACAAACAATGCCATTCAGATATTTTATTATTATATAACAAGCATATCCAGCCAACACCTTCAACAAACAATGCCATTCAGACATTTTATTATTACAGAACAGACATATCCAGCCAACACCTTCAACAAACAATGCCATTCAGACATTTTATTATTATATAACAAACATATCCAGCCAACACCTTCAACAAACAATGCCATTCAGATATTTTATTATTATATAACAAGCATATCCAGCCAACACCTTCAACAAACAATGCCATTCAGACATTTTATTATTATATAACAAGCATATCCAGCCAACACCTTCAACAAGCAATGCCACTGAGACATTATATTATTACAGAACAGACATATCCAGCCAACACCTTCAACAAACAATGCCATTCAGATATTTTATTATTATATAACAAACATATCCAGCCAACACCTTCAACAAACAATGCAACTGAGACATTTTATTATTATATAACAAACATATCCAGCCAACACCTTCAACAAACAATGCCACTGAGACATTTTATTATTACATTACAAACATATCCAGCCAACACCTTCAACAAACAATGCCATTCAGACATTTTATTATTATATAACAAGCATATCCAGCCAGCACCTTCAACAAGCAATGCCACTGAGACATTTTATTATTACAGAACAGACATATCCAGCCAACACCTTCAACAAACAATGCCACTGAGACATTATATTATTACAGAACAAACATATCCAGCCAACACCTTCAACAAACAATGCCACTGAGACATTTTATTATTATATAACAAACATATCCTGCCAACACCTTCAACAAACAATGCCACTGAGACATTTTATTATTACAGAACAAACATATCCAGCCAACACCTTCAACAAACAATGCCACTGAGACATTTTATTATTATATAACAAACATATCCAGCCAACACCTTCAACAAACAATGCCGCTCAGACATTTTATTATTACAGAACAGACATATCCAGCCAACACCTTCAACAAACAATGCCATTCAGACATTTTATTATTACAGAACAGACATATCCAGCCAACACCTTCAACAAATAATGCCATTCAGACATTTTATTATTATATAACAAACATATCCAGCCAACACCTTCAACAAACAATGCCACTGAGACATTTTATTATTACAGAACAAACATATCCAGCCAACACCTTCAACAAACAATGCCACTGAGACATTATATTATTACAGAACAAACATATCCAGCCAACACCTTCAACAAATAATGCCACTGAGACATTTTATTATTACATTACAAACATATCCAGCCAACACCTTCAACAAACAATGCCATTCAGACATTTTATTATTATATAAAAAGCATATCCAGCCAACACCTTCAACCAGCAATGCCGCTCAGACATTTTATTATTACAGAACAGACATATCCAGCCAACACCTTCAACAAATAATGCCATTCAGACATTTTATTATTATATAACAAACATATCCAGCCAACACCTTCAACAAACAATGCCACTGAGACATTTTATTATTACAGAACAGACATATCCAGCCAACACCTTCAACAAACAATGCCACTGAGACATTTTATTATTATATAAGAAATATATCCAGCCAACACCTTCAACAAACAATGCCACTGAGACATTATATTATTACTGAACAGACATATCCAGCCAACACCTTCAACAAACAATGCCATTCAGACATTTTATTATTACAGAACAGACATATCCAGCCAACACCTTCAACAAACAACGCCATTCAGACATTTTATTATTACATTACAAACATATCCAGCCAACACCTTCAACAAACAATGCCATTCAGACATTTTATTATGATATAACAAACATATCCAGCCAACACCTTCAACAAGCAATGCCGCTGAGACATTTTATTATTATATAACAAACATATCCAGCCAACACCTTCAACAAACAATGCCACTGAGACATTTTATTATTATATAACAAATATATCCAGCCAACACCTTCAACAAACAATGCCACTGAGACATTATATTATTACAGAACAGACATATCCAGCCAACACCTTCAACAAACAATGCCATTCAGACATTTTATTATTACAGAACAGACATATCCAGCCAACACCTTCAACAAACAATGCCACTGAGACATTTTATTATTATATAACAAATATATCCAGCCAACACCTTCAACAAACAATGCCACTGAGACATTATATTATTACAGAACAGACATATCCAGCCAACACCTTCAACAAACAATGCCATTCAGACATTTTATTATTACAGAACAGACATATCCAGCCAACACCTTCAACAAACAACGCCATTCAGACATTTTATTATTACATTACAAACATATCCAGCCAACACCTTCAACAAACAATGCCATTCAGACATTTTATTATTATATAACAAACATATCCAGCCAACACCTTCAACAAACAATGCCATTCAGACATTTTATTATTATATAACAAACATATCCAGCCAACACCTTCAACAAACAATGCAACTGAGACATTTAATTATTACATTACAAACATATCCAGCCAACACCTTCAACAAACAATGCCACTGAGACATTTTATTATTACCGAACATACATATCCAGCCAACACCTTCAACAAGCAATGCCGCTCAGACATTTTATTATTTCAGAACAGACATATCCAGCCAACACCTTCAACAAATAATGCCATTCAGACATTTTATTATTATATAACAAACATATCCAGCCAACACCTTCAACAAACAATGCCGCTCAGACATTTTATTATTACAGAACAGACATATCCAGCCAACACCTTCAACAAACAATGCCATTCAGACATTTTATTATTACATTACGAACATATCCAGCCAACACCTTCAACAAACAATGCCGCTCAGACATTTTATTATTTCAGAACAGACATATCCAGCCAACACCTTCAACAAATAATGCCATTCAGACATTTTATTATTATATAACAAACATATCCAGCCAACACCTTCAACAAACAATGCCATTCTGACATTTTATTATTATATAACAAACATATCCAGCCAACACCTTCAACAAACAATGCCGCTCAGACATTTTGTTATTACATTACAAACATTTCCAGCCAACAATTCAACAAACAATGCCGCTCAGACATTTTATTATTACAGAACAGACATATCCAGCCAACACAGTCAACAAACAATGCCATTCAGACATTGTATTATTACATTACAAACATATCCAGCCAACACCTTCAACAAACAATGCCATTCAGACATTTTATTATTATATAACAAACATATCCAGCCAACACCTTCAACAAATAATGCCATTCAGACATTTTATTATTATACAACAAACATATCCAGCCAACACCTTCAACAAATAATGCCATTCAGACATTTTATTATTACAGAACAGACATATCCAGCCAACACCTTCAACAAACAATGCAACCTAGACATTTTATTATTACATTACAAACATATCCAGCCAACACCTTCAACAAACAATGCCATTCAGACATTTTATTATTACAGAACAGACATATCCAGCCAACACCTTCAACAAACAATGCCATTCAGACATTTTATTATTACATGACAAACATATCCAGCCAACACTTTCAACAAACAATGCCACTGAGACATTTTATTATTACATTACAAACATATCCAGCCAACACCTTCAACAAATAATGCCATTCTGACATTTTATTATTATATGACAAACATATCCAGCCAACACTTTCAACAAACAATGCCACTGAGACATTTTATTATTACATTACAAACATATCCAGCCAACACCTTCAACAAATAATGCCATTCTGACATTTTATTATTATATGACAGACATATCCAGCCAACACCTTCAACAAACAATGCCACTGAGACATTTTATTATTATATAACAAACATATCCAGCCAACACCTTCAACAAACAATGCAACTGAGACATTTTATTATTATATAACAAACATATCCAGCCAACACCTTCAACAAGCAATGCCGCTCAGACATTTTATAATTTACAGAACAGACATATCCAGCCAACACCTTCAACAAACAATGCCATTCAGACATTTTATTATTATATAACAAACATATCCAGCCAACACCTTCAACAAATAATGCCATTCAGACATTTTATTATTATACAACAAACATATCCAGCCAACACCTTCAACAAACAATGCCATTCAGACATTTTATTATTATACAACAAACATATCCAGCCAACACCTTCAACAAACAATGCAACCTAGACATTTTATTATTACATTACAAACATATCCAGCCAACACCTTCAACAAACAATGCCATTCAGACATTTTATTATTATACAACAAACATATCCAGCCAACACCTTCAACAAACAATGCAACTGAGACATTTTATTATTACATTACAAACATATCCAGCCAACACCTTCAACAAATAATGCCATTCAGACATTTTATTATTATATGACAAACATATCCAGCCAACACCTTCAACAAACAATGCCACTGAGACATTTTATTATTACATTACAAACATATCCAGCCAACACCTTCAACAAACAATGCCGCTCAGACATTTTATAATTTACAGAACAGACATATCCAGCCAACACCTTCAACAAACAATGCCATTCAGGCATTTTATTATTATATAATAAACATATCCAGCCAACATCTTCAACAATCAATGCCATTCTGACATTTTATTATTACATAATAAACATATTTGTCCAAAAGTTTCATAAAAACAATACTCTCCAGAATGCATTATTATGTAACAAACGTATCCAGTCTCTGCTTTCACAAACATCTACATTTATTTTTATTATTGTACACCTCTGCAATGAAGTAATTTGAAGGAAAAACTATTTTCAATTTTCCCATGTATGTGTGCATGTATTCTGTCCGTTCATCCGTCTGAACAACAAACTTCCATTCACATCTAATAATACGTGAATGAATACTTGGGATCACCTGATCAGTTGTTTGGTGCCTTATTTTAACAGTTAAGTATGCTTTGGATCTCTTTTCCACTTTTTCCTCAGATTTTTCAGCCAAAATTGATCTGAGAAATTTGAGTTGGAAAGATATTTTACTGGCATGCTTTTATAACTAAATAATATATATGTTATACTATAGATAGATGTGTACCATTAATTGCATTTATGTGTTCTGAAGATTATGTTAAAATAGATGCATGCCAGATGAGCTTTGACAGTAGGCGGGAGGAGGGGGTGGATATGTGGTATGTATTAACGTTTTTATTGCTATTGTTCTTCAACACACAGACTATGAACCCTTTCCGGGCTTGTTCATTATGGGTTCATAAGTAATGTTTTTGAAGAGGAGAGATGAAAATATAGGGATTAATCTCTTGACTGGACTGGTTACGTGAAATAATTCATGAGGGGTGAGGAATGCTGTACAAACATGAGTACGCGGATGAATTATTTCACGTAACCCATCCAGTCAAGCGATTACTGGCCAGCGCTATTCTCAAAAATCGCCAACTTTTTTGTCTCTAAAACATAGGGTATGACCCCTCATTGGAACGAGCTCGTCGAGCTCGTTCCAATGAGGGGTAATGACCTATGTTTTTGAGACAAAAAATGTAAAAAATTAGTTATTCAAGAATTATTTTTGCAAGTGTCGTTTGCTTTTCATGTTAGGTAAAGGGTTAAAAAAACACAATGAAGTCCCCATTACACCCACGGCCAAGCGTCTTCGTTTGCGCGCACGGATACATGGCACAATTGTTGATTGTATAATTCACTTGTGAAGTTATCATTTAGTTTAAACAAAATTTTATTCAATAAGTGTTAATTGTTACATAATAAGTTATCATTTATAATCAAACCGGGAAATCCCAGTAAATCACACCTTGGAAAGTAATAAATTTAGTTATGTGTGAGAAGAAATTGAAAGTTTTATTAAATAAACGGTCAAGAATTGTGTCAATGTGGATAGATTAGTAATTCATCCTGGACATTACAACTACGAATGGAACCTTTGGTCCACACTAGATGTAAAGAATATATTTATTGTGCCCTTCAGTGTAGCTGTAATCAATGTTAGGTCCACACTAGATGTAGAGAATATATTTATTGTGCCCTTCAATGTAGTTGTAAACAATGTTAGGTCCACACTAGATGTAGAGAATATATTTATTGTGCCCACAATGTAGTTGTAATCAATGTTAGGTCCACACTAGATGTAGAGAATATTTTTATTGTGCCCACAATGTAGTTGTAATCATTGTTAGGTCCACACTAGATGTAGAGAATATATTTATTGTGCCCCCACCAATGTAGTTGTATCATTGTTAGGTCCACACTAGATGTAGAGAATATATTTATTGTGCCCGCCCACAATGTAGTTGTAATCAATGTTAGGTCCACACTAGATGTAGAGAATATATTTATTGTGCCCACAATGTAGTTGTATCATTGTTAGGTCCACACTAGATGTGGAGAATATATTTATTGTGCCCACAATGTAGTTGTATCATTGTTAGGTCCACACTAGATGTAGAGAATATATTTATTGTGCCCACAATGTAGTTGTAATCAATGTTAGGTCCACACTAGATGTAGAGAATATATTTATTGTGCCCACAATGTAGTTGTATCATTGTTAGGTCCACACTAGATGTAGAGAATATATTTATTGTGCCCACCACCAATGTAGTTGTAATCAATGTAAGGTCCACACAATGTGGAGAATATATTTATTGTGCCCCCCCCCCCCCCACCAATGTAGTTATAATCAATATTAGGTATACAAAGATGTCGATTGAGTATCTTACCATTTTGACTGGCATTACATTAGACAACACCTCTTAAACGGTTCAGTAGTTTATGGACACATATGCTGCCACAATATGTAAAGGTGGCCAAGTATTGCCATTCATTCACAATTAATTCTGTATTGATGTAGTGTGAGAAAAGGGAAGAGATAATTATAGAGCTCCTTTGTAAGGAGACATGATGTCCTGTTTGTCAAATACTATATCTTACTAACTTTTTTCAACAGGACATTAGAAAAAAGCAACAAAGATGGAATGAAAAATATGTGAGTACCTATTTTATTCCATCCAAACTGGTGAGAGAGTTAATAATAATGCTGATAGTTACTGTAAGTAGATAGTGAATTGAGGATATTACATATTGAGAATGGAGTTTACACATCGGTAATAACCTTGATTGACCAATGTTACCTAAAATCAAACATTGCAAGTTTCCAATTGCATTTAACGGCTTCTATCATACTTTGAATTGATGCATTTTTCCATACAGATTTTTTTCAGAGTGTAAGTTTGTAAAAGGTATAGATACACATTCCTAGCTCAATGTACTTTATCATGTGTAGTTGCACCTCTATATCATGTGTAGTTGTACCTCTTTATCATATGTAGTTGTACCTCTTTATCATGTATAGTTGTACCTCTTTATCGTGTGTAGTTGTACCTCTTTATCATGTGTAGTTGTAGCTCTTTATCATGTGTCGTTGTTCCTCTTTATCATATGTAGTTGTACGTCTTTATCATTTACCTCTTTATCATTTGTCGATGTGCCTCTTTATCATGTGTAGTTGTACCTCTTTATCATGTACAGTTGTACCTCTTTATTATATGTAGTTGTACCTCTTTATCATGTGTCGTTGTTCCTCTTTATCATGTGTAGTTGTACTTCTTTGTCATTTACCTCTTTATCATGTGTCGTTGTGCCTCTTTATCATGGGTAGTTGTACCTATTTATCATGTGTAGTTGTACCTCTTTATCATGTACAGTTGTACCTCTTTATTATATGTAGTTGTACCTCTTTATCATGTGTAGTTGTACATCTTAATCATGTGTAGTTGTACCTCTTTATCATGTGTAGTTGTACCTCTTTATCATGCGTAGTTATACCTCTGTATCATGTGAAGTTGTGCCTATTTATCAAGTGTAGTTATACCTCTTTATCATGCGCAGTTTTACCTCTTTATCATGTTTAGTTATCCCTCTTTATCATGTGTAGTTATACCTCTTTATCATGTGTAGTTGTACCTCTTTTTCATGTGTAGTTGTCCCTCTTTATCATGTGTAGTTATACCTCTTTATCAAGTGTAGTTATACCTCTTTATCATGTGAAGTTGTACCTCTTTATCAAGTGTAGTTATACCTCTTTGTCATGTGTAGTTATACCTCTTTATCATGTGTAGTTGTACCTCTTTATCCTGTGTACTTATACCTCTTTATCATGTGTAGTTGTACCTCTTTATCATGTGTAGTTGTACCTCTTTATCAAGTGTAGTTATACCTCTTTATCAAGTGTAGTTATACCTCTTTATCATGTGTGGTTGTACCTCTTTATCATGTGTGGTTGTACCTCTTTATCATGTGTAGTTCTACCTCTATATCATGTGTAGTTCTACCTCTTTATCATGTGTAGTTCTACCTCTTTATCATGTGTAGTTGTACCTCTTTGTCATGTGTAGTTATACCTCTTTATCATGTGTAGTTGTACCTCTTTATCATGTGTAGTTATACCTCTTTATCATGTGTCATTCTACCTCTATATCATGTGTAGTTCTACCTCCTTATCATATGTAGTTATACCTCTTTATCATGTGTGGTTGTACCTCTTTATCATGTGTAGTTATACCTCTTTATCATGTGTGGTTGTACCTCTTTATCATGTGTAGTTCTACCTCTATATCATGTGTAGTTCTGCCTCTTTATTATGTGTAGTTATACCTCTTTATCATGTGTGGTTGTACCTCTTTATCATGTGTAGTTATACCTCTTTATCATGTGTGGTTGTACCTCTTTATCATGTGTAGTTCTACCTCTTTATCATGTGTCATTCTACCTCTATATCATGTGTAGTTCTGCCTCTTTATCATGTGTAGTTATACCTCTTTATCATTTGTAGTTGTACCTCTTTATCATGTGTAGTTGTACCTCTTTATCATGTGTAGTTGTACCTCTTTATCATGTGTAGTTGTACCTCTTTATCATGTGTAGTTGTACCTCTTTATCATGTGTAGTTGTACCTCTTTGTCATGTGTAGTTCTACCTCTTTATCATGTGTAGTTGTACCTCTTTATCATGTGTAGTTGTACCTCTTTATCATGTGTAGTTGTACCTCTTTATCATGTGTAGTTGTACCTCTTTATCATGTGTAGTTGTACCTCTTTGTCATGTGTAGTTCTACCTCTTTATCATGTGTAGTTATACCTCTTTATCATGTGTCATTCTACCTCTATATCATGTGTAGTTGTACCTCTTTATCATGTTTAGTTATCCCTCTTTATCATGTGTAGTTATACCTCTTTATCATGTGTAGTTGTACCTCTTTATCATGTGTAGTTGTACCTATTTATCTTGTGTAGTTGTACCAATTTATCATGTGAAGTTGTACTTCTTTATCATTTGTAGTTGTACCTCTTTATCATGTGTAGTTGTACCTCTTTATCATGTGTAGTTATACCTCTTTATCATGTGTCATTCTACCTCTATATCATGTGTAGTTCTACCTCCTTATCATATGTAGTTATACCTCTTTATCATGTGTGGTTGTACCTCTTTATCATGTGTAGTTATACCTCTTTATCATGTGTGGTTGTACCTCTTTATCATGTGTAGTTCTACCTCTATATCATGTGTAGTTCTGCCTCTTTATCATGTGTAGTTATACCTCTTTATCATGTGTGGTTGTACCTCTTTATCATGTGTAGTTATACCTCTTTATCATGTGTGGTTGTACCTCTTTATCATGTGTAGTTCTACCTCTTTATCATGTGTCATTCTACCTCTATATCATGTGTAGTTCTGCCTCTTTATCATGTGTAGTTATACCTCTTTATCATTTGTAGTTGTACCTCTTTATCATGTGTAGTTGTACCTCTTTATCATGTGTAGTTGTACCTCTTTATCATGTGTAGTTGTACCTCTTTGTCGTGTGCAGTTGTACCTCTTTATCATGTGTAGTTGTACCTATTTATCTTGTGTAGTTGTACCAATTTATCATGTGAAGTTGTACTTCTTTATCGTGTGTAGTTGTACTTCTTTATCATGTGTAATTGTACCTCTTTATCATGGGTAGTTGTACCTCTTTATCGTGTGTAGTTGTACCTCTTTATCATGTGTAGTTGTACCTCTTTATCATGTGTAGTTGTACCTATTTATCTTGTGTAGTTGTACCAATTTATCATGTGAAGTTGTACTTCTTTATCGTGTGTAGTTGTACTTCTTTATCATGTGTAATTGTACCTCTTTATCATGGGTAGTTGTACCTCTTTATCATACGTAGTTGTACCTCTTTATCATGTGTAGTTGTACCTCTTTATCATGTGTAGTTGTACCTCTTTATCATGTGTAGTTGTACCTATTTATCATGTGTACTTGTACCTATTTATCATGTGTAGTTGTACTTCTTTATCGTGTGTAGTTGTACCTCTTTATCATGTGTAGTTGCACCTCTTTATAATGCGTAGTTGCACTTCTTTATCACGTGTAGTTGTACCTCTTTATCATGTGTAGTTGTACCTCTTTATCATGTGGAGTTGTACCTCTTTATCATGCGTAGTTGTACCTCTTTATCATGTGTAGTTGTACCTATTTATTATTTGTAGTTGTACCAATTTATCATGTGAAGTTGTACTTCTTTATCGTGTGTAGTTGTACCTCTTTATCATGTGTTGTTGCCCCGCTTTATCATGTGTAGTTGTACTTTTTTATCATATGTAGTTGTACCCCTTCAACATGTGTAGTTGTACCTATTTATCAAGTGTAGTCGTACCTTTTTATCGTATGATGTTGTACATCTTTATCGTGTGTAGTTGCACCTATTTATCATGTGTTGTTGCCCCTCTTTATCATGTGCAGTTGTACTTCTTTATCATGTGTAGTTGTACCCCTTCATCATGTGTAGTTGTACATCTTTATCATGTGTAGTTGTACCTCTTTATCAAGTGTAGTTGTACCTCTTTATCATGTGTAGTTGTACCTATTTATCATGTGTAGTTGTACCTCTTTATCATGTGTAGTTCTACCTCTTTATCATGTGTAGTTGTACCTCTTTAACCTGTGTACTTATACCTCTTTATCATGTGTAGTTGTACCTCTTTATCATGTGTAGTTGTACCTCTTTATCAAGTGTAGTTATACCTCTTTATCATGTGTAGTTCTACCTCTTTATCATGTGTCATTCTACCTCTATATCATCTGTAGTTCTACCTCCTTATCATATGTAGTTATACCTCTTTATCATGTGTGGTTGTACCTCTTTATCATGTGTAGTTATACCTCTTTATCATGTGTGGTTGTACCTCTTTATCATGTGTGGTTGTACCTCTTTATCATGTGTAGTTCTACCTCTATATCATGTGTAGTTGTACCTCTTTGTCATGTGTAGTTATACCTCTTTATCATGTGTAGTTGTACCTCTTTATCATGTGTAGTTATACCTCTTTATCATGTGTCATTCTACCTCTATATCATCTGTAGTTCTACCTCCTTATCATATGTAGTTATACCTCTTTATCATGTGTGGTTGTACCTCTTTATCATGTGTAGTTATACCTCTTTATCATGTGTGGTTGTACCTCTTTATCATGTGTAGTTCTACCCCTATATCATGTGTAGTTCTGCCTCTTTATCATGTGTAGTTATACCTCTTTATCATGTGTGGTTGTACCTCTTTATCATGTGTAGTTATACCTCTTTATCATGTGTGGTTGTACCTCTTTATCATGTGCAGTTCTACCTCTTTATCATGTGTCATTCTACCTCTATATCATGTGTAGTTCTGCCTCTTTATCATGTGTAGTTATACCTCTTTATCATTTGTAGTTGTACCTCTTTATCATGTGTAGTTGTACCTCTTTATCATGTGTAGTTGTACCTCTTTATCATGTGTAGTTGTACCTCTTTATCATGCGTAGTTGTACCTCTTTATCATGTGTAGTTGTACCTATTTATCTTGTGTAGTTGTACCAATTTATCATGTGAAGTTGTACTTCTTTATCGTGTGTAGTTGTACCTCTTTATCACGTGTTGTTGCCCCTCTTTATCATATGTAATTGTACCTCTTTATCATGGGTAGTTGTACCTCTTTATCATACGTAGTTGTACCTCTTTATCATGTGTAGTTGTACCTCTTTATCATGTGTAGTTGTACCTCTTTATCATGTGTAGTTGTACCTATTTATCATGTGTACTTGTACCTATTTATCATGTGTAGTTGTACTTCTTTATCGTGTGTAGTTGTACCTCTTTATCATGTGTAGTTGCACCTCTTTATCATGCGTAGTTGCACTTCTTTATCACGTGTAGTTGTACCTCTTTATCATGTGTAGTTGTACCTCTTTATCATGCGTAGTTGTACCTCTTTATCATGTGTAGTTGTACCTATTTATCATTTGTAGTTGTACCAATTTATCATGTGAAGTTGTACTTCTTTATCGTGTGTAGTTGTACCTCTTTATCATGTGTTGTTGCCCCGCTTTATCATGTGTAGTTGTACTTTTTTATCATATGTAGTTGTACCCCTTCATCATGTGTAGTTGTACCTATTTATCAAGTGTAGTCGTACCTTTTTATCGTATGATGTTGTACATCTTTATCGTGTGTAGTTGCACCTATTTATCATGTGTTGTTGCCCCTCTTTATCATGTGCAGTTGTACTTCTTTATCATGTGTAGTTGTACCCCTTCATCATGTGTAGTTGTACATCTTTATCATGTGTAGTTGTACCTCTTTATCAAGTGTAGTTGTACCTCTTTATCGTGTGTAGTTGTACCTCTTTATCATGTGTAGTTGTACCTCTTTATCATGTGTAGTTGTACCTCTTTATCGTGTGTAGTTGTACCTCTTTATCATGTGTAGTTGTACCTCTATATCATGTGTAGTTATACCTCTTTATCATGTGTAGTTGTACCTCTTTATCATACGTAGTTGTACTTCTTTATCATGTGTAGTTATACCTCTTTATCATTTGTAGTTGTACCTATTTATTGTGTGGAGTTGTACGTCTTTATCATGTGTAGTTGTACCTCTTTATCATGTGTAGTTGTACCTATTTATCATGTGGAGATGTACTTCTTTATCGTGTGTAGTTGTACCTCTTTATCATGTGTAGTTGTACCTCTTTATCATATGTAGCTGTACCTCTTTATCATGGGGAATTGTACCTCTTTATCATGTGTAGTTGTACCTATTTATCGTGTGATGCTGTACCTCTTTATCAAGTGTAGATGTACCTATTTATCGTGTGTAGTTGTACCTCTTTATCATGTGTAGTTGTACCTCTTTATCATGTGTAGTTGTACCTCTTTATCATGTGCAGTTGTACCAATTTATCATGTAAAGTTGTACTTCTTTATCGTGTGTAGTTGTACCTCTTTATCATCTGTAGTTGCACCTCTTTATCATGTGTAGCTGTACTTCTTTATCATACCTAGTTGTACCTCTTTATCATGTGTAGTTGTACTTCTTTATCATGTGTAGTTGTACCTCTTTATCATGTGTAGTAGTACCTCTTTATCATGTGTAGTTATACCTCTTTATCATGTGTGGTTGTACCTCTTTATCATGTGTAGTTGTACTTCTTTATCATGTGTAGTTGTACCTATTTATCATGTGTAGTTGTACTTCTTTATCATGTGTAGTTGTACCTCTTTATCATGTGTAGTAGTACCTCTTTATCATGTGTAGTTATACCTCTTTATCATGTGTGGTTGTACCTCTTTATCATGTGTAGTTGTACTTCATTATCATGTGTAGTTGTACCTCTTTATCATGTGTAGTTGTACCTATTTATCGTGTGATGTTGTACCTCTTTATCAAGTGTAGATGTACCTATTTATCAAGTGTAGTCGTACCTCTTTATCGTATGATGTTGTACCTCTTTATCGTGTGTAGTTGCACCTATTTACCATGTGTAGTTGTACTTCTCTATCATGTGTAGTTGTACCTCTTTATCGTGTGTAGTTGTACCAATTTATCATGTGAAGTTGTACTTCTTTATCGTGTGTAGTTGTACCTCTTTATCATGTGTAGTTGTACCTCTTTATCATGTGTAGTTGTACCTCTTTATCATGTGTAGTTGTACCTCTTTATCATACCTAGTTGTACCTCTTTATCATGTGTAGTTGTACCTCTTTATCATGTGTAGTTGTACCTATTTATCATGTGTAGTTGTACCTCTATATCATGTGTAGTTGTTCCTCTTTATCATGTGTAGTTGTACCTCTTTATCATGTGTAGTTGTACCTTTATATTATGTGCAGTTATACCTCTTCATCATGTGTAGTTGTACCTCTTTATCATGTGTAGTTCTACCTATTAATCATGTGGCGTTGTACTTCTTTATCGTGTGTAGTTGTACCTCTTTATCATGTGTAGTTGTACCTATTTATCATGTGTAGTTGTACCTCTTTATCATGTGTAATTATACCTCTTTATTATGTGTAGTTGTACCTATTTATCATGTGGCGTTGTACTTCTTTATCGTGTGTAGTTGTACCTCTTCATCATGTGTAGTTGTACCTCTTTATCATATGTAGCTGTACTTCTTTATCATGGGGAATTGTACCTCTTTATCATGTGTAGTTGTACCTATTTATCGTGTGATGTTGTACCTCTTTATCAAGTGTAGATGTACCTATTTATCGTGTGTAGTTGTACCTCTTTATCATGTGTAGTTGTACCTCTTTATCATACCTAGTTGTACCAATTTATCATGTGTAGTTGCACCTCTTTATCATGTGTAGCTGTACTTCTTTATCATACCTAGTTGTACCTCTTTATCATGTGTAGTTGTACCTCTTTATCATGTGTAGTTGTACCTATTTATCATGTGGCGTTGTACTTCTTTATCGTGTGTAGTTGTACCTCTTTATTATGTGTAGTTGTACCTATTTATCATGTGGCGTTGTACTTCTTTATCGTGTGTAGTTGTACCTCTTCATCATGTGTAGTTGTACCTCTTTATCATATGTAGCTGTACTTCTTTATCATGGGGAATTGTACCTCTTTATCATGTGTAGTTGTACCTATTTATCGTGTGATGTTGTACCTCTTTATCATGTGTAGTTGTACCTCTTTATCATGTGTAGTTGTACCTCTTTATCATGTGTAGTTGTACCTCTTTATCATACCTAGTTGTACCAATTTATCATGTGTAGTTGCACCTCTTTATCATGTGTAGCTGTACTTCTTTATCATACCTAGTTGTACCTCTTTATCATGTGTAGTTGTACCTCTTTATCATGTGTAGTTGTACCTATTTATCATGTGTAGTTGTACCTCTATATCATGTGTAGTTATACCTCTTTATCATGTGTACTTGTACTTCTTTATCATGTGTAGTTACACCTCTTTATCATGTGTAGTTGTACCTCTTTATCATACCTGGTTGTACCTCTTTATCATGTGTAGTTGTACTTCTTTATCATGTGTAGTTGTACCTATTTATCATGTGTAGTTGTACCTCTTTATCATGTGTAGTTGTACCTCTATATCATGTGTAGTTGTTCCTCTTTATCATGTGTAGTTGTACCTCTTTATCATACCTAGTTGTACCTCTTTATCATGTGTAGTTGTTCTTCTTTATCATGTGTAGTTGTACCTCTTTATCATGTGTAGTAGTACCTCTTTATCATGTGTAGTTATACCTCTTTATCATGTGTGGTTGTACCTCTTTATCATGTGTAGTTGTACTTCTTTATCATGTGTAGTTGTACCTCTTTATCATGTGTAGTTGTACCTATTTATCGTGTGATGTTGTACCTCTTTATCAAGTGTAGATGTACCTATTTATCATGTGTAGTTGTACCTCTTTATCATGGGGAATTGTACCTATTTATCGTGTGATGTTGTACCTCTTTATCAAGTGTAGATGTACCTATTTATCAAGTGTAGTCGTACCTCTCTATCGTATGATGTTGTACCTCTTTATCGTGTGTAGTTGCACCTATTTATCATGTGTAGTTGTACTTCTCTATCATGTGTAGTTGTACCTCTTTATCGTGTGTAGTTGTACCAATTTATCATGTGAAGTTGTACTTCTTTATCGTGTGTAGTTGTACCTCTTTATCATGTGTAGTTGTACCTCTTTATCATGTGTAGTTGTACCTCTTTATCATGTGTAGTTGTACCTCTTTATCATACCTAGTTGTACCTCTTTATCATGTGTAGTTGTACTTCTTTATCATGTGTAGTTGTACCTATTTATCATGTGTAGTTGTACCTCTATATCATGTGTAGTTGTTCCTCTTTATCATGTGTAGTTGTACCTTTTTATCATGTGTAGTTGTACGTTTTTATCATGTGCAGGTATACCTCTTCATCATGTGTAGTTGTACCTCTTTATCATGTGTAGTTGTACCTATTTATCATGTGTAGTTGTACCTCTTTATCGTGTGTAGTTGTACCAATTTATCATGTGAAGTTGTACCTCTTTATCATGTGTAGTTGTACCTCTTTATCATGTGTAGTTGTACCTCTTTATCATACCTAGTTGTACCTCTTTATCATATGTAGTTGTACGTCTTTATCATGTGTAGTTGTACCTATTTATCATGTGTAGTTGTACCTCTATATCATGTGTAGTTGTTCCTCTTTATCATGTGTAGTTGTACCTCTTTATCATGTGTAGCTGTACCTTTTTATCATGTGCAGTTATACCTCTTCATCATGTGTAGTTGTACCTCTTTATCATGTGTAGTTGTACCTATTTATCATGTGTAGTTGTACCTCTTTATCATGTGTAGTTGTACCTCTTTATCATGTGTAGTTATACCTCTTTATCATGTGTAGTTGTACCTATTTATCATGTGGCGTTGTACTTCTTTATCGTGTGTAGTTGTACCTCTTTATCATGTGTAGTTGTACCTCTTTATCATATGTAGCTGTACCTCTTTATCATGGGGAATTGTACCTCTTTATCATGTGTAGTTGTACCTATTTATCGTGTGATGCTGTACCTCTTTATCAAGTGTAGATGTACCTATTTATCGTGTGTAGTTGTACCTCTTTATCATGTGTAGTTGTACCTCTTTATCATGTGCAGTTGTACCAATTTATCATGTAAAGTTGTACTTCTTTATCGTGTGTAGTTGTACCTCTTTATCATGTGTAGTTGCACCTCTTTATCATGTGTAGCTGTACTTCTTTATCATACCTAGTTGTACCTCTTTATCATGTGTAGTTGTACTTCTTTATCATGTGTAGTTGTACCTATTTATCATGTGTAGTTGTACCTCTATATCACGTGTAGTTGTTCCTCTTTATCATGTGTAGTTATACCTCTTTATCATGTGTAGTTGTACTTCTTTATCATGTGTAGTTACACCTCTTTATCATGTGTAGTTGTACCTCTTTATCATACCTGGTTGTACCTCTTTATCATGTGTAGTTGTACTTACTAGTTTATCATGTGTAGTTGTACCTATTTATCATGTGTAGTTGTACCTCTTTATCATGTGTAGTTGTACCTCTATATCATGTGTAGTTGTTCCTTTTTATCATGTGTAGTTGTACCTCTTTATCATACCTAGTTGTACCTCTTTATCATGTGTAGTTGTACTTCTTTATCATGTGTAGTTGTACCTCTTTATCATGTGTAGTTGTACCTCTTTATCATGTGTAGTTGTACCTCTTTATCATGTGTAGTTGTACCTCTTTATCATACCTAGTTGTACCTCTTTATCATATGTAGTTGTACTTCTTTATCATGTGTAGTGTTGTACCTATTTATCATGTGTAGTTGTACCTCTATATCATGTGTAGTTGTTCCTCTTTATCATGTGTAGTTGTACCTCTTTATGATGTGTAGTTGTACCTTTTTATCATGTGCAGTTATACCTCTTCATCATGTGTAGTTGTACCTCTTTTTCATGTGTAGTTGTACCTCTTTATCATGTGTAGTTGTACCTCTTTATCATGTGTAGTTGCACCTCTTTATCATGCGTAGTTGCACTTCTTTATCACGTGTAGTTGTACCTCTTTATCATGTGGAGTTGTACCTCTTTATCATGCGTAGTTGTACCTCTTTATCATGTGTAGTTGTACCTATTTATCATGTGTAGTTGTACCAATTTATCATGTGAAGTTGTACTTCTTTATCGTGTGTAGTTGTACCTCTTTATCATGTGTTGTTGCTCCTCTTTATCATGTGTAGTTGTACTTTTTTATCATGTGTAGTTGTACCCCTTCATCATGTGTAGTTGTACCTATTTATCAAGTGTTGTCGTACCTTTTTATCGTATGATGTTGTACATCTTTATCGTGTGTAGTTGCACCTATTTATCATGTGTTGTTGCCCCTCTTTATCATGTGCAGTTGTACTTTATCATGTGTAGTTGTACCCCTTCATCATGTGTAGTTGTACATCTTTATCATGTGTAGTTGTACCTCTTTATCAAGTGTAGTTGTACCTCTTTATCATTTGTAGTTGTACCTCTTTATCATGTGTAGTTGTACCTCTTTATCATCTGTAGTTGTACCTCTATATCATGTGTAGTTATACCTCTTTATCATGTGTAGTTGTACCTCTTTATCATACGTCGTTGTACCTCTTTATCATGTGTAGTTATACCTCTTTATCATTTGTATTTGTGCCTATTTATTGTGTGTAGTTGTACCTCTTTATCATGTGAAGTTCTACCTATTTATCATGTGCCGTTGTACTTCTTTATCGTGTGTAGTTGTACCTCTTTATCATGTGCAGTTGTACCTCTTCATCATACGTAGTTGTACCTCATAATCATGTGTAGTTGTACCTGTTTATATCATGTGTAGTTGTACTTCTGTATCGTGTGTAGTTGTACCTCTTTATCATGTGTAGTCGCACCTCTTTATCATGTCTAGTTGTACTTCTTTTTCATGTGTAGTTGTACCTCTTTATCATGTGTAGTTGTACCTCTATATCATGTGTAGTTGTACCTCTTTATCATGTGTTATTGTACCTCTTTATCATGTGCAGTTCTACCAATTTATCATGTGAAGTTGTACCTCTTTATCATACGTAGCTGCACCTCTTTATCATGTGTAGTTGTAACTGTTTATCATGTGTAGTTGTACGTCATTATCGTGTGTAGTTATACCTCTTTATCGCGTGTAATTGTACCTCTTCATCATACGTAGGTGTATCTCTTAATCATGTGTAGTTGTACCTATTTATCATGTGTAGTTGTACCTCCATATCATGTGTAGTTATACCTCTTTATCATGTGAAGTTGTACCTCTTTATCATGTGTAGTTGTACCTCTTTATCATGTGTAGTTATACCTCTTTATCATGTGAAGTTGTACCTCTTTATCATGTGTAGTTGTACCTCTATATCATGTATAGTTGTACCTCTTCATCATGTGTAGTTGTACCTCTTCATCATACGTAGTTGTACCTCTTAAGCATGTGTAGTTGTACCTCTTTATCCTACGTAGTTGTACCCCTTTATCATGTTTAGTTATACCTCTATATCATGTGTAGTTGTACCTCTTTATCATGTGTAGTTGTACCTCTTTATCATGTGCAGTTCTACCCATTTATCATGTGAAGTTGTACCTCATTATCATACGTAGCTGTACCCCTTTATCATGTGTAGTTGTACCTATTTATCATGTGTAGTTGTACGTCTTTATCGTGTGTAGTTATACCTCTTTATCATGTGTAGTTGTACCTCTTTATCATGTGTAGTTGTACCTCTTTATCATGTGTAGTTGTACCTCTTTATCATGTGTAGTTGCACCTCTTTATCATGTGTAGCTGTACCTCTTTATCATGTGTAGTTGTACCTCTTTATCATGTGTAGTTGTACCTTTTTATCATGGGCAGTTATACCTCTTCATCATGTGTAGTTGTACCTCTTTATCATGTGTAGTTGTACCTATTTATCATGTGTAGTTGTACCTCCTTATCGTGTGTAGTTGTACCAATTTATCATGTGAAGTTGTACCTCTTTATCATGTGTAGTTGTACCTCTTTATCATGTGTAGTTGTACCTCTTTATCATGTGTAGTTGTACCTCTTTATCATACCTAGTTGTACCTCTTTATCATGTGTAGTTGTACTTCTTTATCATGTGTAGTTGTACCTATTTATCATGTGTAGTTGTACCTCTATATCATGTGTAGTTGTTCCTCTTTATCATGTGTAGTTTTACTTCTTTATCATGTGTAGTTGTACCTTTTTATCATGTGCAGTTATACCTCTTCATCATGTGTAGTTGTACCTCTTTATGATGTGTAGTTGTACCTATTTATCATGTGTAGTTGTACCTCTTTATCATGTGTAGTTGTACCTCTTTATCATGTGTAGTTATACCTCTTGATCATGTGTAGTTGTACTTCTTCATCGAGTGTAGTTGTACCTCTTTATCATGTGTAGTTGTACCTCTCTATCATACCTAGTTGTACCTCTTTATCATGTGTAGTTGTACTTCTTGATCACGTGTAGTTGTACCTATTTATCATGTGTAGTTGTACCACTTTATCATGTGTAGTTGTACCTCTATATCATGTGTAGTTGTACCTCTTTATCATGTGTAGTTGTACATCTTTATCATGTGTAGTTGTACCTCTTTATCATACCTAGTTGTACCTCTTTATCATGTGTAGTTGTACTTCTTGATCACGTGTAGTTGTACCTATTTATCATATGTAATTCTACCACTTTATCATGTGTAGTTGTACCTCTATATCATGTGTAGTTGTACCTCTTTATCATGTGTAGTTGTACCTCTTTATCATACCTAGTTGTTCCTCTTCATCATGTGTAGTTGTACATCTTTATCATACCTAGTTGTACCTCTTTATCATGTGTTGTTGTACTTCTTTATCATGTGTAGTTGTACCTCTTTATCATGTGTAGTTGTACCTCTTTATCATGTGTAGTTGTACCTCTTTATCATGTGTAGTTGTACCTCTTTATCATACCTAGTTGTACCTCTTTTTCATGTGTAGTTGTTCTTCTTTATCATGTGTAGTTGTACCTATTTATCATGTGTAGTTGTACCTCTATATCATGTGTAGTTGTTCCTCTTTATCATGTGTAGTTGTACCTCTTTATCATGCGTGGTTGTACCTTTTTATCATGTGCAGTTATACCTCTTGATCATGTGTGGTTGTACCTCTTTATCATGTGTAGTTGTACCTCTTTATCATGTGTAGCTGTACTTCTTTATCATGAGTAGTTGTACCTCTTTATCATGTGTAGTTGTACCTATTTATCATGAGTAGTTGTACCTCTTTATCATGTGTAGTTGTACCTCTTTATCATGTGTTGTTGTACCTCTTTATCATGTGTAGTTGTACTTCTTCATCGTGTGTAGTTGTACCTCTTTATCATGTGTAGTTGTACCTCTTTATCATGTGTTGTTGTACCTCTTTATCATGTGTAGTTGTGCCTATTTATCATGTGTAGTTGTACCTCTTTATTATATGTAGTTGTACCCCTTTATCATGTGTAGTTGTACCTCTTTATCAAGTGTAGTCGTACCTCTTTATCGTGTGTAGTTGTACCTATTTATCATGTGTAGTTGTACCTCTTTATTATACGTAGTTCTACCCCTTTATCATGTGTAGTTGTACCTCTTTATCAAGTGTAGTCGTACCTCTTTATCATGTGTAGTTGTACCTCTTTATCATGTGTAGTTGTACTTCTTTATCATGTGTAGTTGTACCTCTTTATCATGTGTAGTTGTACATCTTTATCATGTGTAGTTGTACTTCTTCATCGTGTGTAGTTGTACCTCTTTATCATGTGTAGTTGTACCTCTTTATCATGTGTAGTTGTACCTCTTTATCAAGTGTAGTTGTACATATTTATCATGTGTAGTTGTACCTCTTTATTATATGTAGTTGAACCCCTTTATCATGTGTAGTTGTACCTCTTTATCAAGCGTAGTCGTACCTCTTTATCATGTGTAGTTGAACCTCTTTATCATGTGTAGTTGTACTTCTTCATCGTGTGTAGTTGTACCTCTTTATCATGTCTAGTTGTACCTCTTTATCGTGTGTAGTTGTACCTCTTTATCATGTGTAGTTGTACCCCTTTATCACGTGTAGTTGTACCTCTTTATCATGTCTAGTTGTACCTCTTTATCGTGTGCAGTTGTACCTCTTTATCATGTGAAGTTCTACCTCTTTATCGTGTGCAGTTGTACCTCTTTATCATGTGTAGTTGTACCTCTTCATCATGTGTAGTTGTACCTCTTTATCATGTGTAGTTGTACCTCTTTATCATGTGTAGTTGTACCTCTTTATCATGCGTAGTTGTACCCCTTTATCATGTGTAGTTGTACTTCTTCATCGTGTGTAGTTGTACCTCTTTATCATGTGTAGTTCTACCTCTTTATCGTGTGCAGTTGTACCTCTTTATCATGTGAAGTTCTACCTCTTTGACGTGTGCAGTTGTACCTCTTTATCATGTGTAGCTGTACCTTTTTATCATGTGCAGTTATACCTCTTCATCATGTGTAGTTGTACCTATTTATCATGTGTAGTTGTACCTATTTATCATGTGTAGTTGTACCTCTTTATCATGTGTAGTTGTACCTCTTTATCATATGCAGCTATACGTCTTTATCATGGGGAATTGTACCTCTTTATCATGTGTAGTTGTACCTATTTATCGTGTGATGCTGTACCTCTTTATCAAGTGTAGATGTACCTATTTATCGTGTGTAGTTGTACCTCTTTATCATGTGTAGTTGTACCTCTTTATCATGTGCAGTTGTACCAATTTATCATGTAAAGTTGTACTTCTTTATCGTGTGTAGTTGTACCTCTTTATCATGTGTAGTTGCACCTCTTTATCATGTGTAGCTATACTTCTTTATCATACCTAGTTGTACCTCTTTATCATGTGTAGTTGTACTTCTTTATCATGTGTAGTTGTACCTATTTATCATGTGTAGTTGTACCTCTATATCATGTGTAGTTGTTCCTCTTTATCATGTGTAGTTATACCTCTTTATCATGTATAGTTGTACTTCTTTATCATGTGTAGTTACACCTCTTTATCATGTGTAGTTGTACTTCTTTATCATGTGTAGTTACACCTCTTTATCATGTGTAGTTGTACCTCTTTATCATGTGTAGTTGTACCTCTATATCATGTGTAGTTGTTCCTCTTTATCATGTGTAGTTGTACCTCTTTATCATACCTAGTTGTACCTCTTTATCATGTGTAGTTGTACTTCTTTATCATGTGTAGTTGTACCTCTTTATCATGTGTAGTTGTACCTCTTTATCATACCTAGTTGTACCTCTTTATCATGTGTAGTTGTACTTCTTTATCATGTGTAGTTGTACTTCTTTATCATGTTTAGTTGTTCCTCTTTATCATGTGTAGTTGTACCTCTTTATCATACCTAGTTGTACCTCTTTATCATGTGTAGTTGTACTTCTTCATCATGTGTAGTTGTACCTCTTTATCATGTGTAGTTATACCTCTTTATCGTATGATGTTGTACCTCTTTATCGTGTGTAGTTGCACCTATTTATCATGTGTAGTTGTACTTCTCTATCATGTGTAGTTGTACCTCTTTATCGTGTGTAGTTGTACCAATTTATCATGTGAAGTTGTACTTCTTTATCGTGTGTAGTTGTACCTCTTTATCATGTGTAGCTGTACCTGTTTATCATGTGTAGTTGTACCTCTTTATCATGTGTAGTTGTACCTCTTTATCATACCTAGTTGTACCTCTTTATCATGTGTAGTTGTACTTCTTTATCATGTGTAGTTGTACCTATTTATCATGTGTAGTTGTACCTCTATATCATGTGTAGTTGTTCCTCTTTATCATGTGTAGTTGTACCTCTTTATCATGTGTAGTTGTACCTTTTTATCATGTGCAGTTATACCTCTTCATCATGTGTAGTTGTACCTCTTTATCATGTGTAGTTGTACCTATTTATCATGTGTAGTTGTACCTCTTTATCGTGTGTAGTTGTACCAATTTATCATGTGTAGTTGTACCTCTTTATCATGTGTAGTTGTACCTCTTTATCATACCTAGTTGTACCTCTTTATCATGTGTAGTTGTACTTCTTTATCATGTGTAGTTGTACCTATTTATCATGTGTAGTTGTACCTCTATATCATGTGTAGTTGTTCCTCTTTATCATGTGTAGTTGTACCTTTTTATCAAGTGTAGTTGTACGTTTTTATCATGTGCAGGTATACCTCTTCATCATGTGTAGTTGTACCTCTTTATCATGTGTAGTTGTACCTATTTATCATGTGTAGTTGTACCTCTTTATCGTGTGTAGTTGTACCAATTTATCATGTGAAGTTGTACCTCTTTATCATGTGTAGTTGTACCTCTTTATCATGTGTAGTTGTACCTCTTTATCATACCTAGTTGTACCTCTTTATCATATGTAGTTGTACGTCTTTATCATGTGTAGTTGTACCTATTTATCATGTGTAGTTGTACCTCTATATCATGTGTAGTTGTTCCTCTTTATCATGTGTAGTTGTACCTCTTTATCATGTGTAGCTGTACCTTTTTATCATGTGCAGTTATACCTCTTCATCATGTGTAGTTGTACCTCTTTATCATGTGTAGTTGTACCTATTTATCATGTGTAGTTGTACCTCTTTATCATGTGTAGTTGTACCTCTTTATCATGTGTAGTTATACCTCTTTATCATGTGTAGTTGTACCTATTTATCATGTGGCGTTGTACTTCTTTATCGTGTGTAGTTGTACCTCTTTATCATGTGTAGTTGTACCTCTTTATCATATGTAGCTGTACCTCTTTATCATGGGGAATTGTACCTCTTTATCATGTGTAGTTGTACCTATTTATCGTGTGATGCTGTACCTCTTTATCAAGTGTAGATGTACCTATTTATCGTGTGTAGTTGTACCTCTTTATCATGTGTAGTTGTACCTCTTTATCATGTGCAGTTGTACCAATTTATCATGTAAAGTTGTACTTCTTTATCGTGTGTAGTTGTACCTCTTTATCATGTGTAGTTGCACCTCTTTATCATGTGTAGCTGTACTTCTTTATCATACCTAGTTGTACCTCTTTATCATGTGTAGTTGTACTTCTTTATCATGTGTAGTTGTACCTATTTATCATGTGTAGTTGTACCTCTATATCACGTGTAGTTGTTCCTCTTTATCATGTGTAGTTATACCTCTTTATCATGTGTAGTTGTACTTCTTTATCATGTGTAGTTACACCTCTTTATCATGTGTAGTTGTACCTCTTTATCATACCTGGTTGTACCTCTTTATCATGTGTAGTTGTACTTACTAGTTTATCATGTGTAGTTGTACCTATTTATCATGTGTAGTTGTACCTCTTTATCATGTGTAGTTGTACCTCTATATCATGTGTAGTTGTTCCTTTTTATCATGTGTAGTTGTACCTCTTTATCATACCTAGTTGTACCTCTTTATCATGTGTAGTTGTACTTCTTTATCATGTGTAGTTGTACCTCTTTATCATGTGTAGTTGTACCTCTTTATCATGTGTAGTTGTACCTCTTTATCATGTGTAGTTGTACCTCTTTATCATACCTAGTTGTACCTCTTTATCATATGTAGTTGTACTTCTTTATCATGTGTAGTGTTGTACCTATTTATCATGTGTAGTTGTACCTCTATATCATGTGTAGTTGTTCCTCTTTATCATGTGTAGTTGTACCTCTTTATGATGTGTAGTTGTACCTTTTTATCATGTGCAGTTATACCTCTTCATCATGTGTAGTTGTACCTCTTTTTCATGTGTAGTTGTACCTCTTTATCATGTGTAGTTGTACCTCTTTATCATGTGTAGTTGCACCTCTTTATCATGCGTAGTTGCACTTCTTTATCACGTGTAGTTGTACCTCTTTATCATGTGGAGTTGTACCTCTTTATCATGCGTAGTTGTACCTCTTTATCATGTGTAGTTGTACCTATTTATCATGTGTAGTTGCACCAATTTATCATGTGAAGTTGTACTTCTTTATCGTGTGTAGTTGTACCTCTTTATCATGTGTTGTTGCTCCTCTTTATCATGTGTAGTTGTACTTTTTTATCATGTGTAGTTGTACCCCTTCATCATGTGTAGTTGTACCTATTTATCAAGTGTTGTCGTACCTTTTTATCGTATGATGTTGAACATCTTTATCGTGTGTAGTTGCACCTATTTATCATGTGTTGTTGCCCCTCTTTATCATGTGCAGTTGTACTTTATCATGTGTAGTTGTACCCCTTCATCATGTGTAGTTGTACATCTTTATCATGTGTAGTTGTACCTCTTTATCAAGTGTAGTTGTACCTCTTTATCATTTGTAGTTGTACCTCTTTATCATGTGTAGTTGTACCTCTTTATCATCTGTAGTTGTACCTCTATATCATGTGTAGTTATACCTCTTTATCATGTGTAGTTGTACCTCTTTATCATACGTCGTTGTACCTCTTTATCATGTGTAGTTATACCTCTTTATCATTTGTATTTGTGCCTATTTATTGTGTGTAGTTGTACCTCTTTATCATGTGTAGTTCTACCTATTTATCATGTGCCGTTGTACTTCTTTATCGTGTGTAGTTGTACCTCTTTATCATGTGCAGTTGTACCTCTTCATCATACGTAGTTGTACCTCATAATCATGTGTAGTTGTACCTGTTTATATCATGTGTAGTTGTACTTCTGTATCGTGTGTAGTTGTACCTCTTTATCATGTGTAGTCGCACCTCTTTATCATGTCTAGTTGTACTTCTTTTTCATGTGTAGTTGTACCTCTTTATCATGTGTAGTTGTACCTCTATATCATGTGTAGTTGTACCTCTTTATCATGTGTTATTGTACCTCTTTATCATGTGCAGTTCTACCAATTTATCATGTGAAGTTGTACCTCTTTATCATACGTAGCTGCACCTCTTTATCATGTGTAGTTGTAACTGTTTATCATGTGTAGTTGTACGTCATTATCGTGTGTAGTTATACCTCTTTATCGCGTGTAATTGTACCTCTTCATCATACGTAGGTGTATCTCTTAATCATGTGTAGTTGTACCTATTTATCATGTGTAGTTGTACCTCCATATCATGTGTAGTTATACCTCTTTATCATGTGAAGTTGTACCTCTTTATCATGTGTAGTTGTACCTCTTTATCATGTGTAGTTATACCTCTTTATCATGTGAAGTTGTACCTCTTTATCATGTGTAGTTGTACCTCTATATCATGTATAGTTGTACCTCTTCATCATGTGTAGTTGTACCTCTTCATCATACGTAGTTGTACCTCTTAAGCATGTGTAGTTGTACCTCTTTATCCTACGTAGTTGTACCCCTTTATCATGTTTAGTTATACCTCTATATCATGTGTAGTTGTACCTCTTTATCATGTGTAGTTGTACCTCTTTATCATGTGCAGTTCTACCCATTTATCATGTGAAGTTGTACCTCATTATCATACGTAGCTGTACCCCTTTATCATGTGTAGTTGTACCTATTTATCATGTGTAGTTGTACGTCTTTATCGTGTGTAGTTATACCTCTTTATCATGTGTAGTTGTACCTCTTTATCATGTGTAGTTGTACCTCTTTATCATGTGTAGTTGTACCTCTTTATCATGTGTAGTTGCACCTCTTTATCATGTGTAGCTGTACCTCTTTATCATGTGTAGTTGTACCTCTTCATCATGTGTAGTTGTACCTTTTTATCATGGGCAGTTATACCTCTTCATCATGTGTAGTTGTACCTCTTTATCATGTGTAGTTGTACCTATTTATCATGTGTAGTTGTACCTCCTTATCGTGTGTAGTTGTACCAATTTATCATGTGAAGTTGTACCTCTTTATCATGTGTAGTTGTACCTCTTTATCATGTGTAGTTGTACCTCTTTATCATGTGTAGTTGTACCTCTTTATCATACCTAGTTGTACCTCTTTATCATGTGTAGTTGTACTTCTTTATCATGTGTAGTTGTACCTATTTATCATGTGTAGTTGTACCTCTATATCATGTGTAGTTGTTCCTCTTTATCATGTGTAGTTGTACTTCTTTATCATGTGTAGTTGTACCTTTTTATCATGTGCAGTTATACCTCTTCATCATGTGTAGTTGTACCTCTTTATGATGTGTAGTTGTACCTATTTATCATGTGTAGTTGTACCTCTTTATCATGTGTAGTTGTACCTCTTTATCATGTGTAGTTATACCTCTTGATCATGTGTAGTTGTACTTCTTCATCGAGTGTAGTTGTACCTCTTTATCATGTGTAGTTGTACATCTCTATCATACCTAGTTGTACCTCTTTATCATGTGTAGTTGTACTTCTTGATCACGTGTAGTTGTACCTATTTATCATGTGTAGTTGTACCACTTTATCATGTGTAGTTGTACCTCTATATCATGTGTAGTTGTACCTCTTTATCATGTGTAGTTGTACATCTTTATCATGTGTAGTTGTACCTCTTTATCATACCTAGTTGTACCTCTTTATCATGTGTAGTTGTACTTCTTGATCACGTGTAGTTGTACCTATTTATCATGTGTAGTTGTACCACTTTATCATGTGTAGTTGTACCTCTATATCATGTGTAGTTGTACCTCTTTATCATGTGTAGTTGTACCTCTTTATCATACCTAGTTGTTCCTCTTCATCATGTGTAGTTGTACATCTTTATCATACCTAGTTGTACCTCTTTATCATGTGTTGTTGTACTTCTTTATCATGTGTAGTTGTACCTCTTTATCATGTGTAGTTGTACCTCTTTATCATGTGTAGTTGTACCTCTTTATCATGTGTAGTTGTACCTCTTTATCATACCTAGTTGTACCTCTTTTTCATGTGTAGTTGTTCTTCTTTATCATGTGTAGTTGTACCTATTTATCATGTGTAGTTGTACCTCTATATCATGTGTAGTTGTTCCTCTTTATCATGTGTAGTTGTACCTCTTTATCATGCGTGGTTGTACCTTTTTATCATGTGCAGTTATACCTCTTGATCATGTGTGGTTGTACCTCTTTATCATGTGTAGTTGTACCTCTTTATCATGTGTAGCTGTACTTCTTTATCATGAGTAGTTGTACCTCTTTATCATGTGTAGTTGTACCTATTTATCATGAGTAGTTGTACCTCTTTATCATGTGTAGTTGTACCTCTTTATCATGTGTTGTTGTACCTCTTTATCATGTGTAGTTGTACTTCTTCATCGTGTGTAGTTGTACCTCTTTATCATGTGTAGTTGTACCTCTTTATCATGTGTTGTTGTACCTCTTTATCATGTGTAGTTGTGCCTATTTATCATGTGTAGTTGTACCTCTTTATTATATGTAGTTGTACCCCTTTATCATGTGTAGTTGTACCTCTTTATCAAGTGTAGTCGTACCTCTTTATCGTGTGTAGTTGTACCTATTTATCATGTGTAGTTGTACCTCTTTATTATACGTAGTTCTACCCCTTTATCATGTGTAGTTGTACCTCTTTATCAAGTGTAGTCGTACCTCTTTATCATGTGTAGTTGTACCTCTTTATCATGTGTAGTTGTACTTCTTTATCATGTGTAGTTGTACCTCTTTATCATGTGTAGTTGTACCTCTTTATTATACGTAGTTCTACCCCTTTATCATGTGTAGTTGTACCTCTTTATCATGTGTAGTTGTACCTCTTTATCATGTGTAGTTGTACCTCTTTATCATGTGTAGTTGTACTTCTTTATCATGTGTAGTTGTACCTCTTTATCATGTGTAGTTGTACATCTTTATCATGTGTAGTTGTTCTTCTTCATCGTGTGTAGTTGTACCTCTTTATCATGTGTAGTTGTACCTCTTTATCATGTGTAGTTGTACCTCTTTATCAAGTGTAGTTGTACATATTTATCATGTGTAGTTGTACCTCTTTATTATATGTAGTTGAACCCCTTTATCATGTGTAGTTGTACCTCTTTATCAAGCGTAGTCGTACCTCTTTATCATGTGTAGTTGAACCTCTTTATCATGTGTAGTTGTACTTCTTCATCGTGTGTAGTTGTACCTCTTTATCATGTCTAGTTGTACCTCTTTATCGTGTGTAGTTGTACCTCTTTATCATGTGTAGTTGTACCCCTTTATCACGTGTAGTTGTACCTCTGTATCATGTCTAGTTGTACCTCTTTATCGTGTGCAGTTGTACCTCTTTATCATGTGAAGTTCTACCTCTTTATCGTGTGCAGTTGTACCTCTTTATCATGTGTAGTTGTACCTCTTCATCATGTGTAGTTGTACCTCTTTATCATGTGTAGTTGTACCTCTTTATCATGTGTAGTTGTACCTCTTTATCATGCGTAGTTGTACCCCTTTATCATGTGTAGTTGTACTTCTTCATCGTGTGTAGTTGTACCTCTTTATCATGTGTAGTTCTACCTCTTTATCGTGTGCAGTTGTACCTCTTTATCATGTGAAGTTCTACCTCTTTGACGTGTGCAGTTGTACCTCTTTATCATGTGTAGCTGTACCTTTTTATCATGTGCAGTTATACCTCTTTATCGTGTGCAGTTGTACCTCTTTATCATGTGAAGTTCTACCTCTTTATCGTGTGTAGTTATACCTCTTCATCATGTGTAGTTGTACCTCTTTATCATGTGTAGTTGTACCTATTTATCATGTGTAGTTGTACCTCTTTATCATGTGTAGTTGTACCTCTTTATCATATGCAGCTGTACGTCTTTATCATGGGGAATTGTACCTCTTTATCATGTGTAGTTGTACCTATTTATCGTGTGATGCTGTACCTCTTTATCAAGTGTAGATGTACCTATTTATCGTGTGTAGTTGTACCTCTTTATCATGTGTAGTTGTACCTCTTTATCATGTGCAGTTGTACCAATTTATCATGTAAAGTTGTACTTCTTTATCGTGTGTAGTTGTACCTCTTTATCATGTGTAGTTGCACCTCTTTATCATGTGTAGCTATACTTCTTTATCATACCTAGTTGTACCTCTTTATCATGTGTAGTTGTACTTCTTTATCATGTGTAGTTGTACCTATTTATCATGTGTAGTTGTACCTCTATATCATGTGTAGTTGTTCCTCTTTATCATGTGTAGTTATACCTCTTTATCATGTGTAGTTGTACTTCTTTATCATGTGTAGTTACACCTCTTTATCATGTGTAGTTGTACTTCTTTATCATGTGTAGTTACACCTCTTTATCATGTGTAGTTGTACCTCTTTATCATGTGTAGTTGTACCTCTATATCATGTGTAGTTGTTCCTCTTTATCATGTGTAGTTGTACCTCTTTATCATACCTAGTTGTACCTCTTTATCATGTGTAGTTGTACTTCTTTATCATGTGTAGTTGTACCTCTTTATCATGTGTAGTTGTACCTCTTTATCATACCTAGTTGTACCTCTTTATCATGTGTAGTTGTACTTCTTTATCATGTGTAGTTGTACTTCTTTATCATGTTTAGTTGTTCCTCTTTATCATGTGTAGTTGTACCTCTTTATCATACCTAGTTGTACCTCTTTATCATGTGTAGTTGTACTTCTTCATCATGTGTAGTTGTACCTCTTTATCATGTGTAGTTATACCTCTTTATCGTATGATGTTGTACCTCTTTATCGTGTGTAGTTGCACCTATTTATCATGTGTAGTTGTACTTCTCTATCATGTGTAGTTGTACCTCTTTATCGTGTGTAGTTGTACCAATTTATCATGTGAAGTTGTACTTCTTTATCGTGTGTAGTTGTACCTCTTTATCATGTGTAGTTGTACCTCTTTATCATGTGTAGTTGTACCTCTTTATCATGTGTAGTTGTACCTCTTTATCATACCTAGTTGTACCTCTTTATCATGTGTAGTTGTACTTCTTAATCATGTGTAGTTGTACCTATTTATCATGTGTAGTTGTACCTCTATATCATGTGTAGTTGTTCCTCTTTATCATGTGTAGTTGTACCTCTTTATCATGTGTAGTTGTACCTTTTTATCATGTGCAGTTATACCTCTTCATCATGTGTAGTTGTACCTCTTTATCATGTGTAGTTGTACCTATTTATCATGTGTAGTTGTACCTCTTTATCGTGTGTAATTGTACCAATTTATCATGTGAAGTTGTACCTCTTTATCATGTGTAGTTGTACCTCTTTATCATGTGTAGTTGTACCTCTTTATCATACCTAGTTGTACCTCTTTATCATATGTAGTTGTACTTCTTTATCATGTGTAGTTGTACCTATTTATCATGTGTAGTTGTACCTCTATATCATGTGTAGTTGTTCCTCTTTATCATGTCTAGTTGTACCTCTTTATCGTGTGTAGTTGTACCTCTTTATCATGTGTAGTTGTACCTCTATATCATGTGTAGTTGTACCTCTTTATCATGTCTAGTTGTACCTCTTTATCGTGTGTAGTTGTACCTCTTTATCATGTGTAGTTGTACCCCTTTATCACGTGTAGTTGTACCTCTTTATCATGTCTAGTTGTACCTCTTTATCGTGTGCAGTTGTACCTCTTTATCATGTGAAGTTCTACCTCTTTATCGTGTGCAGTTGTACCTCTTTATCATGTGTAGTTGTACCTCTTCATCATGTGTAGTTGTACCTCTTTATCATGTGTAGTTGTACCTCTTTATCATGTGTAGTTGTACCTCTTTATCATGCGTAGTTGTACCCCTTTATCATGTGTAGTTGTACTTCTTCATCGTGTGTAGTTGTACCTCTTTATCATGTGTAGTTCTACCTCTTTATCGTGTGCAGTTGTACCTCTTTATCAAGTGAAGTTCTACCTCTTTGACGTGTGCAGTTGTACCTCTTTATCATGTGTAGCTGTACCTTTTTATCATGTGCAGTTATACCTCTTCATCATGTGTAGTTGTACCTCTTTATCATGTGTAGTTGTACCTATTTATCATGTGTAGTTGTACCTCTTTATCATGTGTAGTTGTACCTCTTTATCATGTGTAGTTATACCTCTTTATCATGTGTAGTTGTACCTATTTATCATGTGGCGTTGTACTTCTTTATCGTGTGTAGTTGTACCTCTTTATCATGTGTAGTTGTACCTCTTTATCATATGCAGCTGTACGTCTTTATCATGGGGAATTGTACCTCTTTATCATGTGTAGTTGTACCTATTTATCGTGTGATGCTGTACCTCTTTATCAAGTGTAGATGTACCTATTTATCGTGTGTAGTTGTACCTCTTTATCATGTGTAGTTGTACCTCTTTATCATGTGCAGTTGTACCAATTTATCATGTAAAGTTGTACTTCTTTATCGTGTGTAGTTGTACCTCTTTATCATGTGTAGTTGCACCTCTTTATCATGTGTAGCTATACTTCTTTATCATACCTAGTTGTACCTCTTTATCATGTGTAGTTGTACTTCTTTATCATGTGTAGTTGTACCTATTTATCATGTGTAGTTGTACCTCTATATCATGTGTAGTTGTTCCTCTTTATCATGTGTAGTTATACCTCTTTATCATGTGTAGTTGTACTTCTTTATCATGTGTAGTTACACCTCTTTATCATGTGTAGTTGTACTTCTTTATCATGTGTAGTTACACCTCTTTATCATGTGTAGTTGTACCTCTTTATCATGGGTAGTTGTACCTCTATATCATGTGTAGTTGTTCCTCTTTATCATGTGTAGTTGTACCTCTTTATCATACCTAGTTGTACTTCTTTATCATGTGTAGTTGTACTTCTTTATCATGTGTAGTTGTACCTCTTTATCATGTGTAGTTGTACCTCTTTATCATACCTAGTTGTACCTCTTTATCATGTGTAGTTGTACTTCTTTATCATGTGTAGTTGTACTTCTTTATCATGTTTAGTTGTTCCTCTTTATCATGTGTAGTTGTACCTCTTTATCATACCTAGTTGTACCTCTTTATCATGTGTAGTTGTACTTCTTCATCATGTGTAGTTGTACCTCTTTATCATGTGTAGTTATACCTCTTTATCGTATGATGTTGTACCTCTTTATCGTGTGTAGTTGCACCTATTTATCATGTGTAGTTGTACTTCTCTATCATGTGTAGTTGTACCTCTTTATCGTGTGTAGTTGTACCAATTTATCATGTGAAGTTGTACTTCTTTATCGTGTGTAGTTGTACCTCTTTATCATGTGTAGTTGTACCTCTTTATCATGTGTAGTTGTACCTCTTTATCATGTGTAGTTGTACCTCTTTATCATACCTAGTTGTACCTCTTTATCATGTGTAGTTGTACTTCTTTATCATGTGTAGTTGTACCTATTTATCATGTGTAGTTGTACCTCTATATCATGTGTAGTTGTTCCTCTTTATCATGTGTAGTTGTACCTCTTTATCATGTGTAGTTGTACCTTTTTATCATGTGCAGTTATACCTCTTCATCATGTGTAGTTGTACCTCTTTATCGTGTGTAGTTGTACCTATTTATCATGTGTAGTTGTACCTCTTTATCGTGTGTAGTTGTACCAATTTATCATGTGAAGTTGTACCTCTTTATCATGTGTAGTTGTACCTCTTTATCATGTGTAGTTGTACCTCTTTATCATACCTAGTTGTACCTCTTTATCATATGTAGTTGTACTTCTTTATCATGTGTAGTTGTACCTATTTATCATGTGTAGTTGTACCTCTATATCATGTGTAGTTGTTCCTCTTTATCATGTGTAGTTGTACCTCTTTATCATGTGTAGCTGTACCTTTTTATCATGTGCAGTTATACCTCTTCATCATGTGTAGTTGTACCTCTTTATCATGTGTAGTTGTACCTATTTATCATGTGTAGTTGTACCTCTTTATCATGTGTAGTTGTACCTCTTTATCATGTGTAGTTATACCTCTTTATCATGTGTAGTTGTACCTATTTATCATGTGGCGTTGTACTTCTTTATCGTGTGTAGTTGTACCTCTTTATCATGTGTAGTTGTACCTCTTTATCATATGTAGCTGTACCTCTTTATCATGGGGAATTGTACCTCCTTATCATGTGTAGTTGTACCTATTTATCGTGTGATGCTGTACCTCTTTATCAAGTGTAGATGTACCTATTTATCGTGTGTAGTTGTACCTCTTTATCATGTGTAGTTGTACCTCTTTATCATGTGCAGTTGTACCAATTTATCATGTAAAGTTGTACTTCATTATCGTGTGTAGTTGTACCTCTTTATCATGTGTAGTTGCACCTCTTTATCATGTGTAGCTGTACTTCTTTATCATACCTAGTTGTACCTTTTTATCATGTGTAGTTGTACTTCTTTATCATGTGTAGTTGTACCTATTTATCATGTGTAGTTGTACCTCTTTATCATGTGTAGTTGTACCTCTTTATCATGTGTAGTTGTACTTCTTTATCATACCTAGTTGTACCTCTTTATCATGTGTAGTTGTACTTCTTTATCATGTGTAGTTGTACCTATTTATCATGTGTAGTTGTACCTCTTTATCATGTGTAGTTGTACCTCTTTATCATGTGTAGTTGTACTTCTTTATCATACCTAGTTGTACCTCTTTATCATGTGTAGTTGTACTTCTTTATCATGTGTAGTTGTACCTATTTATCATGTGTAGTTGTACCTCTATATCATGTGTAGTTGTTCCTCTTTATCATGTGTAGTTATACCTCTTTATCATGTGTAGTTGTACTTCTTTATCATGTGTAGTTACACCTCTTTATCATGTGTAGTTGTACCTCTTTATCATACCTGGTTGTACCTCTTTATCATGTGTAGTTGTACTTCTTTATCATGTGTAGTTGTACCTATTTGTCATGTGTAGTTGTACCTCTTTATCATGTGTAGTTGTACCTCTATATCATGTGTAGTTGTTCCTCTTTATCATGTGTAGTTGTACCTCTTTATCATACCTAGTTGTACCTCTTTATCATGTGTAGTTGTACTTCTTTATCATGTGTAGTTGTACCTCTTTATCATGTGTAGTTGTACCTCTTTATCATGTGTAGTTGTACCTCTTTATCATGTGTAGTTGTACCTCTTTATCATACCTTGTTGTACCTCTTTATCATGTGTAGTTGTACTTCTTTATCATGTGTAGTTGTACCTATTTATCATGTGTAGTTGTACCTCTATATCATGTGTAGTTGTTCCTCTTTATCATGTGTAGTTGTACCTCTTTATCATGTGTAGTTGTACCTTTTTATCATGTGCAGTTATACCTCTTCATCATGTGTAGTTGTACCTCTTTATCATGTGTAGTTGTACCTCTTTATCATGTGTAGTTGTACCTTTTTATCATGTGTAGTTGCACCTCTTTATCATGCGTAGTTGCACTTCTTTATCACGTGTAGTTGTACCTCTTTATCATGTGTATTTGTACCTCTTTATCATGCGTAGTTGTACCTCTTTATCATGTGTAGTTGTACCTATTTATCATGTGTAGTTGTACCTCTTTATCATACCTAGTTGTACCTCTTTCTCATGTGTAGTTGTTCTTCTTTATCATGTGTAGTTGTACCTCTTTATCATACCTGGTTGTACCTCTTTATCATGTGTAGTTGTACTTCTTTATCATGTGTAGTTGTACCTATTTATCATGTGTAGTTGTACCTCTTTATCATGTGTAGTTGTACCTCTATATCATGTGTAGTTGTTCCTCTTTATCATGTGTAGTTGTACCTCTTTATCATACCTAGTTGTACCTCTTTATCATGTGTAGTTGTACTTCTTTATCATGTGTAGTTGTACCTCTTTATCATGTGTAGTTGTACCTCTATATCATGTGTAGTTGTACCTCTTTATCATGTGTAGTTGTACCTCTTTATCATGTGTAGTTGTACCTCTTTATCATGTGTAGTTGTACCTCTATATCATGTGTAGTTGTACCTCTTTATCATGTGTAGTTGTACCTCTTTATCATGTGTAGTTGTACCTCTTTATCATACCTAGTTGTACCTCTTTATCATGTGTAGTTGTACTTCTTTATCATGAGTAGTTGTACCTATTTATCATGTTTAGTTGTACCTCTATATCATGTGTAGTTGTTCCTCTTTATCATGTGTAGTTGTTCCTCTTTATCATGTGTACTTGCACCTCTTCATCATGTGTAGTTGTACCTCTTTATCATGTGTAGTTGTACCTCTTTATCATGTGTAGTTGTACCTTTTTATCATGTGTAGTTGCACCTCTTTATCATGCGTAGTTGCACTTCTTTATCACGTGTAGTTGTACCTCTTTATCATGTGTAGTTGTACCTCTTTATCATGCGTAGTTGTACCTCTTTATCATGTGTAGTTGTTCTTCTTTATCATGTGTAGTTGTACCTCTTTATCATACCTAGTTGTACCTCTTTATCATGTGTTGTTGTACTTCTTTATCATGTGTAGTTGTACCTCTTTATCATGTGTAGTTGTACCTCTTTATCATGTGTAGTTGTACCTCTTTATCATGTGTAGTTGTACCTCTTTATCATACCTAGTTGTACCTCTTTTTCATGTGTAGTTGTTCTTCTTTATCATGTGTAGTTGTACCTATTTATCATGTGTAGTTGTACCTCTATATCATGTGTAGTTGTTCCTCTTTATCATGTGTAGTTGTACCTCTTTATCATGCGTTGTTGTACCTTTTTATCATGTGCAGTTATACCTCTTGATCATGTGTGGTTGTACCTCTTTATCATGTGTAGTTGTACCTCTTTATCATGTGTAGCTGTACTTCTTTATCATGAGTAGTTGTACCTCTTTATCATGTGTAGTTGTACCTATTTATCATGCGTAGTTGTACCTCTTTATCATGTGTAGTTGTACCTCTTTATCATGTGTTGTTGTACCTCTTTATCATGTGTAGTTGTACTTCTTCATCGTGTGTAGTTGTACCTCTTTATCATGTGTAGTTGTACCTCTTTATCATGTGTTGTTGTACCTCTTTATCATGTGTAGTTGTGCCTATTTATCATGTGTAGTTGTACCTCTTTATTATATGTAGTTGTACCCCTTTATCATGTGTAGTTGTACCTCTTTATCAAGTGTAGTCGTACCTCTTTATCGTGTGTAGTTGTACCTATTTATCATGTGTAGTTGTACCTCTTTATTATACGTAGTTCTACCCCTTTATCATGTGTGGTTGTACCTCTTTATCATGTGAAGTTGTACCTCTTTATCATGTGTAGTTGTACCTCTTTATCATGTGTAGTTGTACTTCTTTATCATGTGTAGATGTACCTCTTTGTCATGTGTAGTTGTACATCTTTATCATGTGTAGTTGTACTTCTTCATCGTGTGTAGTTGTACCTCTTTATCATGTGTAGTTGTACCTCTTTATCATGTGTAGTTGTACCTCTTTATCAAGTGTAGTTGTACATATTTATCATGTGTAGTTGTACCTCTTTATTATATGTAGTTGAACCCCTTTATCATGTGTAGTTGTACCTCTTTATCAAGCGTAGTCGTACCTCTTTATCATGTGTAGTTGAACCTCTTTATCATGTGTAGATGTATTTCTTCATCTTGTGTAGTTGTACCTCTTTATCATGTCTAGTTGTACCTCTTTATCGTGTGTAGTTGTACCTCTTTATCATGTGTAGTTGTACCCCTTTATCACGTGTAGTTGTACCTCTTTATCATGTCTAGTTGTACCTCTTTATCGTGTGCAGTTGTACTTCTTTATCATGTGAAGTTCTACCTCTTTATCGTGTGCAGTTGTACCTCTTTATCATGTGTAGTTGTACCTCTTCATCATGTGTAGTTGTACCTCTTTATCATGTGTAGTTGTACCTCTTTATCATGTGTAGTTGTACCTCTTTATCATGCGTAGTTGTACTTCTTCATCGTGTGTAGTTGTACCTCTTTATCGTGTGCAGTTGTACCTCTTTATCATGTGAAATTCTACCTCTTTGACGTGTGCAGTTGTACCTCTTTATCATGTGTAGCTGTACCTTTTTATCATGTGCAGTTATACCTCTTCATCATGTGTAGTTGTACCTCTTTATCATGTGTAGTTGTACCTATTTATCATGTGTAGTTGTACCTCTTTATCATGTGTAGTTGTACCTCTTTATCATGTGTAGTTGTACCTCTTTATCATGTGTAGTTGTACCTATTTATCATGTGGCGTTGTACTTCTTTATCGTGTGTAGTTGTACCTCTTTATCATGTGTAGTTGTACCTCTTTATCATATGCAGCTGTACCTCTTTATCATGGGGAATTGTACCTCTTTATCATGTGTAGTTGTACCTATTTATCGTGTGATGCTGTACCTCTTTATCAAGTGTAGATGTACCTATTTATCGTGTGTAGTTGTACCTCTTTATCATGTGTAGTTGTACCTCTTTATCATGTGCAGTTGTACCAATTTATCATGTAAAGTTGTACTTCTTTATCGTGTGTAGTTGTACCTCTTTATCATGTGTAGTTGCACCTCTTTATCATGTGTAGCTATACTTCTTTATCATACCTAGTTGTACCTCTTTATCATGTGTAGTTGTACTTCTTTATCATGTGTAGTTGTACCTATTTATCATGTGTAGTTGTACCTCTATATCATGTGTAGTTGTTCCTCTTTATCATGTGTAGTTATACCTCTTTATCATGTGTAGTTGTACTTCTTTATCATGTGTAGTTACACCTCTTTATCATGTGTAGTTGTACTTCTTTATCATGTGTAGTTACACCTCTTTATTATGTGTAGTTGTACCTCTTTATCATGTGTAGTTGTACCTCTATATCATGTGTAGTTGTTCCTCTTTATCATGTGTAGTTGTACCTCTTTATCATACCTAGTTGTACCTCTTTATCATGTGTAGTTGTACTTCTTTATCATGTGTAGTTGTACCTCTTTATCATGTGTAGTTGTACCTCTTTATCATACCTAGTTGTACCTCTTTATCATGTGCAGTTGTACTTCTTTATCATGTGTAGTTGTACTTCTTTATCATGTTTAGTTGTTCCTCTTTATCATGTGTAGTTGTACCTCTTTATCATACCTAGTTGTACCTCTTTATCATGTGTAGTTGTACTTCTTCATCATGTGTAGTTGTACCTCTTTATCATGTGTAGTTATACCTCTTTATCGTATGATGTTGTACCTCTTTATCGTGTGTAGTTGCACCTATTTATCATGTGTAGTTGTACTTCTCTATCATGTGTAGTTGTACCTCTTTATCGTGTGTAGTTGTACCAATTTATCATGTGAAGTTGTACTTCTTTATCGTGTGTAGTTGTACCTCTTTATCATGTGTAGTTGTACCTCTTTATCATGTGTAGTTGTACCTCTTTATCATGTGTAGTTGTACCTCTTTATCATACCTAGTTGTTCCTCTTTATCATGTGTAGTTGTACTTCTTTATCATGTGTAGTTGTACCTATTTATCATGTGTAGTTGTACCTCTATATCATGTGTAGTTGTTCCTCTTTATCATGTGTAGTTGTACCTCTTTATCATGTGTAGTTGTACCTTTTTATCATGTGCAGTTATACCTCTTCATCATGTGTAGTTGTACCTCTTTATCATGTGTAGTTGTACCTATTTATCATGTGTTGTTGTACCTCTTTATCGTGTGTAGTTGTACCAATTTATCATGTGAAGTTGTACCTCTTTATCATGTGTAGTTGTACCTCTTTATCATGTGTAGTTGTACCTCTTTATCATACCTAGTTGTACCTCTTTATCATATGTAGTTGTACTTCTTTATCATGTGTAGTTGTACCTATTTATCATGTGTAGTTGTACCTCTATATCATGTGTAGTTGTTCCTCTTTATCATGTGTAGTTGTACCTCTTTATCATGTGTAGCTGTACCTTTTTATCATGTGCAGTTATACCTCTTCATCATGTGTAGTTGTACCTCTTTATCATGTGTAGTTGTACCTATTTATCATGTGTAGTTGTACCTCTTTATCATGTGTAGTTGTACCTCTTTATCATGTGTAGTTATACCTCTTTATCATGTGTAGTTGTACCTATTTATCATGTGGCGTTGTACTTCTTTATCGTGTGTATTTGTACCTCTTTATCATGTGTAGTTGTACCTCTTTATCATATGTAGCTGTACCTCTTTATCATGGGGAATTGTACCTCCTTATCATGTGTAGTTGTACCTATTTATCGTGCGATGCTGTACCTCTTTATCAAGTGTAGATGTACCTATTTATCGTGTGTAGTTGTACCTCTTTATCATGTGTAGTTGTACCTCTTTATCATGTGCAGTTGTACCAATTTATCATGTAAAGTTGTACTTCATTATCGTGTGTAGTTGTACCTCTTTATCATGTGTAGTTGCACCTCTTTATCATGTGTAGCTATACTTCTTTATCATACCTAGTTGTACCTCTTTATCATGTGTAGTTGTACTTCTTTATCATGTGTAGTTGTACCAATTTATCATGTGTAGTTGTACCTCTATATCATGTGTAGTTGTTCCTCTTTATCATGTGTAGTTATACCTCTTTATCATGTGTAGTTGTACTTCTTTATCATGTGTAGTTACACCTCTTTATCATGTGTAGTTGTACCTCTTTATCATACCTGGTTGTACCTCTTTATCATGTGTAGTTGTACTTCTTTATCATGTGTAGTTGTACCTATTTATCATGTGTAGTTGTACCTCTTTATCATGTGTAGTTGTACCTCTATATCATGTGTAGTTGTTCCTCTTTATCATGTGTAGTTGTACCTCTTTATCATACCTAGTTGTACCTCTTTATCATGTGTAGTTGTACTTCTTTATCATGTGTAGTTGTACCTCTTTATCATGTGTAGTTGTACCTCTTTATCATGTGTAGTTCTACCTCTTTATCATGTGTAGTTGTACCTCTTTATCATACCTAGTTGTACCTCTTTATCATGTGTAGTTGTACTTCTTTATCATGTGTAGTTGTACCTATTTATCATGTGTAGTTGTACCTCTATATCATGTGTAGTTGTTCCTCTTTATCATGTGTAGTTGTACCTCTTTATCATGTGTAGTTGTACCTTTTTATCATGTGCAGTTATACCTCTTCATCATGTGTAGTTGTACCTCTTTATCATGTGTAGTTGTACCTCTTTATCATGTGTAGTTGTACCTTTTTATCATGTGTAGTTGCACCTCTTTATCATGCGTAGTTGCACTTCTTTATCACGTGTAGTTGTACCTCTTTATCATGTGTAGTTGTACCTCTTTATCATGCGTAGTTGTACCTCTTTATCATGTGTAGTTGTACCTATTTATCATGTGTAGTTGTACCAATTTATCATGTGAAGTTGTACTTCTTTATCGTGTGTAGTTGTACCTCTTTATCCTGTGTTGTTGCCCCTCTTTATCATGTGTAGTTGTACTTTTTTATCATGTGTAGTTGTACCCCTTCATCATGTGTAGTTGTACCTATTTATCAAGTGTAGTCGTACCTTTTTATCGTATGATGTTGTACATCCTTATCGTGTGTAGTTGCACCTATTTATCATGTGTTGTTGCCCCTCTTTATCATGTGCAGTTGTACTTCTTTATCATGTGTAGTTGTACCCCTTCATCATGTGTAGTTGTACATCTTTATCATGTGTAGTTGTACCTCTTTATCAAGTGTAGTTGTACCTCTTTATCATTTGTAGTTGTACCTCTTTATCGTGTGTAGTTGTACCTCTTTATCATGTGTAGTTGTACCTCTATATCATGTGTAGTTATACCTCTTTATCATGTGTAGTTGTACCTCTTTATCATACGTAGTTGTACCTCTTTATCATGTGTAGTTGTACCTATTTATTGTGTGGAGTTGTACGTCTTTATCATGTGTAGTTGTACCTCTTTATCACGTGTAGTTGTACCTATTTATCATGTGGCGTTGTACTTCTTTATCGTGTGTAGTTGTACCTCTTTATCATGTGCAGTTGTACCTCTTCATCATACGTAGTTGTACCTCATAATCATGTGTAGTTGTACCTGCTTATATCATGTGTAGTTGTACTTCTGTATCGTGTGTAGTTGTACCTCTTTATCATGTGTAGTCGCACCTCTTTATCATGTCTAGTTGTACTTTTTTTTCATGTGTAGTTGTACCTCTTTATCATGTGCAGTTGTACCTCTATATCATGTGTAGTTGTACCTCTTTATCATGTGTTATTGTATCTCTTTATCATGTGCAGTTCTACCAATTTATCATGTGAAGTTGTACCTCTTTATCATACGTAGCTGCACCTCTTTATCATGTGTAGTTGTACGTCATTATCGTGTGTAGTTATACCTCTTTATCGCGTGTAATTGTACCTCTTCATCATACGTAGTTGTATCTCTTAATCATGTGTAGTTGTACCTATTTATCATGTGTAGTTGTACCTCCATAGCATGTGTAGTTATACCTCTTTATCATGTGAAGTTGGACCTCTTTATCATGTGTAGTTGTACCTCTTTATCATGTGTAGTTATACCTCTTTATCATGTGAAGTTGTACCTCTTTATCATGTGTAGTTGTACCTCTATATCATGTATAGTTGTACCTCTTCATCATGTGTAGTTGTACCTCTTCATCATACGTAGTTGTACCTCTTAATCATGTGTAGTTGTACCTCTTTATCCTATGTAGTTGTACCCCTTTATCATGTGTAGTTATACCTCTATATCATGTGTAGTTGTACCTCTTTATCATGTGTAGTTGTACCTCTTTATCATGTGCAGTTCTGCCCATTTATCATGTGAAGTTGTACCTCATTATCATACGTAACTGTACCCCTTTATCATGTGTAGTTGTACCTATTTATCATGTGTAGTTGTACGTCTTTATCGTGTGTAGTTATACCTCTTCATCATGTGTAGTTGTACCTCTTTATCAAGTGTAGTCGTACCTCTTTATCGTGTGCAGTTGTACCTATTTATCATGTGTAGTTGTACCTCTTTATCATGTGTAGCTGTACTTCTTTATCATGTGTAGTTCTACCTCTTTATCATGTGTAGTTGTACCTTTTTATCATGTGCAGTTATACCTCTTCATCATGTGTAGTTGTACCTCTTTATCATGTGTAGTTGTACCTCATTATCATGTGTAGTTGTACCTCCTTATCGTGTGTAGTTGTACCAATTTATCATGTGAAGTTGTACCTCTTTATCATGTGTAGTTGTACCTCTTTATCATGTGTAGTTGTACCTCTTTATCATGTGTAGTTGTACCTCTTTATCATACCTAGTTGTACCTCTTTATCATGTGTAGTTGTACTTCTTTATCATGTGTAGTTGTACCTATTTATCATGTGTAGTTGTACCTCTATATCATGTGTAGTTGTACCTCTTTATCATGTGTAGTTGTACTTCTTTATCATGTGTAGTTGTACCTTTTTATCATGTGCAGTTATACCTCTTCATCATGTGTAGTTGTACCTCTTTATGATGTGTAGTTGTACCTATTTATCATGTGCAGTTGTACCTCTTTATCATGTGTAGTTGTACCTCCTTATCATGTGTAGTTATACCTCTTGATCATGTGTAGTTGTACTTCTTTATCGAGTGCAGTTGTACCTCTTTATCATGTGTAGTTGTACCTCTCTATCATACCTAGTTGTACCTCTTTATCATGTGTAGTTGTACTTCTTGATCATGTGTAGTTGTACCTATTTATCATGTGTAGTTGTACCACTTTATCATGTGTAGTTGTACCTCTATATCATGTGTAGTTGTTCCTCTTCATCATGTGTAGTTGTACCTCTTTATCATACCTAGTTGTACCTCTTTATCATGTGTTGTTGTACTTCTTTATCATGTGTAGTTGTACCTCTTTATCATGTGTAGTTGTACCTCTATATCATGTGTAGTTGTTCCTCTTTATCATGTGTAGTTGTACCTCTTTATCATGTGTAGTTGTACCTCTTTATCATGTGTAGTTGTACCTCTTTATCATGTGTAGTTGTACCTCTATATCATGTGTAGTTGTTCCTCTTTATCATGTGTTGTTGTACTTCTTTATCATGTGTAGTTGTACCTCTTTATCATGTGTAGTTGTACCTATTTATCATGTGTAGTTGTACCTCTATATCATGTGTAGTTGTTCCTCTTTATCATGTGTAGTTGTACCTCTTTATCATGTGTGGTTGTACCTTTTTATCATGTGCAGTTATACCTCTTGATCATGTGTAGTTGTACCTCTTTATCATGTGTAGTTGTACCTCTTTATCATACCTAGTTGTACCTCTTTATCATGTGTAGTTGTTCTTCTTTATCATGTGTAGTTGTACCACTTTATCATGTGTAGTTGTACCACTATATCATGTGTAGTTGTTCCTCTTCATCATGTGTAGTTGTACCTCTTTATCATACCTAGTTGTACCTCTTTATCATGTGTTGTTGTACTTCTTTATCATGTGTAGTTGTACCTATTTATCATGTGTAGTAGTACCTCTTTATCATGTGTAGTTGTACCTCTTTATCATGTGTAGCTGTACTTCTTTATCATGTGTAGTTCTACCTCTTTATCATGTGTAGTTGTACCTATTTATCATGCGTAGTTGTACCTCTTTATCATGTGTAGTTGTACCTCTTTATCATGTGTTGTTGTACCTCTTTATCATGTGTAGTTGTACTTCTTCATCGTGTGTAGTTGTACCTCTTTATCATGTGTAGTTGTACCTCTTTATCATGTGTAGTTGTACCTCTTTATCATGTGTAGTTGTACCTATTTATCATGTGTAGTTGTACCTATTTATTATATGTAGTTGAACACCTTTATCATGTGTAGTTGTACCTCTTTATCAAGTGTAGTCGTACCTCTTTATCGTGTGCAGTTGTACCTATTTATCATGTGTAGTTGTACCTCTTTATCATGTGTAGTTGTACCTCTTTATCATGTGTAGCTGTACTTCTTTATCATGTGTAGTTCTACCTCTTTATCATGTGTAGTTGTACCTATTTATCATGCGTAGTTGTACCTCTTTATCATGTGTAGTTGTATCTCTTCATCATGTGTAGTTGTACCTCTTTATCATGTGTAGTTGTACCTCTTTATCATATGTAGTTGTACCTCTTTACCATACGTAGTTGTACCCCTTTATCATGTGTAGTTGTACTTCTTCATTGTGTGTAGTTGTACCTCTTTATCATGTGTAGTTCTACCTTTTTATCGTGTGCAGTTGTACCTCTTTATCATGTGAAGTTCTACCTCTTTGACGTGTGCAGTTGCACCTCTTTATCATGTGTAGTTGTACCTCTTCATCATGTGTAGTTCTACCTCTTTATCATGTGTAGTTGTACCTCTTCATCATACGTAGTTGTACCTCTTAAACATGTGTAGTTGTACCTATTTATCATGTGTAGTTGTACCTCTATATCATGTGTAGTTGTACCTCTTTATCATGTGCAGTTGTACCTCTTCATCATACGTAGTTGTACCTCTTAATCATGTGTAGTTGTACCTGTTTATATCATGTGTAGTTGTAGTTCTGTATCGTGTGTTGTTGTACCTCTTTATCATGTGTAGTTGCACCTCTTTATCATGTGTAGTTGTACTTGTTTATCATGTGTAGTTGTACCTCTTTATCATGTGTAGTTGTACCTCTATATCATGTGTAGTTGTACCTCGTTATCATGTGTTATTGTACCTCTTTATCATGTGCAGTTCTGCCAATTTATCATGTGAAGTTGTACCTCTTTATCATACGTTGCTGCACCTCTTTATCATGAGTAGTTGTAACTATTTATCATGTGTAGTTGTACGTCTTTATCGTGTGTAGTTATACCTCTTTGTCGCGTGTAATTGTACCTCTTCATCACACGTAGTTGTATCTCTTAATCATGTGTAGTTGTACCTATTTATCATGTGTAGTTGTATCTCCATATCATGTGTAGTTATACCTCTTTATCATGTGAAGTTGTACCTCTTTCTCATGTGTAGTTGTACCTCTTTATCATGTGTAGTTATACCTCTTTATCATGTGAAGTTGTACCTCTTTATCATGTGTAGTTGTACCTCTATATCATGTATAGTTGTACCTCTTCATCATGTGTAGTTGTACCTCTTCATCATACATAGTTGTACCTCTTAATCATGAGTAGTTGTACCTCTTTATCATACGTAGTTGTACCCCTTTTTCATGTGTAGTTATACCTCTATATCATGTGTAGTTGTACCTCTTTATCATGTGTAGTTGTACCTCTTTATCATGTGCAGTTCTACCCATTTATCATGTGAAGTTGTACCTCTTTATCATACGTAGCTGTACCCCTTTATCATGTGTAGTTGTACCTACTTATCATGTGTAGTTGTACGTCTTTCTCGTGTGTAGTTATACCTCTTTATCATGTGTAGTTGTACCTCTTTATCATGTGTAGTTGTACCTCTTTATCATGTGTAGTTGTACCTCTTTATCATGTGTAGTTGTACCTCTTTATCATACGTAGTTGTACCCCTTTATCATGTGTAGTTATACCTCGTTATCATTTGTAGTTGTACCTATTTATTGTGTGGAGTTGTACGTTTTTATCATATCTAGTTGTACCTCTTTATCGTGTGCAGTTGTACCTTTTTATCATGTGTAGTTGCACATCTTCATCATGTGTAGTTGTACCTCTTTATCATGTGTAGTTGTACCTATTTATCATGTGTAGTTATACCTCTTTATGGGGTGTAATTGTATCCCTTTATGATGTGTAGTTGTACCTTTTTTATCACACGTAGTTGTACCTCTTTATCAAGTGTAGTTGTACCTCTTTATCATGTGTCGTTGTTCCTCTTTATCATGTGTAGTTGTACCTATTTATCAAGTGTAGTCGTACCTCTTTATCATGTGTAGTTGTACCTCTTTATCATGTGTGGTTGTACCTCTTTATCATGTGTAGTTGCATCTTTTTATCATGTGTAGTTGTACCTCTTTATCATGTGTAGTTGTACCTCTTTATCATGTGTAGTTGCACCTCTTTATCATATGTAGTTGTACCTCTTTATCATGTGTAGTTGTACCTCTTTATCATGTGCAGTTGTACCTCTTTATCGTATGTAGTTGTACCTATTTATCATGTGTAGTTGTGCCTCTTTATCATACGTAGGTGTACCTTTTTATCATGTGTAGTTGTACCTATTTATCATGTGTAGTTGTGCCTCTTTATCATACGTAGGTGTACCTATTTATCAAGTGTAGTTATTCCTCTTTATCGTGTGTTGCTGTACCTCTTTATCATGTGTAGTTGTACCACTTTATCATGTGTCATTCTACCTCTATATCATGTGTAGTTGTACCTCTTTATCATGTCTCATTCTACCTCTATATCATGTGTAGTTGTACCTCTTTATCATGTGTAGTTGTACCTGTTTATCATGTGTAGTTGTACCTCTTTATCATGTGTAGTTGTACCTCTTTATCATGTGTAGTTGTACCTATTTATCATGTGTAGTTGTACCTCTTTATCATGTGTAGTTATAACTCTTTATCATGTGTAGTTATACCTCTTTATCAAGTGTAGTTGTACCTCTTTATCATGTGTAGTTATACCTCTTTATCATGTGTAGTTATACCTCTTTATCATACGTAGTTGTACCTCTTTACCAAGTGTAGTTATTCCTCTTTATCGTGTGTTGTTGTACCTCTTTATCATGTGTAGTTGTACCTCTTTATCAAGTGTACTTATACCACTTTATCATGTGTGGTTGTACCTCTTTATCATGTGTAGTTGTACCTCTTTATCATGTGTCATTCTACCCCTATATCATGTATAGTTGTACCGCTTTATCATGTGTAGTTGTACCTCTTTGGCATGTGCAGTTATACCTCTTTATCATGTGTAGGTGCACCTCTTTATCATGTGTAGTTATACCTCTTTATCATGTACAGTTGTACCTCTTTATTATATGTAGTTGCACCTCTTTATCATGTGTCGTTGTTCCTCTTTATCATGTGCAGTTGTACTTCTTTATCATTTACATCTTTATCATGTGTAGGTGCACCTCTTTATCATGAGTAGTTGCACATCTTTATCATGTACAGTTCTACCTCTTTATTATATGTAGTTGTACCTGTTTATCATGTGTAGTTGAACCTCTTTATCATGTGTGGTTGTACCTCTTTATCATGTGTAGTTGTACCTCTTTATCATGTGTAGTTGTACCTCTTTAACATGTGTCATTCTACCTCTAGATCATGTGTAGTTGTACCTCTTTATCATGTGTACGTGTACCTCTTTATCATGTGTAGTTGTACTTCTTTATCATGTGTAGTTGTACCTCTTCATCGTGTGTAGTTGTACCTCTTTCTCATCTGTAGTTGTACCTTTTTATCATGTGCAGTTATACCACTTCATCATGTGTAGTTGTACCTCTTTATCATGTGTAGTTGTACCTATTTATCATGTGTAGTTGTACCTCTTTATCGTGTGTAGTTGTACCAATTTATCATGTGAAGTTGTACCTCTTTATCATGTGTAGTTGTACCCCTTTATCATGTGGAGTTGTACCTCTTTATCATGTGTAGTTGTACCTCTTTATCATACCTAGTTGTACCTCTTTATCATGTGTAGTTGTACTTCTTTATAATGTGTAGTTGTACCTATTTATCATGTGTAGTTGTACCTCTATATCATGTGTAGTTGTTCCTCTTTATCATGTGTAGTTGTACCTCTTTATCATGTGTAGTTGTACCTTTTTATCATGTGCAGTTATACCTCTTCATCTTGTGTAGTTGTACCTCTTTATCATGTGTAGTTGTACCTATTTATCATGTGTAGATGTACCTCTTTATCATGTGTAGTTGTACCTCTTTATCATGTCTAGTTATACCTCTTGATCATGTGTAGTTGTACTTCTTTATCATGTGTAGTTGTACCTCTTTATCATGTGTAGGTGTACCTCTTTATCATACCTAGTTGTACCTCTTTATCATGTGTAGTTGTACTTCTTGATCATGTGTAGTTGTACCTATTTATCATGTGTAGTTGTACCTCTTTATCATGTGTAGTTGTACCTCTATATCATGTGTAGTTGTTCCTCTTTATCATGTGCAGTTGTACCTCTTTATCATACCTAGTTGTACCTCTTTATCATGTGTAGTTGTACTTCTTTATCATGTGTAGTTCTATCTCTTTATCATGTGTAGTTGTACCTCTTTATCGTGTGTAGTTGTACCTCTTTATCATGTGTAGTTGTACCTCTTTATCATACCTAGTTGTACCTCTTTATCATGTGTAGTTGTTCTTCTTTATCATGTGTAGTTGTACCTATTTATCATGTGTAGTTGTACCTCTATATCATGTGTAGTAGTTCCTCTTCATCATGTGTAGTCGTACCTCTTTATCATGTGTAGTTGTACCGTTTTATCATGTGCAGTTATACCTCTTCATCATGTGCAGTTGTACATCTTTATCATGTGTAGTTGTACCTCTTTATCATGTGTAGCTGTACTTCTTTATCATGTGCAGTTGTACCTCTTTATCATGTGTAGTTGTACCTATTTATCATGAGTAGTTGTACCTCTTTATCATGTGTAGTTGTACCTCTTTATCATGTGTAGTTGTACCTCTTTATCATGTGTAGTTGTACATCTTTATCATCTGTAGTTGTACCTCTTTATCATGTGTAGTTGTACCTATTTATCATGTGTAGTTGTACCTCTTTATTATATGTAGTTGTACCATTTTATCATGTGTAGTTGTACCTCTTTATCAAGTGTAGTCGTACCTCTTTATCGTGTGTAGTTGTACCTATTTATCATGTGTAGTTGTACCTCTTTATTCTATGCAGTTCTACCCCTTTATCATGTGTAGTTGTACCTCTTTATCATGTGTGTTGCACCTCTTTATCATGTGTAGTTGTACATCTTTATCATGTGTAGTTGTACTTCTTTATCATGTGTAGTTGTACCTCTTTATCATATGTAGTTGTACCTCTTTATCATGTGTAGTTGTACTTCTTCATCGTTTGTAGTTGTACCTCTTTATCATGTGTAGTTGTACCTCTTTATCATGTGTAGTTGTACCTCTTTATCATGTGTAGTTGTACATATTTATCATGTGAAGTTGTACCTCTTTATTATATGTAGTTGTACCCCTTTATCATGTGTAGTTGTACCTCTTTATCAAGTGTAGTCGTACCTCTTTATCAGGTGTAGTTGTACGTCTTTATCATGTGTAGTTGTACTTCTTCATCGTGTGTAGTTGTACCTCTTTATCATGTATAGTTGTACCTCTTTATCGTGTGTAGTTGTACCTCTTTATCATGTGTAGTTGTACCCCTTTATCACGTGTAGTTGTACCTCTTTATCATGTCTAGTTGTACCTCTTTATCGTGCGCAGTGGTACCTCTTTATCATGTGAAGTTCTACCTCTTTATCGTGTGCAGTTGTACCTCTTTATCATGTGTAGTTGTACCTCTTTATCGTGTGTAGTTGTACCTCTTTATCATGTGTAGTTGTACCTCTTTATCATGTGTAGTTGTACTTCTTTATCATGTGTAGTTGTACCTCTTTATCATGTGTAGTTGTACCTATTTATCATGTGTAGTTGTACCTCTTTATTATATGTAGTTGTACCCCTTCATCATGTGTAGTTGTACCTCTTTATCAAGTGTAGTCGTACCTCTTTATCGGGTGTAGTTGTACCTATTTATCATGTGTAGTTGTACCTCTTTATCATGTGTAGTTGTACCTCTTTATCGTGTGCAGTTGTACCTCTTTATCATGTGTAGTTGTACCTCTTTATCATGTGTAGTTGCACCTCTTTATCATACGTAGTTGTACCTCTTTATCATGTGTAGTTGTACTTCTTCATCGTGTGTAGTTGTACCTCTTTATCATGTGTAGTTGTACCTCTTTATCATGTGTAGTTGTACCTCTTTATCATGTGTAGTTGTACCTATTTATCATGTGTAGTTGTACCTCTTTATTATATGTAGTTGTACCCCTTTATCATGTGTAGTTGTACCTCTTTATCATGTGTAGTTGTACCTCTTTATCATGTGTAGTTGTACTTCTTCATCGTGTGTAGTTGTACTTCTTCATCGTGTGTAGTTGTACCTCTTCATCATGTGTAGTTGTACCTCTTTATCAAGTGTAGTCGTACCTCTTTATCGTGTGTAGTTGTACCTCTTTATCACGTGTAGTTGTACCTCTTTATCAAGTGTAGTTGTACCTCTTTATCATGTGTAGTTGTACTTCTTCCTCGTGTGTAGTTGTACCTCTTCATCATGTGTAGTTGTACCTCTTTATCAAGTGTAGTCGTACCTCTTTATCGTGTGTAGTTGTACCTATTTATCATGTGTAGTTGTACCTCTTTATTATATGTAGTTGTACCCCTTTATCATGTGTAGTTGTACCTCTTTATCATACGTAGTTGTACCTCTTTATCATGTGTAGTTGTACTTCTTCATCGTGTGTAGTTGTACCTCTTCATCATGTGTAGTTGTACCTCTTTATCAAGTGTAGTCGTACCTCTTTATCGTGTGTAGTTGTACCTATTTATCATGTGTAGTTGTACCTCTTTATTATATGTAGTTCTACCTCTCTATCATGTGTAGTTGTACCTCTTTATCATGTGTAGTTGTACCTCTTTATCATGTGGAGTTGTACCTCTTTATCATGTGTAGTTGTACTTCTTCCTCGTGTGTAGTTGTACCTCTTTATCATGTGTAGTTGTACCTCTCTATCATGTGTACTTGTACCTCTTTATCAACGTATTTATCATGTGTAGTTGTACCTCTTTATCATGTGTAGTTGTACCTCTTTATCAAGTGTAGTTGTACCTCTTTATCATGTGTAGTTGTACTTCTTCCTCGTGTGTAGTTGTACCTCTTTATCATGTGTAGTTGTACCTCTCTATCATGTGTACTTGTACCTCTTTATCAACGTATTTATCATGTGTAGTTGTACCTCTTTATCATGTGTCGTTGTACCTCTTTATCATGTGTAGTTGTACCTCTTTATCATGTGTAGTTGTACCTCTTTATCATGTGTAGTCGTACCTATTTATCATGTGTAGTTGTACCTCTTTATTATATGTAGTTGTACCCCTTCATCATGTGTAGTTGTACCTCTTTATCAAGTGTAGTCGTACCTTTTTATCGTGTGTAGTTGTACCTATTTATCATGTGTAGTTGTACCTCTTTATTATATGTAGTTCTACCCCTTTATCATGTGTAGTTGTACCTCTTTATCATGTGTAGTTGTACATCTTTATCATGTGTAGTTGTACTTCTTTATCATGTGTAGTTGTACCTCTTTATCATGTGTAGTTGTACTTCTTTATCATCTGTAGTTGTACCTCTTTATCAAGTGTAGTTGTACGTATTTATCATGTGTAGTTTTACCTCTTTATTATATGTAGTTGAACCCCTTTATCATGTGTAGTTGTACCTCTTTATCAAGCGTAGTCGTACCTCTTTATCATGTGTAGTTGAACCTCTTTATCATGTGTAGTTGTACTTCTTCATCGTGTGTAGTTGTACCTCTTTATCATGTCTAGTTGTACCTCTTTATCGTGTGTAGTTGTACCTCTTTATCATGTGTAGTTGTACCCCTTTATCACGTGTAGTTGTACCTCTTTATCATGTCTAGTTGTACCTCTTTATCGTGTGCAGTTGTACCTCTTTATCATGTGAAGTTCTACCTCTTTATCGTGTGCAGTTGTACCTCTTTATCATGTGTAGTTGTACCTCTTCATCATGTGTAGTTGTACCTCTTTATCATGTGTAGTTGTACCTCTTTATCATGTGTAGTTGTACCTCTTTATCATGCGTAGTTGTACCCCTTTATCATATGTAGTTGTACTTCTTCATCGTGTGTAGTTCTACCTCTTTATCATGTGTAGTTCTACCTCTTTATCATGTGAAGTTCTACCTCTTTGACGTGTGCAGTTGTACCTCTTTATCATGTGTAGCTGTACCTTTTTATCATGTGCAGTTATACCTCTTCATCATGTGTAGTTGTACCTCTTTATCATGTGTAGTTGTACCTATTTATCATGTGTAGTTGTACCTCTTTATCATGTGTAGTTGTACCTCTTTATCATGTGTAGTTATACCTCTTTATCATGTGTAGTTGTACCTATTTATCATGTGGCGTTGTACTTCTTTATCGTGTGTAGTTGTACCTCTTTATCATGTGTAGTTGTACCTCTTTATCATATGCAGCTGTACCTCTTTATCATGGGGAATTGTACCTCTTTATCATGTGTAGTTGTACCTATTTATCGTGTGATGCTGTACCTCTTTATCAAGTGTAGATGTACCTATTTATCGTGTGTAGTTGTACCTCTTTATCATGTGCAGTTGTACCAATTTATCATGTAAAGTTGTACTTCTTTATCGTGTGTAGTTGTACCTCTTTATCATGTGTAGTTGCACCTCTTTATCATGTGTAGCTATACTTCTTTATCATACCTAGTTGTACCTCTTTATCATGTGTAGTTGTACTTCTTTATCATGTGTAGTTGTACCTATTTATCATGTGTAGTTGTACCTCTATATCATGTGTAGTTGTTCCTCTTTATCATGTGTAGTTATACCTCTTTATCATGTGTAGTTGTACTTCTTTATCATGTGTAGTTACACCTCTTTATCATGTGTAGTTGTACTTCTTTATCATGTGTAGTTACACCTCTTTATCATGTGTAGTTGTACCTCTTTATCATGTGTAGTTGTACCTCTATATCATGTGTAGTTGTTCCTCTTTATCATGTGTAGTTGTACCTCTTTATCATACCTAGTTGTACCTCTTTATCATGTGTAGTTGTACTTCTGTATCATGTGTAGTTACACCTCTTTATCATGTGTAGTTGTACCTCTTTATCATACCTAGTTGTACCTCTTTATCATGTGTAGTTGTACTTCTTTATCATGTGTAGTTGTACCTCTTTATCATGTGTAGTTGTACCTCTTTATCATACCTAGTTGTACCCCTTTATCATGTGTAGTTGTACCTCTTGATCATACCTAGTTGTACCTCTTTATCATGTGTAGTTGTACTTCTTTATCATGTGTAGTTGTACTTCTTTATCATGTGTAGTTGTACTTCTTTATCATGTTTAGTTGTTCCTCTTTATCATGTGTAGTTGTACCTCTTTATCATACCTAGTTGTACCTCTTTATCATGTGTAGTTGTACCTCTTGATCATACCTAGTTGTACCTCTTTATCATGTGTAGTTGTACTTCTTTATCATGTGTAGTTGTACCTCTTTATCATGTGTAGTTGTACCTCTTTATCATACCTAGTTGTACCTCTTTATCATGTGTAGTTGTACTTCTTTATCATGTGTAGTTGTACTTCTTTATCATGTTTAGTTGTTCCTCTTTATCATGTGTAGTTGTACCTCTTTATCATACCTAGTTGTACCTCTTTATCATGTGTAGTTGTACTTCTTCATCATGTGTAGTTGTACCTCTTTATCATGTGTAGTTATACCTCTTTATCGTATGATGTTGTACCTCTTTATCGTGTGTAGTTGCACCTATTTATCATGTGTAGTTGTACTTCTCTATCATGTGTAGTTGTACCTCTTTATCGTGTGTAGTTGTACCAATTTATCATGTGAAGTTGAACTTCTTTATCGTGTGTAGTTGTACCTCTTTATCATGTGTAGTTGTACCTCTTTATCATGTGTAGTTGTACCTCTTTATCATGTGTAGTTGTACCTCTTTATCATACCTAGTTGTACCTCTTTATCATGTGTAGTTGTACTTCTTTATCATGTGTAGTTGTACCTATTTATCATGTGTAGTTGTACCTCTATATCATGTGTAGTTGTTCCTCTTTATCATGTGTAGTTGTACCTCTTTATCATGTGTAGTTGTACCTTTTTATCATGTGCAGTTATACCTCTTCATCATGTGTAGTTGTACCTCTTTATCATGTGTAGTTGTACCTATTTATCATGTGTAGTTGTACCTCTTTATCGTGTGTAGTTGTACCAATTTATCATGTGAAGTTGTACCTCTTTATCATGTGTAGTTGTACCTCTTTATCATGTGTAGTTGTACCTCTTTATCATACCTAGTTGTACCTCTTTATCATATGTAGTTGTACTTCTTTATCATGTGTAGTTGTACCTATTTATCATGTGTAGTTGTACCTCTATATCATGTGTAGTTGTTCCTCTTTATCATGTGTAGTTGTACGTCTTTATCATGTGTAGCTGTACCTTTTTATCATGTGCAGTTATACCTCTTCATCATGTGTAGTTGTACCTCTTTATCATGTGTAGTTGTACCTATTTATCATGTGTAGTTGTACCTCTTTATCATGTGTAGTTGTACCTCTTTATCATGTGTAGTTATACCTCTTTATCATGTGTAGTTGTACCTATTTATCATGTGGCGTTGTACTTCTTTATCGTGTGTAGTTGTACCTCTTTATCATGTGTAGTTATACCTCTTTATCATATCTAGCTGTACCTCTTTATCATGGGGAATTGTACCTCCCTATCATGTGTAGTTGTACCTGTTTATCGTGTGATGCTGTACCTCTTTATCAAGTGTAGATATACCTATTTATCGTGTGTAGTTGTACCTCTTTATCATGTGTAGTTGTACCTCTTTATCATGTGCAGTTGTACCAATTTATCATGTAAAGTTGTACTTCATTATCGTGTGTAGTTGTACCTCTTTATCATGTGTAGTTGCACCTCTTTATCATGTGTAGCTGTACTTCTTTATCATACCTAGTTGTACCTCTTTATCATGTGTAGTTGTACTTCTTTATCATGTGTAGTTGTACCTATTTATCATGTGTAGTTGTACCTCTATATCATGTGTAGTTGTTCCTCTTTATCATGTGTAGTTATACCTCTTTATCATGTGTAGTTGTACTTCTTTATCATGTGTAGTTACACCTCTTTATCATGTGTAGTTGTACCTCTTTATCATACCTGGTTGTACCTCTTTATCATGTGTAGTTGTACTTCTTTATCATGTGTAGTTGTACCTATTTATCATGTGTAGTTGTACCTCTTTATCATGTGTAGTTGTACCTCTATATCATGTGTAGTTGTTCCTCTTTATCATGTGTAGTTGTACCTCTTTATCATACCTAGTTGTACCTCTTTATCATGTGTAGTTGTACTTCTTTATCATGTGTAGCTGTACCTCTTTATCATGTGTAGTTGTACCTCTTTATCATGTGTAGTTGTACCTCTTTATCATGTGTAGTTGTACCTCTTTATCATACCTAGTTGTACCTCTTTATCATGTGTAGTTGTACTTCTTTATCATGTGTAGTTGTACCTATTTATCATGTGTAGTTGTACCTCTATATCATGTGTAGTTGTTCCTCTTTATCATGTGTAGTTGTACCTCTTTATCATGTGTAGTTGTACCTTTTTATCATGTGCAGTTATACCTCTTCATCATGTGTAGTTGTACCTCTTTATCATGTGTAGTTGTACCTCTTTATCATGTGTAGTTGTACCTTTTTATCATGTGTAGTTGCACCTCTTTATCATGCGTAGTTGCACTTCTTTATCACGTGTAGTTGTACCTCTTTATCATGTGTAGTTGTACCTCTTTATCATGCGTAGTTGTACCTCTTTATCATGTGTAGTTGTACCTATTTATCATGTGTAGTTGTACCAATTTATCATGTGAAGTTGTACTTCTTTATCATGTGTAGTTGTACCTCTTTATCATGTGTTGTTGCCCCTCTTTATCATGTGTAGTTGTACTTTTTTATCATGTGTAGTTGTACCCCTTCATCATGTGTAGTTGTACCTATTTATCAAGTGTTGTCGTACCTTTTTATCGTATGATGTTGTACATCTTTATCGTGTGTAGTTGCACCTATTTATCATGTGTTGTTGCCCCTCTTTATCATGTGCAGTTGTACTTCTTTATCATGTGTAGTTGTACCCCTTCATCATGTGTAGTTGTACATCTTTATCATGTGTAGTTGTACCTCTTTATCAAGTGTAGTTGTACCTCTTTATCATTTGTAGTTGTACCTCTTTATCGTGTGTAGTTGTACCTCTTTATCATGTGTAGTTGTACCTCTATATCATGTGTAGTTATTCCTCTTTATCATGTGTAGTTGGACCTCTTTATCATACGTAGTTGTACCTCTTTATCATGTGTAGTTGTACCTCCTTATCATACGTAGTTGTACCTCTTTATCATGTGTAGTTATACCTCTTTATCATTTGTAGTTGTGCCTATTTATTGTGTGGAGTTGTACGTCTTTATCATGTGTAGTTGTACCTCTTTATCATGTGTAGTTGTACCTGCTTATATCATGTGTAGTTGTACTTCTGTATCGTGTGTAGTTGTACCTCTTTATCATGTGTAGTCGCACCTCTTTATCATGTCTAGTTGTACTTTTTTTTCATGTGTAGTTGAACCTCTTTATCATGTGCAGTTGTACCTCTATATCATGTGTAGTTGTACCTCTTTATCATGTGTTATTGTACCTCTTTATCATGTGCAGTTCTACCAATTTATCATGTGAAGTTGTACCTCTTTATCATACGTAGCTGCACCTCTTTATCATGTGTAGTTGTACGTCATTATCGTGTGTAGTTATACCTCTTTATCGCGTGTAATTGTACCTCTTCATCATACGTAGTTGTATCTCTTAATCATGTGTAGTTGTACCGATTTATCATGTGTAGTTATACCTCCATATCATGTGTAGTTATACCTCTTTATCATGTGAAGTTGGACCTCTTTATCATGTGTAGTTGTACCTCTTTATCATGTGTAGTTATACCTCTTTATCATGTGAAGTTGTACCTCTTTATCATGTGTAGTTGTACCTCTATATCATGTATAGTTGTACCTCTTCATCATGTGTAGTTGTACCTCTTCATCATACGTAGTTGTACCTCTTAATCATGTGTAGTTGTACCTCTTTATCCTATGTAGTTGCACCCCTTTATCATGTGTAGTTATACCTCTATATCATGTGTAGTTGTACCTCTTTATCATGTGTAGTTGTACCTCTTTATCATGTGCAGTTCTGCCCATTTATCATGTGAAGTTGTACCTCATTATCATACGTAACTGTACCCCTTTATCATGTGTAGTTGTACCTATTTATCATGTGTAGTTGTACGTCTTTATCGTGTGTAGTTATACCTCTTTATCATGTGTAGTTGTACCTCTTTATCAAGAGTAGTCGTACCTCTTTATCGTGTGTAGTTGTACCTTTTTATCATGTGCAGTTATACCTCTTCATCATGTGTAGTTGTACCTCTTTATCATGTGTAGTTGTACCTCATTATCATGTGTAGTTGTACCTCCTTATCGTGTGTAGTTGTACCAATTTATCATGTGAAGTTGTACCTCTTTATCATGTGTAGTTGTACCTCTTTATCATGTGTAGTTGTACCTCTTTATCATGTGTAGTTGTACCTCTTTATCGTACCTAGTTGTACCTCTTTATCATGTGTAGTTGTACTTCTTTATCATGTGTAGTTGTACCTATTTATCATGTGTAGTTGTACCTCTATATCATGTGTAGTTGTACCTCTTTATCATGTGTAGTTGTACTTCTTTATCATGTGTAGTTGTACCTTTTTATCATGTGCAGTTATACCTCTTCATCATGTGTAGTTGTACCTCTTTATGATGTGTAGTTGTACCTATTTATCATGTGTAGTTGTACCTCTTTATCATGTGTAGTTGTACCTCTTTATCATGTGTAGTTATACCTCTTGATCATGTGTAGTTGTACTTCTTTATCGAGTGTAGTTGTACCTCTTTATCATGTGTAGTTGTACCTCTCTATCATACCTAGTTGTACCTCTTTATCATGTGTAGTTGTACTTCTTGATCATGTGTAGTTGTACCTATTTATCATGTGTAGTTGTACCACTTTATCATGTGTAGTTGTACCTCTATATCATGTGTAGTTGTTCCTCTTCATCATGTGTAGTTGTACCTCTTTATCATACCTAGTTGTTCCTCTTCATCATGTGTAGTTGTACATCTTTATCATACCAAATTGTACCTCTTTATCATGTGTTGTTGTACTTCTTTATCATGTGTAGTTGTACCTCTTTATCATGTGTAGTTGTACCTCTTTATCATGTGTAGTTGTACCTCTTTATCATACCTAGTTGTACCTCTTTATCATGTGTTGTTGTACTTCTTTATCATGTGTAGTTGTACCTCTTTATCATGTGTAGTTGTACCTCTTTATCATACCTAGTTGTACCTCTTTATCATGTGTAGTTGTTCTTCTTTATCATGTGTAGTTGTACCTATTTATCATGTGTAGTTGTACCTCTATATCATGTGTAGTTGTTCCTCTTTATCATGTGTAGTTGTACCTCTTTATCATGTGTGGTTGTACCTTTTTATCATGTGCAGTTATACCTCTTGATCATGTGTAGTTGTACCTCTTTATCATGTGTAGTTGTACCTCTTTATCATACCTAGTTGTACCTCTTTATCATGTGTAGTTGTTCTTCTTTATCATGTGTAGTTGTACCACTTTATCATGTGTAGTTGTACCTCTATATCATGTGTAGTTGTTCCTCTTCATCATGTGTAGTTGTACCTCTTTATCATACCTAGTTGTACCTCTTTATCATGTGTTGTTGTACTTCTTTATCATGTGTAGTTGTACCTCTTTATCATGTGTAGTAGTACCTCTTTATCATGTGTAGTTGTGCCTCTTTATCATGTGTAGCTGTACTTCTTTATCATGTGTAGTTCTACCTCTTTATCATGTGTAGTTGTACCTATTTATCATGCGTAGTTGTACCTCTTTATCATGTGTAGTTGTACCTCTTTATCATGTGTTGTTGTACCTCTTTATCATGTGTAGTTGTACTTCTTCATCGTGTGTAGTTGTACCTCTTTATCATGTGTAGTTGTACCTCTTTATCATGTGTAGTTGTACCTCTTTATCATGTGTAGTTGTACCTATTTATCATGTGTAGTTGTACCTATTTATTATATGTAGTTGTACCCCTTTATCATGTGTAGTTGTACCTCTTTATCAAGTGTAGTCGTACCTCTTTATCGTGTGCAGTTGTACCTATTTATCATGTGTAGTTGTACCTCTTTATCATGTGTAGCTGTACTTCTTTATCATGTGTAGTTCTACCTCTTTATCATGTGTAGTTGTACCTATTTATCATGCGTAGTTGTACCTCTTTATCATGTGTAGTTGTATCTCTTCATCATGTGTAGTTGTACCTCTTTATCATGTGTAGTTGTACCTCTTTATCATGTGTAGTTGTACCTCTTTACCATACGTAGTTGTACCCCTTTATCATGTGTAGTTGTACTTCTTCATCGTGTGTAGTTGTACCTCTTTATCATGTGTAGTTCTACCTTTTTATCGTGTGCAGTTGTACCTCTTTATCATGTGAAGTTCTACCTCTTTGACGTGTGCAGTTGCACCTCTTTATCATGTGTAGTTGTACCTCTTCATCATGTGTAGTTCTACCTCTTTATCATGTGTAGTTGTACCTCTTCATCATACGTAGTTGTACCTCTTAAACATGTGTAGTTGTACCTATTTATCATGTGTAGTTGTACCTCTATATCATGTGTAGTTGTACCTCTTTATCATGTGCAGTTGCACCTCTTCATCATACGTAGTTGTACCTCTTAATCATGTGTAGTTGTACCTGTTTATATCAAGTGTAGTTGTAGTTCTGTATCGTGTGTTGTTGTACCTCTTTATCATGTGTAGTTGCACCTCTTTATCATGTGTAGTTGTACTTGTTCATCATGTGTAGTTGTACCTCTTTATCATGTGTAGTTGTACCTCTATATCATGTGTAGTTGTACCTCTTTATCATGTGTTATTGTACCTCTTTATCATGTGCAGTTCTGCCAATTTATCATGTGAAGTTGTACCTCTTTATCATACGTTGCTGCACCTCTTTATCATGAGTAGTTGTAACTATTTATCATGTGTAGTTGTACGTCTTTATCGTGTGTAGTTATACCTCTTTATCGCGTGTAATTGTACCTCTTCATCACACGTAGTTGTATCTCTTAATCATGTGTAGTTGTACCTATTTATCATGTGTAGTTGTATCTCCATATCATGTGTAGTTATACCTCTTTATCATGTGAAGTTGTACCTCTTTATCATGTGTAGTTGTACCTCTTTATCATGTGTAGTTATACCTCTTTATCATGTGAAGTTGTACCTCTTTATCATGTGTAGTTGTACCTCTATATCATGTATAGTTGTACCTCTTCATCATGTGTAGTTGTACCTCTTCATCATACATAGTTGTACCTCTTAATCATGAGTAGTTGTACCTCTTTATCATACGTAGTTGTACCCCTTTTTCATGTGTAGTTATACCTCTATATCATGTGTAGTTGTACCTCTTTATCATGTGTAGTTGTACCTCTTTATCATGTGCAGTTCTACCCATTTATCATGTGAAGTTGTACCTCTTTATCATACGTAGCTGTACCCCCTTTATCATGTGTAGTTGTACCTACTTATCATGTGTATTTGTACGTCTTTCTCGTGTGTAGTTATACCTCTTTATCATGTGTAGTTGTACCTCTTTATCATGTGTAGTTGTACCTCTTTATCATGTGTAGTTGTACCTCTTTATCATGTGTAGTTGTACCTCTTTATCATACGTAGTTGTACCCCTTTATCATGTGTAGTTATACCTCTTTATCATTTGTAGTTGTACCTATTTATTGTGTGGAGTTGTACGTTTTTATCATATCTAGTTGTACCTATTTATCGTGTGCAGTTGTACCTTTTTATCATGTGTAGTTGCACATCTTCATCATGTGTAGTTGTACCTGTTTATCATGTGTAGTTGTACCTATTTATCATGTGTAGTTATACCTCTTTATGGGGTGTAATTGTATCCCTTTATGATGTGTAGTTGTACCTTTTTTATCACACGTAGTTGTACCTCTTTATCAAGTGTAGTTGTACCTCTTTATCATGTGTCGTTGTTCCTCTTTATCATGTGTAGTTGTACCTATTTATCAAGTGTAGTCGTACCTCTTTATCATGTGTAGTTGTACCTCTTTATCATGTGTGGTTGTACCTCTTTATCATGTGTAGTTGCACCTTTTTATCATGTGTAGTTGTACTTCTTTATCATGTGTAGTTGTACCTCTTTATCATGTGTAGTTGCACCTCTTTATCATATGTAGTTGTACCCCTTTATCATGTGTAGTTGTACCTCTTTATCATGTGCAGTTGTACCTCTTTATCATGTGTAGTTGTACCTCCTTATCTGTGTAGTTGTACCTATTTATCATGTGCAGTTGTACTTCTTTATCGTATGTAGTTGTACCTATTTATCATGTGTAGTTGTGCCGCTTTATCATACGTAGGTGTACCTTTTTATCATGTGTAGTTGTACCTATTTATCATGTGTAGTTGTGCCTCTTTATCATACGTAGGTGTACCTATTTATCAAGTGTAGTTATTCCTCTTTATCGTGTGTTGCTGTACCTCTTTATCATGTGTAGTTGTACCTCTTTATCATGTGTCATTCTACCTCTATATCATGTGTAGTTGTACCTCTTTATCATGTCTCATTCTACCTCTATATCATGTGTAGTTGTACCTCTTTATCATGTGTAGTTGTACCTGTTTATCATGTGTAGTTGTACCTCTTTATCATGTATAGTTGTACCTCTTTATCATGTGTAGTTGTACCTATTTATCATGTGTAGTTGTACCTCTTTATCATGTGTAGTTGTAACTCTTTATCATGTGTAGTTATACCTCTTTATCAAGTGTAGTTGTACCTCTTTATCATGTGTAGTTGTACCTGTTTATCATGTGTAGTTGTACCTCTTTATCATGTGTAGTTGTACCTCTTTATCATGTGTAGTAGTACCTGTTTATCATGTGTAGTTGTACCTCTTTATCATGTGTAGTTGTACCTCTTTATCAAGTGTAGTTGTACCTCTTTATCAAGTGTAGTTGTACCTGTTTATCATGTGTAGTTGTACCTTTTTATCATGTGTCATTCTACCTCTATATCATGCGTAGTTGTACCTCTTTATCATGTCTCATTCTACCTCTATATCATGTGTAGTTATACCTCTTTATCATGTGTAGTTATACCTCTTTATCAAGTGTAGTTATACCTCTTTATCATGTGTAGTTATACCTCTTTATCATACGTAGTTGTACCTCTTTACCAAGTGTAGTTATTCCTCTTTATCGTGTGTTGTTGTACCTCTTTATCATGTGTAGTTGTACCTCTTTATCAAGTGTACTTATACCACTTTATCATGTGTGGTCGTACCTCTTTATCATGTGTAGTTGTACCTCTTTATCATGTGTCATTCTACCCCTATATCATGTATAGTTGTACCGCTTTATCATGTGTAGTTGTACCTCTTTGGCATGTGCAGTTATACCTCTTTATCATGTGTAGGTGCACCTCTTTATCATGTGTAGTTATACCTCTTTATCATGTACAGTTGTACCTCTTTATTATATGTAGTTGCAACTCTTTATCATGTGTCGTTGTTCCTCTTTATCATGTGCAGTTGTACTTCTTTATCATTTACATCTTTATCATGTGTAGGTGCACCTCTTTATCATGAGTAGTTGTACATCTTTATCATGTACAGTTCTACCTCTTTATTATATGTAGTTGTACCTGTTTATCATGTGTAGTTGAACCTCTTTATCATGTGTGGTTGTACCTCTTTATCATGTGTAGTTGTACCTCTTTATCATGTGTAGTTGTACCTCTTTAACATGTGTCATTCTACCTCTAGATCATGTGTAGTTGTACCTCTTTATCATGTGTACGTGTACCTCTTTATCATGTGTAGTTGTACTTCTTTATCATGTGTAGTTGTACCTCTTCATCATGTGTAGTTGTACCTCTTTCTCATCTGTAGTTGTACCTTTTTATCATGTGCAGTTATACCACTTCATCATGTGTAGTTGTACCTCTTTATCATGTGTAGTTGTACCTATTTATCATGTGTAGTTGTACCTCTTTATCGTGTGTAGTTGTACCAATTTATCATGTGAACTTGTACCTCTTTATCATGTGTAGTTGTACCTCTTTATCATGTGGAGTTGTACCTCTTTATCATGTGTAGTTGTACCTCTTTATCATACCTAGTTGTACCTCTTTATCATGTGTAGTTGTACTTCTTTATAATGTGTAGTTGTACCTATTTATCATGTGTAGTTGTACCTCTATATCATGTGTAGTTGTTCCTCTTTATCATGTGTAGTTGTACCTCTTTATCATGTGTAGTTGTACCTTTTTATCATGTGCAGTTATACCTCTTCATCTTGTGTAGTTGTACCTCTTTATCATGTGTAGTTGTACCTATTTATCATGTGTAGTTGTACCTCTTTATCATGTGTAGTTGTACCTCTTTATCATGTGTAGTTATACCTCTTGATCATGTGTAGTTGTACTTCTTTATCATGTGTAGTTGTACCTCTTTATCATGTGTAGGTGTACCTCTTTATCATACCTAGTTGTACCTCTTTATCATGTGTAGTTGTACTTCTTGATCATGTGTAGTTGTACCTATTTATCATGTGTAGTTGTACCTCTTTATCATGTGTAGTTGTACCTCTATATCATGTGTAGTTGTTCCTCTTTATCATGTGCAGTTGTACCTCTTTATCATACCTAGTTGTACCTCTTTATCATGTGTAGTTGTACTTCTTTATCATGTGTAGTTCTATCTCTTTATCATGTGTAGTTGTACCTCTTTATCGTGTGTAGTTGTACCTCTTTATCATGTGTAGTTGTACCTCTTTATCATACCTAGTTGTACCTCTTTATCATGTGTAGTTGTTCTTCTTTATCATGTGTAGTTGTACCTATTTATCATGTGTAGTTGTACCTCTATATCATGTGTAGTAGTTCCTCTTTATCATGTGTAGTCGTACCTCTTTATCATGTGTAGTTGTACCGTTTTATCATGTGCAGTTATACCTCTTCATCATGTGCAGTTGTACCTCTTTATCATATGTAGTTGTACCTCTTTATCATGTGTAGCTGTACTTCTTTATCATGTGTAGTTGTACCTCTTTATCATGTGTAGTTATACCTCTTTATCATGTGTAGTTGTACTTATTTATCATGAGTAGTTGTACCTCTTTATCATGTGTAGTTGTACCTCTTTATCATGTGTAGTTGTACCTCTTTATTATATGTAGTTGTACCATTTTATCATGTGTAGTTGTACCTCTTTATCAAGTGTAGTCGTACCTCTTTATCGTGTGTAGTTGTACCTATTTATCATGTGTAGTTGTACCTCTTTATTATATGCAGTTCTACCCCTTTATCATGTGTAGTTGTACCTCTTTATCATGTGTGTTGCACCTCTTTATCATGTGTAGTTGTACATCTTTATCATGTGTAGTTGTACTTCTTTATCATGTGTAGTTGTACCTCTTTATCATATGTAGTTGTACCTCTTTATCATCTGTAGTTGTACTTCTTCATCGTTTGTAGTTGTACCTCTTTATCATGTATAGTTGTACCTCTTTATCATGTGTAGTTGTACATATTTATCATGTGAAGTTGTACCTCTTTATTATATGTAGTTGTACCCCTTTATCATGTGTAGTTGTACCTCTTTATCAAGTGTAGTCGTACCTCTTTATCATGTGTAGTTGTACGTCTTTATCATGTGTAGTTGTACTTCTTCATCGTGTGTAGTTGTACCTCTTTATCATGTATAGTTGTACCTCTTTATCGTGTGTAGTTGTACCTCTTTATCATGTGTAGTTGTACCCCTTTATCACGTGTAGTTGTACCTCTTTATCGTGCGCAGTGGTACCTCTTTATCATGTGAAGTTCTACCTCTTTATCGTGTGCAGTTGTACCTCTTTATCATGTGTAGTTGTACCTCTTTATCATACGTAGTTGTACCTCTTTATCATGTGTAGTTGTACTTCTTCATCGTGTGTAGTTGTACCTCTTTATCATGTGTAGTTGTACTTCTTCATCGTGTGTAGTTGTACCTCTTTATCATGTGTAGTTGTACCCCTTTATCACGTGTAGTTGTACCTCTTTATCGTGTGCAGTTGTACCTCTTTATCATGTATAGTTGTACCTCTTTATCATGTGTAGTTGTACTTCTTCATCGTGTGTAGTTGTACCTCTTTATCATGTGTAGTTGTACCTCTTTATCATGTGTAGTTGTACCTCTTTATCGTGTGTAGTTGTACCTCTTCATCATACGTAGTTGTACCTCTTTATCATGTGTAGTTGTACTTCTTTATCATGTGTAGTTGTACCTCTTTATCATACGTAGTTGTACCTCTTTATCATGTGTAGTTGTACTTCTTCATCGTGTGTAGTTGTACCTCTTTATCATGTGTAGTTGTACTTCTTCATCGTATGTAGTTGTACCTCTTTATCATGTGTAGTTGTACCCCTTTATCACGTGTAGTTGTACCTCTTTATCGTGCGCAGTGGTACCTCTTTATCATGTGAAGTTCTACCTCTTTATCGTGTGCAGTTGTACCTCTTTATCATGTATAGTTGTACCTCTTTATCATGTGTAGTTGTACTTCTTCATCGTGTGTAGTTGTACCTCTTTATCATACGTAGTTGTACCTCTTTATCATGTGTAGTTGTACTTCTTCATCGTGTGTAGTTGTACCTCTTTATCATGTGTAGTTGTACCTATTTATCATGTGTAGTTGTACCTCTTTATCGTGTGTAGTTGTACCTCTTTATTATATGTAGTTGTACCTCTTTATCATGTGTAGTTGTACCTCTTTATCATGTGTAGTTGTACCTCTTTATTATATGTAGTTGTACCTCTTTATCATGTGTAGTTGTACCTATTTATCATGTGTAGTTGTACCTCTTTATCATGTGTAGTTGTACCTCTTTATCAAGTGTAGTTGTACATCTTTATCGTGTGTAGTTGTACCTCTTTATCAAGTGTAGTTGTACCTCTTTATCGTGTGTAGTTGTACCTCTTTATCATGTGTAGTTGTACCTCTTTATCATGTGTAGTTGTACCTATTTATCATGTGTAGTTGTACCTCTTTATCATGTGTAGTTGTACCTCTTTATCAAGTGTAGTTGTACCTCTTTATCATGTGTAGTTGTACCTCTTTATCAAGTGTAGTTGTACCTCTTTATCGTGTGTAGTTGTACCTCTTTATCATGTGTAGTTGTACCTCTTTATCATGTGTAGTTGTACCTATTTATCATGTGTAGTTGTACCTCTTTATCATGTGTAGTTGTACCTCTTTATCAAGTGTAGTTGTACCTCTTTATCGTGTGTAGTTGTACCTCTTTATTATATGTAGTTGTACCTCTTTATCATGTGTAGTTGTACCTATTTATCATGTGTAGTTGTACCTCTTTATCGTGTGTAGTTGTACCTCTTTATTATATGTAGTTGTACCTCTTTATCATGTGTAGTTGTACCTATTTATCATGTGTAGTTGTACCTATTTATCATGTGTAGTTGTACCTCTTTATCATGTGTAGTTGTACTTCTTCATCGTGTGTAGTTGTACCTATTTATCATGTGTAGTTGTACCTCTTTATCATGTGTAGTTGTACCTCTTTATCAAGTGTTGTCATACCTCTTTATCATGTGTAGTTGTACCTATTTATCATGTGTAGTTGTACCTCTTTATTATATGTAGTTGTACCTCTTTATCAAGTGTAGTCGTACCTCTTTATCATGTGTAGTTGTACCTATTTATCATGTGTAGTTGTACCTCTTTATCATGTGTAGTTGTACCTCTTTATCAAGTGTTGTCATACCTCTTTATCATGTGTAGTTGTACCTATTTATCATGTGTAGTTGTACCTCTTTATTATATGTAGTTGTACCTCTTTATCATGTGTAGTTGTACCTCTTTATCATGTGTAGTTGTACGTATTTATAATTTGTAGTTGTACCTCTTTATTATATGTAGTTGTACCTCTTTATCAAGTGTAGTCGTACCTCTTTATCATGTGTAGTTGTACCTATTTATCATGTGTAGTTGTACCTATTTATCATGTGTAGTTGTACCTCTTTATCATGTGTAGTTGTACCTCTTTATCAAGTGTAGTCATACCTCTTTATCATGTGTAGTTGTACCTATTTATCATGTGTAGTTGTACCTCTTTATCATGTGTAGTTGTACCTCTTTATCATGTGTAGTTGTACCTCTTTATCAAGTGTAGTTGTACCTCTTTATCGTGTGTAGTTGTACCTCTTTATCATGTGTAGTTGTACCTCTTTATCATGTGTAGTTGTACCTATTTATCATGTGTAGTTGTACCTCTTTATCATGTGTAGTTGTACCTCTTTATCATGTGTAGTTGTACCTATTTATCATGTGTAGTTGTACCTCTTTATCATGTGTAGTTGTACCTCTTTATCATGTGTAGTTGTACTTCTTTATCATGTGTAGTTGTACCTCTTTATCATGTGTAGTTGTACTTCTTTATCATGTGTAGTTGTACCTCTTTATCAAGTGTAGTTGTACCTCTTTATCATGTGTAGTTGTACCTCTTTATCATGTGTAGTTGTACCTCTTTATCAAGTGTAGTTGTACCTCTTTATCAAGTGTAGTTGTACCTCTTTATCATGTGTAGTTGTACTTCTTCCTCGTGTGTAGTTGTACCTCTTCATCATGTGTAGTTGTACCTCTCTATCATGTGTACTTGTACCTCTTTATCATGTGCAGTTGTACGTATTTATCATGTGTAGTTGTACCTCTTTATTATATGTAGTTGTACCCCTTTATCATGTGTAGTTGTACCTCTTTATTATATGTAGTTGTACCCCTTTATCATGTGTAGTTGTACCTCTTTATCATGTGCAGTTGTACGTATTTATCATGTGTAGTTGTACCTCTTTATTATATGTAGTTGTACCCCTTTATCATGTGTAGTTGTACCTCTTTATTATATGTAGTTGTACCCCTTTATCATGTGTAGTTGTACCTCTTTATCAAGTGTAGTCGTACCTCTTTATCATGTGTAGTTGTACCTCTTTATCATACGTAGTTGTACCTCTTTATCATGTGTAGTTGTACTTCTTCATCGTGTGTAGTTGTACCTCTTTATAATGTCTAGTTGTACCTCTTTATCGTGTGTAGTTGTACCTCTTTATCCTGTGTAGTTGTACCCCTTTATCACGTGTAGATGTACCTCTTTATCATGTCTAGTTGTACCTCTTTATCGTGTGCAGTTGTACCTCTTTATCATGTGAAGTTCTACCTCTTTATCGTGTGCAGTTGTACCTCTTTATCACGTGTAGTTGTACCTCTTCATCATGTGTAGTTGTACCTCCCTATCATGTGTAGTTGTACCTCTTTACCAAGTGTAGTAATTCCTCTTTATCGTGTGCTGTTGTACCTCTTTATCATGTGTAGTTGTACCTCTTTATCAAGTGTACTTATACCACTTTATCATGTGTGGTTGTACCTCGTTATCATGTGTAGCTGTACCTCTTTATCATGTGTAGTTGTACTTCTTCATCGTGTGTAGTTGTACCTCTTTATAATGTCTAGTTGTACCTCTTTATCGTGTGTAGTTGTACTTCTTTATCATGTGTAGTTGTACCTCTTTATCAAGTGTAGTTGTACCTCTTTATCATGTGTAGTTGTACTTCTTCCTCGTGTGTAGTTGTACCTCTTTATCATGTGTAGTTGTACCTCTCTATCATGTGTACTTGTACCTCTTTATCATGTGCAGTTGTACGTATTTATCATGTGTAGTTGTACCTCTTTATTATATGTAGTTGTACCCCTTTATCATGTGTAGTTGTACCTCTTTATCAAGTGTAGTCGTACCTCTTTATCATGTGTAGCTGTACCTCTTTATCATGTGTAGTTGTACTTCTTCATCGTGTGTAGTTGTACCTCTATATAATGTCTAGTTGTACCTCTTTATCGTGTGTAGTTGTACCTCTTTATCCTGTGTAGTTGTACCCCTTTATCACGTGTAGATGTACCTCTTTATCATATCTAGTTGTACCTCTTTATCGTGTGCAGTTGTACCTCTTTATCATGTGAAGTTCTACCTCTTTATCGTGTGCAGTTGTACCTCTTTATCACGTGTAGTTGTACCTCTTCATCATGTGTAGTTGTACCTCCCTATCATGTGTAGTTGTACCTCTTTACCAAGTGTAGTAATTCCTCTTTATCGTGTGCTGTTGTACCTCTTTATCATGTGTAGTTGTACCTCTTTATCAAGTGTACTTATACCACTTTATCATGTGTGGTTGTACCTCTTTATCATGTGTAGTTGTACCTCTTTATCATGTGTCATTCTACCTCTATATCATGTGTAGTTGTACCTCTTTATTATATGTAGTTGTACCCCTTTATCATGTGTAGTTGTACCTCTTTATCAAGTGTAGTCGTACCTCTTTATCGTGTGTAGTTGTACCTATTTATCATGTGTAGTTGTACCTCTTTACTATATGTAGTTCTACCCCTTTATCTCGTGTAGTTGTACCTCTTTATCATGTGTAGTAGTACCTCTTTATCATGTGTAGTTGTACCTCTTTATCATGTGTAGTTGTACTTCTTTATCATGTGTAGTTGTACCTCTTTATCATGTGTAGTTGTACCTCTTTATCATGTGTAGTTGTACTTCTTCATCGTGTGTTGTTGTACCTCTGTATCATGTGTAGTTGTACCTCTTTATCATGTGTAGTTGTACCTCTTAATCATGTGTAGTTGTACATATTTATCATGTGTTGTTGTACCTCTTTATTATATGTAGTTGTACCCCTTTATCATGTGTAGTTGTACCTCTTTATCATGTGTAGTCGTACCTCTTTATCATGTGTAGATGTACCTCTTTATCATGTGTAGTTGTACTTCTTCGTCGTGTGTAGTTGTACCTCTTTATCATGTGAAGTTCTACCTCTTTATCGTGTGCAGTTGTACCTCTTTATCATGTGTAGTTGTACCTCTTCCTCATGTGTAGTTGTACCTCTTTATCATGTGTAGTTAGTTGTACCTCTTTATCATAGGTAGTTGTACCCCTTGATCATGTGTAATTGTACTTCTTCATCGTGTGTAGTCGTACCTCTTTATCATGTGAAGTTCTACCTCTTTGACGTGTGCAGTTGTACCTCTTTATCATGTGTAGTTGTACCTCTTCATCATGTGTAGTTGTACCTCTTTATCATGTGCAGTTGTACCTCTTTATCATGTGTAGTTGTACCTCTTTATCATACGTAGTTGTACCCCTTTATCATGTGTAGTTGTACTTCTTCATCGTGTGTAGTTGTACCTCTTTATCATGTGTAGTTGTACCTCTTTATCATGTGTAGTTGTACTTCTTCATCGTGTGTAGTTGTACCTCTTTATCATGTGTAGTTGTACCTCTTTATCATGTGTAGTTGTAGCTATTAATCATGTGTAGGTGTACCTCTTTATTATATGTAGTTGTACCTCTTTATCAAGTGTAGTCGTACCTCTTTATCGTGTGTAGTTGTACCTATTTATCATGTGTAGTTGTACCTCTTTATCATGTGTAGTTGTACCTCTTTATCATGTGTAGTTGCACCTCTTTATCATGTGTAGTTGTACCTCTTTATGATGTGTAGTTGTACTTCTTTATCATGTGTATTTGTACCTCTTTATCATGTGTAGTTGTACCTCTTTATCATGTGTAGTTGTACATCTTCCTCGTGTGTAGTTGTACCTCTTTATCATGTGTAGTTGTACCTCTCTATCATGTGTACTTGTACCTCTTTATCATGTGCAGTTGTACGTATTTATCATGTGTAGTTGTACCTCTTTATTATATGTAGTTGTACCCCTTTATCCTGTGTAGTTGTACCTCTTTATCATGTGTAGTTGTAGCTATTAATCATGTGTAGTTGTACCTCTTTATTATATGTAGTTGTACCCCTTCATCATGTGTAGTTGTACCTCTCTATCATGTGTACTTGTACCTCTTTATCATGTGCACTTGTACGTATTTATCATGTGTAGTTGTACCTCTTTATTATATGTAGTTGTACCCCTTTATCATGTGTAGTTGTACCTCTTTAGCAAGTGTTGTCGTACCTCTTTATCATGTGTAGTTGTACCTCTTTATCATGTGTAGTTGTACTTCTTCATCGTGTGTAGTTGTACCTCTTTATAATGTCTAGTTCTGCCTCTTTATCGTGTGTAGTTGTACCTCTTTATCATGTGTAGTTGTACCTCTTTATCATGACTAGTTGTACCTCTTTATCGTGTGCAGTTGTACCTCTTTATCATGTGAAGTTCTACCTCTTTATCGTGTGCAGTTGTACCTCTTTATCATGTGTAGTTGTACCTCCTCATCATGTGTAGTTGTACCTCTTTATCATGTGTAGTTGTACCTCTTTACCAAATGTAGTAATTCCTCTTTATCGTGTGCTGTTGTACCTCTTTATCATGTGTAGTTGTACCTCTTTATCAAGTGTACTTATACCACTTTATCATGTGTGGTTGTACCTCTTTATCATGTGTAGTTGTACCTCTTTATCATGTGTCATTCTACCTCTATATCATGTGTTAGATGTACCTCTTTATTATATGTAGTTGTACCCCTTTTTCATGTGTAGTTGTACCTCTTTATCAAGTGTAGTCGTACCTCTTTATCGTGTGTAGTTGTACCTATTTATCATGTGTAGTTGTACCTCTTTACTATATGTAGTTCTACCCCTTTATCATGTGTAGTTGTACCTCTTTATCATGTGTAGTTGTACCTCTTTATCATGTGTAGTTGTACCTCTTTATCATGTGTAGTCGTACTTCTTTATCACGTGTAGTTGTACCTCTTTATCATGTGTAGTTGTACCTCTTTATCATGTGTAGTTGTACTTCTTCATCGTGTGTTGTTGTACCTCTTTATCATGTGTAGTTGTACCTCTTTATCATGTGTAGTTGTAACTCTTAATCATGTGTAGTTGTACATATTTATCATGTGTTGTTGTACCTCTTTATTATATGTAGTTGTACCCCTTTATCATGTGTAGTTGTACCTCTTTATCATGTGTAGTCGTACCTCTTTATCATGTGTAGATGTACCTCTTTATCATGTGTAGTTGTACTTCTTCGTCGTGTGTAGTTGTACCTCTTTATCATGTGAAGTTCTACCTCTTTATCGTGTGCAGTTGTACCTCTTTATCATGTGTAGTTGTACCTCTTCATCATGTGTAGTTGTACCTCTTTATCATGTGTAGTTGTACCTCTTTATCATGTGTAGTTGTACCTCTTTATCATACGTAGTTGTACCCCTTGATCATGTGTAATTGTACTTCTTCATCGTGTGTAGTCGTACCTCTTTATCATGTGTAGTTCTACCTCTTTATCGTGTGCAGTTGTACCTCTTTATCATGTGAAGTTCTACCTCTTTGACGTGTGCAGTTGTACCTCTTTATCATGTGTAGTTGTACCTCTTCATCATGTGTAGTTGTACCTCTTAATCATGTGTAGTTGTACCTATTTATCATGTGTTATTGTACCTCTATATCATGTGTAGTTGTACCGCTTTATCATGTGCAGTTGTACCTCTTCATCATACGTAGTTGTACCTCTTTATCATGTGTAGTTGTACTTCTATATCATGTGTAGTTCTACCTCTTTATCATGTGTAGTTGTACCTCTTCATCATACGTAGCTGTACCTCTTAATCATGTGTAGTTGTACCTATTTATCATGTGTTATTGTACCTCTATATCATGTGTAGTTGTACCGCTTTATCATGTGCAGTTGTACCTCTTCATCATACGTAGTTGTACCTCTTAATCATGTGTAGTTGTACCTGTTTATATCATGTGTAGTTGTAGTTCTGTATCGTGTGTAGTTGTACCTCTTTATCATGTGTAGTTGCACCTCTTTATCATGTGTAGTTGTACTTGTTTATCATGTGTAGTTGTACCTCTTTATCATGTGTAGTTGTACCTCTATATCATGTGTAGTTGTACCTCTTTATCATGCGTTATTGTACCTCTTTATCATGTGCAGTTCTACCAATTTATCATGTGAAGTTGTACCTCTTTATCATACGTAGCTGCAGCTCTTTATCATGTGTAGTTGTAACTATTTATCATGTGTAGTTGTACGTCTTTATCGTGTATAGTTATACCTCTTTATCGCGTGTAATTGTACCTCTTCATCATACGTAGTTGTATCTCTTAATCATGTCTAGTTGTACCTATTTATCATGTGTAGTTGTACCTCCATATCATGTGTAGTTATACCTCTTTATCATGTGAAGTTGTACCTCTTTATCATGTGTAGTTGTACCTCTTTATCATGTGTAGTTATACCTCTTTATCATGTGAAGTTGTACCTCTTTATCATGTGTAGTTGTACCTCTATATCATGTATAGTTGTACCTCTTCATCATGTGTAGTTGTACCTCTTCATCATACGTGGTTGTACCTCTTAATCATGTGTACTTGTACCTCTTTATCATACGTAGTTGTACCCCTTTATCATGTGTATTTATACCTCTATATCATGTGTAGTTGTACCTCTTTATCATGTGTAGTTGTACCCCTTTATCATGTGCAGTTCTACCCATTTATCATGTGAAGTTGTACCTCTTTATCATACGTAACTGTACCCCTTTATCATGTGTAGTTGTACCTACTTATCATGTGTAGTTGTACGTCTTTATCGTGTGTAGTTATACCTCTTTATCATGTGTAGTTGTACTTCTTTATCATGTGTAGTTGTACCTCTTTATCATGTGTAGTTGTACCTCTTTATCATACGTAGTTGTACCCCTTTATCATGTGTAGTTATACCTCTTTATCATTTGTAGTTGCACCTATTTATTGTGTGGAGTTGTACGCTTTTATCATGTCTAGTTGTACCTCTTTATCGTGTGCAGTTGTACCTTTTTATCATGTGTAGTTGTACATCTTCATCATGTGTAGTTGTACCTCTTTATCATGTGTAGTTGTACCTATTTATCATGTGTAGTTATACCTCTTTATCATGTGTAATTGTATCCCTTTATGATGTGTAGTTGTACCTTTTTATCATACGTAGTTGTACCTATTTATCATGTGTAGTTGCACCTCTTTATCATGTGTAGTTGTACCTCTTTATCATACGTAGGTGTACCTCTTTCCCATGTGGAGTTGTACCTATTTATCATACGTAGGTGTACCTCTTTATCATGTGTAGTTGTACCTCTTTATCATGTGTAGTTGTACCTCTTTATCATGTGTCTTTCTACCTCTAGATCATGTGTAGTTGTACCTCTTTATCAAGTGCAGTTGTACCTCTTTAGCATGTGTAGTTGTACCTCTTCATCATGTGTAGTTGTACCTATTTATCATGTGTAGTTGTACCTCTTTATCATGTGTAGCTGTACCTCTTTATCATACGTAGGTGTACCTCTTTATCATGTGTAGTTGTACCTCTTTGTCATGTGTAGTTGTACCTATTTATCATGTGTAGTTGTACCTCTTTATCATGTGTAGTTGTACCTCTTTATCATGTGTAGTTGTACCCCTTTATCATACGTAGGTGTACATCTTTATCATGTGTAGTTGTACCTATTTGTCATGTGTAGTTGTACTTCTTCATCGTGTGTAGTTGTACCTCTTTATCATGTGTAGTTGTCCCTCGTTATCATGTGTCGTTGTACTTCTTTATCATGTGCAGTTGTACATATTTATCATATGTAGTTGTACCTCTTTATCCTGTGTAGTTGTACCTCTTTATCATGTGTAGTTGTACTTCTTTATCATCTGTAGTTGTATCTCTTTATCATGTGTAGTTGTACCTCTTTATCATGTGGAGTTGTACCTCTGTATCATGTGTAGTTGCACCTCTTTATCATGTGTAGTTGTACCTCTTTATCATGTGTAGTTGTACCTCTTTATCATGTGTAGTTGCACCTCTTTATCATGTGTAGTTGTACCTCTTTATCATGTGTAGTTGTACCTCTTTATCATGTGTAGTTGTACCTATTTATCATGTGTAGTTGTACCTCTTTATCATGTGTAGTTGTACCTCTTTATCATACGTAGGTGTACCTCTTTGTCATGTGTAGTTGTACCTATTTATCATACGTTGGTGTACCTCTTTATCATCTCTTTATCATGTGTAGTTGTACCTCTTTATCATGTGTTGTTGTACCTCTTTATCATGTGTCATTCTACCTCTAGATCATGTGTAGTTGCACCTCTTTATCATGTGTAGTTGTACCTCTTTATCATACGTAGGTGTACCTCTTTATCATGTGTAGTTGTACCTCTTTATCATGTGTAGTTGAACCTATTTATCATGTGTCGTTGTACTTGTTCATCGTGTGTAGTTGTACCTCTTTATCATGTGTAGTTGTACCTCTTTATCATGTGTCGTTGTACTTCTTTATCATGTGTGGTTGTACTTCTTTATCATGTGTAGTTGTACCTCTTTATGATGTGTAGTTGCACCTCTTTATCATGTGTAATTGTACCTCTTTATCATGTGTAGTTGTCCCAATTTATCATGTGTAGTTGTACTTCTTCATCATGTGTAGTTGTACCTCATTACCATGTGTAGTTGTACCTCTTTATCATGTGTAGTTGTATCTCTTTATCGTGTGTTGTTGTACCTCTTTATCATGTGTAGTTGTACCTCTTTATCATGTGTAGTTGTACCTCTTTATCATGTGTAGTTGTACCTCTTTATCATGTGTAGTTGTACCTTTTTATCATACGTAGGAGTACCTCTTTATCATGTGTAGTTGTACCTCTTTATCATGTGTAGTTGTACCTCTTTATCGTGTGTAGTTATATCTCTTTATCATGTGTAGTTGTACCTCTTTATCATGTGTAGTTGTACTTCTTCATCGTGTGTATTTGTACCCCTTTATCGTGTGTATTTGTACCTCTTTATCGTGTGTAGTTGTACCTCATTACCATGTGTAGTTGTACCTCTTTATCATGTGTAGTTGTACCTCTTTATCATGTGTAGTTGTACCTCTTTATCATGTGTAGTTGTACCTCTTTATAATGTGTAGTTGTACTTCTTCATCGTGTGTATTTGTACCTCTTTATCGTGTGTACTTGTTCCTCATTACCATGTGTAGTTGTACCTCTTTATCATGAGTAGTTGTACCTCTTTATCGTGTGTAGTTGTACCTCTTTCTCATGTGTAGTTGTACTTCTTCATCGTGTGTAGTTGTACCTATTTATCATGTGTAGTTGTACATCTTTATCATGTGTAGTTGTACCTCTTTATCATACGTAGTTGTACCCCTTTATCATGTGTAGTTGTACCTATTTATCATGTGTAGTTGTACTTCTTCATCGTGTGTAGTTGTACCTCTTTATCATGTGTCATTCTACCTCTATGTCATGTGTAGTTGCACCTCTTTATCATGTGTAGTTATACCTCTTTATCATGTGTCATTCTACCTCTATCTCATGTGTAGTTGTACCTCTATATCATGTGTAGTTGTACCTCTTTATCACGTGTAGTTGTACATCTTTATCATGTGTAGTTGTACCTCTTTTTCGTATGATGTTGTACCTCTTTATCGTGTGCAGTTATACCTCTTTGTCATGTGTAGTTGTACCTCTTTATCATACGTAGTTGTACCTGTTTATCATGTGTAGTTATACCTCTTTATCATTTGTAGTTGTACATATTTATTGTGTGGAGTTGTCCATCTTTATCGTGTGTAGTTGTACCTCTTTATCATGTGTAGTTGTACCTCTTTATCATATGTAGTTGTACCTCTTTATCATGGGGAATTGTACCTCTTTATCATGTGTAGTTGTACCTATTTATCGTATGATGTTGTACCTCTTTATCATACGTAGTTGTACCTCTCTATCATGTGCAGTTGTACCAATTTATCATGTGAAGTTGTACCTCTTTATCATGTGTCATTCTACCTCTATATCATGAGTAGTTGTACTTCTTCATCATGTGTAGTTGCACCTCTTTATTATGTGTAGTTGTACATCTTTATCATGTGCAGTTGTACCAATTTATCATGTGAAGTTGTACCTCTTTATCATACGTAGTTGTACCTCTTTATCATGTGTAGTTGTTCCTCTTCATCATGTGTAGTTGTACCTATTTATCATGTGCAGTTGTACCTATTTATCGTGTGCAGTTGTACCTCTTTATCATGTGTAGTTGTACCTCTTTATCATGTGTAGTTGTACCTCTTTCTCATGTGTAGTTGTACCTCTTTATCATGTATAGTTGTACCTCTTAATCATGAGTAGTTGTACTTCATTATCAGGTGTAGTTGTACCTCTTTATCATGTGTAGTTGTACTCTTTATCATGTGTAGTTGTACCTCTTTATCATGTGTAGTTGCACCTCTTTATCATACGTAGTTGTACCTGTTTATCATGTGTAGTTATACCTCTTTATCATTTGTAGTTGTACATATTTATTGTGTGGAGCTGTACATCTTTATCGTGTGTAGTTGTACCTCTTTATCATGTGTAGTTGTACCTCTTTATCATATGCAGTTGTACCTCTTTATCATGGGGAATTGTACCTCTTTATCATGTGTAGTTGTTCCTATTTATCGTATGATGTTGTACCTTTTTATCATGTGTAGTTGTACCTATTTATCGTGTGTGGTTGTACCTATTTATCGTGTGTAGTTGTACCTCTTTATCATGTGTAGTTGTACCTCTTTATCATACGTAGTTGTACCCCTTTATCAAGTGTAGTTACACCTCTTTATCATTTGTAGTTGTACCTATTTATCGTGTGTGGTTGTACCTCTTTATCATGTGTAGTTGTACCTCTTCATCATGTGTAGTTATACCTCTTCATCATGTGTAGTTGTACCTATTTATCATGTGTAGTTGTACCTCTTTATCATGTGTAGTTGTACCTCTTTATCATGTGTAGTTGTTCCTCTTTATCATGTGTAGTTGTACTTCTTTATCAAGTGTAGTTGTACTTCCTTATCAAGTGTAGTTGTACCTTTTTATCATACGTAGGTGTACCTCTTTATCATGTGTAGTTGTACCTCTTTATCATGTGTAGTTGTACCTCTTTATCGTGTGTAGTTATACCTCTTTATCATGTGTAGTTGTACCTCTTTACCATGTGTAGTTGTACTTCTTCATCGTGTGTATTTGTACCTCTTTATCATGTGTAGTTGACCTCATTACCATGTGTAGTTGTACCTCTTTATCATGTGTAGTTGTACCTCTTTATCATGTGCAGTTGTACCTCTTTATCATGTGTAGTTGTACCTCTTTATCATGTGTAGTTGTACTTCTTCATCGTGTGTATTTGTACCTCTTTATCGTGTGTACTTGTACCCCATTACCATGTGTAGTTGTACCTCTTTATCATGTGTAGTTGTACCTCTTTATCGTGTGTAGTTGTACCTCTTTATCATGTGCAGTTGTACTTCTTCATCGTGTGTAGTTGTACCTATTTATCATGTGTAGTTGGTCATCTTTATCATGTGTATTTGTACCTCTTTATCATACGTAATTGTACCCCTTTATCATGTGTAGTTGTACCTATTTATGATGTGTAGTTGTACTTCTTCATCGTGTGTAGTTGTACCTCTTTATCATGTGTCATTCTACCTCTATGTCATGTGTATTTGCACCTCTTTATCATGTGTAGTTATACCTCTTTATCATGTGTCATTCTACCTCTATCTCATGTGTAGTTGTACCTCTTTATCATGAGTAGTTCTACTTCTTTATCATGTGTAGTTGTACCTCTTTATCATGTGTAGTTGTACCTCTTTTTCGTATGATGTTGTACCTCTTTATCGTGTGCAGTTATACCTCTTTATCATGTGTAGTTGTACCTTTTTATCATACGTAGTTGTACCTGTTTATCATGTGTAGTTATACCTCTTTATCATTTGTAGTTGTACATATGTATTGTATGGAGTTGTACATCTTTATCGTGTGTAGTTGTACCTCTTTATCATGTGTAGTTGTACCTCTTTATCATATGTAGTTGTACCTCTTTATCATGGGGAATTGTACCTCTTTATCATGTGTAGTTGTACCTATTTCTCGTATGATGTTGTACCTCTTTATCATACGTAGTTGTACCTCTTTATCATGTGCAGTTGAACCAATTTACCATGTGAAGTTGTACCTCTTTATCATGTGTCATTCTACCTCTATATCATGTGTAGTTGTACTTCTTCATCATGTGTAGTTGTACCGCTTTATTATGTGTAGTTGTATCTCTTTATCATGTGCAGTTGTACCAATTTATCATGTGAAGTTGTACCTCTTTATCATACGTAGTTGTACCTCTTTATCATGTGTAGTTGTACCTCTTCATCATGTGTAGTTGTACCTATTTATCATGTGTAGTTGTACCTATTTATCGTGTGCAGTTGTACCTCTTTATCTTGTGTAGTTGTACCTCTTTATCATGTGTAGTTGTACCTCTTTATCATGTGTAGTTGTACCTCTTCATCATACGTAGTTGTACCTCTTAATCATGTGTAGTTGTACCTATTTATCATGTGTAGTTGTACTTCTTTATCGTGTGTAGTTGTACCTCTTCATCATGTGTAGTTGTACCTATTTATCATGTGTAGTTGTACCTCTTTATCATGTGTAGTTGTACCTTTTTCTCATGTGTAGTTGTACCTCTTTATCATGTGTAGTTGTACCTCTTTATCATGTGCAGTTGTACTTCTTTATCATGTGTAGTCGTACCTCTTTATCATGTGTAGTTGTACTCTTTATCATGTGCAGTTGTACCTCTTTATCATGTGTAGATGCACCTCTTTATCATACGTAGTTGTACCTGTTTATCATGTGTAGTTATACCTCTTTATCATTTGTAGTTGTACATATTTATTGTGTGGAGTTGTACATCTTTATCGTGTGCAGTTGTACCTCTTTATCATGTGTAGTTGTACCTCTTTATCATATGTAGTAGTACCTCTTTATCATGGGGAATTGTACGTCTTTATCATGTGTAGTTGTACCTATTTATCGTATGATGTTGTACCTCTTTATCATGTGTAGTTGTACCTATTTATCGTGTGTAGTTGTACCTATTTATCGTGTGTAGTTGTACCTCTTTATCATGTGTAGTTGTACCTCGTCATCATACGTAGTTGTACCTCTTTATCATGCGTAGTTGTACCTCTTTATCATACGTAGTTCTACCCCTTTATCATGTGTAGTTATACCTCTTTATCATTTGTAGTTGTACCTATTTATCATGTGTAGTTGTACCTCTTCATCATGTGTAGTTGTACCTCTTCATCATGTGTAGTTGTACCTATTTATCATGTGTAGTTGTACCTCTTTATCATGTGTAGTTGTACCTCTTTATCATGTGTAGTTGTACCTCTTTATCGTGTGTAGTTGTACTTCTTTATCATGTGTAGTTGTACCTCTTTATCATGTGCGGTTGTACCTCTTTATCATGTGTATTTGTACCTCTTTATCATGTGTAGTTGTACCTCTTTATCATGAGTAGTTGTACTTCTCTATCAAGTGTAGTTGTACTTCTTTATCAAGTGTAGTTGTACCTCTTTATCATGTGTAGTTATACCTCTTTATCATGTGTAGTTGTACCTCTTTATCATGTGTAGTTGCACCTCTTTTTCGTATGATGTTGTACCTCTTTATCGTGTGCAGTTATACCTCTTTATCATGTGTAGTTGTACCTCTTTATCATACGTAGTTGTACCTGTTTATCATGTGTAGTTATACCTCTTTATCATTTGTAGTTGTACATCTTTATCGTGTGTAGTTGTACATCTTTGTCGTGTGTACTTGTACCTCTTTATCATGTGTAGTTGTACCTCTTTATCATATGTAGTTGTACCACTTTATCTTAGGGAATTGTACCTCTTTATCATGTGTAGTTGTACCTATTTATCGTATGATGTTGTACCTATTTATCGTGTGTAGTTGTACCAATTTATCATGTGTAGCTGTACCTATTTATCATGTGGCGTTGTACATCTTTATCGTGTGTAGTTGTACCTCTTTATCATGTGTAGTTGTACCTCTTTATCATATGTAGTTGTACCTCTTTATCATGGGGAATTGTACCTCTTTATCATGCGTAGTTGTACCGCTTTGTCATACGTAGTTGTACCTCTTTACCATGTGCAGTTGTACCAATTTATCATGTGTAGTTGTACCTCTTTATCATGTGTAGTTGTACCTCTTCATCATGTGTAGTTGTACCTATTTATCATGTGTAGTTGTACTTCTTTATCGTGTGTAGTTGTACCTCTTCATCATGTGTAGTTGTACCTCTTTATCATGTGTAGTTGGACCTCTTTATCATGTGTAGTTGTACCTCTTTATCATGTGTAGTTGTACCTCTTTATCATGTGTAGTTGTACCTCTTTATCATGGGTCATTCTACCTCTAGATCATGTGTAGTTGTACCTCTTTATCAAGTGTAGTTGTACCTTTTTATCATGTGTAGTTGTACCTCTTTATCGTGTGTAGTTGTACCTCATTACCATGTGTAGTTGTACTTCTTCATCATGTGTAGTTGTACCTCTTTATCGTGTGTAGTTGTACCTCTTTATCATGTGTAGTTGTACTTCTTCATCGTGTGTAGTTGTACCTATTTATCATGTGTAGTTGTACCTCTTTATCATGTGTAGTTGTACCTCTTTATCACGTGTAGTTGTACCTCTTTATCATGTGTAGTTGTACCTCTTCATCATGTGTATTTGTACATCTTTATCGTGTGTAGTTGTACCTCATTACCATGTGTAGTTGTACCTCTTTATCATGTGTAGTTGTACCTCTTTATCCTGTGTAGTTGTACCTCTTCATCATGTGTAGTTGTACCTATTTATCATGTGTAGTTGTACCTCTTTATCATGTGTAGTTGTACCTCTGTCTCATGTGTAGTTGTACCTCTTTATCATGTGAAGTTGTACCTCTTTATCATGTGTAGTTGTACTTCTTTATCATGTGTAGTTGTACGTCTTTATCACGTGTAGTTGTACTCTTTATCATGTGTAGTTGTACCTCTTTATCATGTGTAGTTGCACCTCTTTATCATACGTAGTTGTACCTGTTTATCATGTGTAGTTATACCTCTTTATCATTTGTAGTTGTACATATTTATTGTGTGGAGTTGTACATCTTTATCGTGTGTAGTTGTACCTCTTTATCATGTGTAGTTGTACCTCTTTATCATATGTAGTTGTACCTCTTTATCATGGGGAATTGTACCTCTTTATCATGTGTAGTTGTATCTATTGATCGTATGATGTTGTACCTCTTTATCATGTGTAGTTGTACCTATTTATCGTGTGTAGTTGTACCTATTTATCGTGTGTAGTTGTACCTCTTTATCATGTGTAGTTGTACCTCTTCATCATACGTAGTTGTACCTCTTAATCATGTGTAGTTGTACCTATTTATCATGTGTAGTTGTACTTCTTTATCCTGTGTAGTTGTACCTCTTCATCATGTGTAGTTGTACCTATTTATCATGTGTAGTTGTACCTCTTTATCATGTGTAGTTGTACCTCTTCATCATGTGTAGTTGTACCTCTTCATCATGTGTAGTTGTACCTATTTATCATGTGTAGTTGTACTTCTTTATCGTGTGTAGTTGTACCTCTTCATCATGTGTAGTTGTACCTCTTTATCATGTGTAGTTGTACCTCTTTATCATGTGTAGTTGTACCTCTTTATCATGTGTAGTTGTACCTCTTTATCATGTGTAGTTGTTCCTCATTATCACGTGTAGTTGTACTTCTTTATCAAGAGTAGTTGTACTTCTTTATCAAGTGTAGTTGTACCTCTTTATCATGTGTAGTTATACCTCTCTATAATGTGTAGTTGTACCTCTTTATCATGTGTAGTTGTACCTCTTTTTCGTATGATGTTGTACCTCTTTATCGTGTGCAGTTATACCTCTTTATCGTGTGTAGTTGTACCTCTTTATCATACGTAGTTGTACCTGTTGATCATGTGTAGTTATACCTCTTTATCATGTGTAGTTGTACCTCTTTATCGTGTGTCATTCTACCTCTAGATCATGTGTAGTTGTACCTCTTTATCATGTGTAGTTGTACCTATTTATCATGTGTAGTTGTACCTCTTTATCATGTGTAGTTGTACCTCTTTATCATGTGTAGTTGTACCAATTTATCATGTGATGTTGTACCTCTTTATCATACGTAGTTGTACCTCTTTATCATGTGTAGTTGTACCTCTTCACCGTGTGTAGTTGTACCTATTTATCATGTGTAGTTGTACTTCTTTATCGTGTGTAGTTGTACCTCTTCATCATGTGTAGTTGTACCTATTTATCATGTGCAGTTGTACCTCTTTATCATGTGTAGTTGTACCTCTTTATCATGTGTAGTTGTACCTCTTTATCATGTGTAGTTGTACCTCTTCATCATGTGTAGTTGTACCTCTTTATCATGTGTAGTTGTACTTCTTCATCATGTGTAGTTGTACCAATTTATCATGTGTAGTTGTACCTCTTCATCATGTGTAGTTGTACCTCTTTATCATGTGTAGTTGTACCTCTCTATCATGTGTAGTTGTACCTCTTTATCATGTGTAGTTGTACCTCTTCATCATGTGTAGTTGTGCCTCCCTATCATGTGTAGTTGTACCTCTCTATCATGTGTAGTTGTACCTCTATATCATCTGTAGTTGTACCTCTTTATCATGTGTAGTTGTGCCTCTTTATCATGTGTAGTTGTACCTCACTATCATTTGTAGTTGTACCTCTTTATCATGTGTAGTTGTACCTCTTTATCATGTGCAGTTGTACAAATTTATCATGTGAAGTTGTACCTCTTTATCACACGTAGTTGTACCTCTTTATCATGTGTAGTTGTACCTCTTCATCATGTGTAGTTGTACCTAATTATCATGTGTAGTTGTACGTCTTTATCGTGTGTAGTTGTACCTCTTTATCATGTGTTGTTGTACTTCTTTATCGTGTGTAGTTGTACCTCTTCATCATGTGTAGTTGTACCTCTTTATCATGTGTAGTTGTACCTCTTTATCATGGGTCATTCTACCTCTAGATCATGTGTAGTTGTACCTCTTTATCATGTGTAATTGTACCTTTTTATCATGTGTAGTTGTACCTCTTTATCGTGTGTAGTTGTACCTCATTATCATGTGTAGTTGTACTTCTTTATCATGTGTAGTTGTACCTCTTTATCGTGTGTAGTTGTACCTCTTTATCATGTGTAGTTGTACTTCTTCATCGTGTGTAGTTGTACCTATTTATCATGTGTAGTTGTCCCTCTTTATCATGTGTAGTTGTACCTCTTTATCACGTGTAGTTGTACCTCTTTATCATGTGTAGTTGTACTTCTTCATCATGTGTATTTGTACATCTTTATCGTGTGTAGTTGTACCTCATTACCATGTGTAGTTGTACCTCTTTATCATGTGTAGTTGTACCTCTTTATCGTGTGTAGTTGTACCTCTTTATCATGTGTAGTTGTACTTCTTTATCGTGTGTAGTTGTACCTATTTATCATGTGTAGTTGTACATCTTTATCATGTGTAGTTGTACCTCTTTATCATACGTAGTTGTACCCCTTTATCATGTATAGTTGTACCTATTTATCATGTGTAGTTGTACTTCTTCATCGTGTGTAGTTGTACCTATTTATCATGTGGCGTTGTTCATCTTTATCGTGTGTAGTTGTACCTCTTTATCATGTGTAGTTGTACCTCTTTATCATACGTAGTTGTACCTCTTTATCATGGGGAATTGTACCTCTTTATCATGTGTAGTTGTACCTCTTTATCATACGTAGTTGTACCTCTTTATCATGTGCAGTTGTACCAATTTATCATGTGAAGTTGTACCTCTTTATCATGTGTCATTCTACCTCTATATCATGTGTAGTTGTACTTCTTCATCATGTGTAGTTGTACCTCTTTATCATGTGTAGTTGTACCTCTTTATCATGTGCAGTTGTACCAATTTATCATGCGGAGTTGTACCTCTTTATCATACGTAGTTGTACCTCTTTATCATGTGTAGTTGTACCTCTTCATCATGTGTAGTTGTACCTATTTATCATGTGTAGTTGTACCTATTTATCGTGTGCATTTGTACCTCTTTGTCATGTGTAGTTGTACCTCTTTATCATGTGTAGTTGTACCTCTTTATCATGTGTAGTTGTACCTCTTAATCATGTGTGGTTGTACCTATTTATCATGTGTAGTTGTACTTCTTTATCGTCTGTAGTTGTACCTCTTCACCATGTGTAGTTGTACCTATTCATCATGTGTCGTTGTACCTCTTTATCATGTGTAGTTGTACCTCTTTATCATGTGTAGTTGTACCTCTTTATCATGTGTAGTTGTACCTCTTCATCATGTGTAGTTGTACCTCTTTATCATGTGGAGTTGTACTTCTTCATCATGTGTAGTTGTACCAATTTATCATGTGAAGTTGTACCTCTTTATCATACGTAGTTGTACCTCTTTATCATGTGTAGTTGTACCTCTTCATCATGTGTAGTTGTACCTATTTATCATGTGTAGTTGTACCTCTTTATCATGTGTAGTTGTACCTCTTTATCATGTGTAGTTGTACTTCTTTATCATGTGTAGTTGTACCTCTTTATCATGTGTAGTTGTACCTCTTTATCATGTGTAGTTGTACTTCTTTATCAAGTGTAGTTGTACTTCTTTATCAAGTGTAGTTGTACCTCTTTATCATGTGTAGTTGTACCTCTTTATCATGTGGAGTTGTACCTCTTCATCATGTGTAGTTCTACCTCTTTATCATGTGTTGTTGTACCTCTTTATCATGTGTAGTTGTACCTCTTCATCATGTGTAGTTGTACCTATTTATCATGTGTAGTTGTACTTCTTTATCGTGTGTAGTTGTACCTCTTCATCATGTGTAGTTGTACCTCTTTATCATGTGTAGTTGTACCTATTTATCATGTGTAGTTGTACCTCTTTATCATGTGTAGTTGTACCTCTTTATCATGTGTAGTTGTACCTCTTTATCATGTGTAGTTGTACCTCTTTATCATGTGTCATTCTACCTCTAGATCATGTGTAGTTGTACCTCTTTAACATGTGTAGTTGTACCTATTTATCATGTGTAGTTGTACCTCTTTATCATGTGTAGTTGTACCTCTTTATCGTGTGTAGTTGTACCTCATTACCATGTGTAGTTGTACCTCTTTATCATGTGTAGTTGTACCTCTTTATCGTGTGTAGTTGTACCTCTTTATCATGTGTAGTTGTACTTCTTCATCGTGTGTAGTTGTACCTATTTATCATGTGTAGTTGTACCTCGCTATTATGTGTAGTTGTACCTCTTTATCACGTGTAGTTGTACCTCTTTATCATGTGTAGTTGTACTTCTTCATCGTGTGTATTTGTACCTCTTTATCGTGTGTAGTTGTACCTCATTACCATGTGTAGTTGTACCTCTTTATCATGTGTAGTTGTACCTCTTTATCATGTGTCATTCTACCTCTAGATCATGTGTAGTTGTACCTCTTTATCATGTGTAGTTGTACTTCTTCATCGTGTGTAGTTGTACCTATTTATCATGTGTAGTTGTACATCTTTATCATGTGTAGTCGTACCTCTTTATCATACGTAGTTGTACCCCTTTATCATGTGTAGTTGTACCTATTTATCATGTGTAGTTGTACTTCTTCATCGTGTGTAGTTGTACCTCTTTATCATGTGTCATTCTACCTCTATGTCATGAGTAGTTGCTCCTCTTTATCATGTGTAGTTATACCTCTTTATCATGTGTCATTCTACCTCTATCTCATGTGTAGTTGTACCTCTTTATCATGTGTAGTTGTACCTCTTTATCATGTGTAGTTGTACCTCTTTATCATGTGTAGTTGTACCTCTTTTTCGTATGATGCTGTACCTCTTTATCGTGTGCAGTTATACCTCTTTATCATGTGTAGTTGTACCTCTTTATCATACGTAGTTGTACCTGTTTATCATGTGTAGTTATACCTCTTTATCATTTGTAGTTGTACATATTTATTGTGTGGAGTTGTACATCTTTATCGTATGATGTTGTACCTCTTTATCATGTGTAGTTGTACCTATTTATCGTGTGTAGTTGTACCTATTTATCGTGTGTAGTTGTACCTATTTATCATGTGGCGTTGTACCTATTTATCATGTGGCGTTGTACATCTTTATCGTGTGTACTTGTACCTCTTTATCATGTGTAGTTGTATCTCTTTATCATATGTAGTTGTACCTCTTTATCATGGGGAATTGTACCTCTTTATCATGTGTACTTGTACCTATTTATCGTATGATGTACCTCTTTATCATACGTAGTTGTACCTCTTTATCATGTGCAGTTGTACCAATTGATCATGTGAAGTTGTAGCTCTTTATCATGTGTCATTCTACCTCTATATCATGTGTAGTTGTACTTCTTCGTCATGTGTAGTTGTACCTCTTTATTATGTGTAGTTGTACTTCTTCATCATGTGTAGTTGTACCTATTTATCATGTGTAGTTGTACCTATTTATCGTGTGCAGTTGTACCTCTTTATCATGTGTAGTTGTACCTCTTTATCGTGTGTAGTTGTACCTCTTCATCATGTGTAGTTGTACCTATTTATCATGTGTAGTTGTACCTCTTTATCATGTGTAGTTGTACCTCTGTCTCATGTGTAGTTGTACCTCTTTATCATGTGTAGTTGTACCTCTTTATCATGTGTAGTTGTACTTCTTTATCATGTGTAGTTGTACGTCTTTATCACGTGTAGTTGTACTCTTTATCATGTGTAGTTGTACCTCTTTATCATGTGTAGTTGCACCTCTTTATCATACGTAGTTGTACCTGTTTATCATGTGTAGTTATACCTCTTTATCATTTGCAGTTGTACATATTTATTGTGTGGAGTTGTACATCTTTATCGTGTGTAGTTGTACCTCTTTATCATGTATAGTTGTACCTCTTTATCATATGTAGTTGTACCTCTTTATCATGGGGAATTGTACCTCTTTATCATGTGTAGTTGTATCTATTTATCGTATGATGTTGTACCTCTTTATCATGTGTAGTTGTACCTATTTATCGTGTGTAGTTGTACCTATTTATCGTGTGTAGTTGTACCTCTTTATCATGTGTAGTTGTACCTCTTCATCATACGTAGTTGTACCCCTTAATCATGTGTAGTTGTAGCTATTTATCATGTGTAGTTGTACTTCTTCATCGTGTGTATTTGTACCTCTTTATCGTGTGTATTTGTACCTCTTTATCGTGTGTAGTTGTACCTCATTACCATGTGTAGTTGTACCTCTTTATCATGTGTAGTTGTACCTCTTTATCATGTGTAGTTGTACCTCTTTATCATGTGTAGTTGTACCTCTTTATAATGTGTAGTTGTACTTCTTCATCGTGTGTATTTGTACCTCTTTATCGTGTGTACTTGTTCCTCATTACCATGTGTAGTTGTACCTCTTTATCATGTGTAGTTGTACCTCTTTATCGTGTGTAGTTGTACCTCTTTCTCATGTGTAGTTGTACTTCTTCATCGTGTGTAGTTGTACCTATTTATCATGTGTAGTTGTACATCTTTATCATGTGTAGTTGTACCTCTTTATCATACGTAGTTGTACCCCTTTATCATGTGTAGTTGTACCTATTTATCATGTGTAGTTGTACTTCTTCATCGTGTGTAGTTGTACCTCTTTATCATGTGTCATTCTACCTCTATGTCATGTGTAGTTGCACCTCTTTATCATGTGTAGTTATACCTCTTTATCATGTGTCATTCTACCTCTATCTCATGTGTAGTTGTACCTCTATATCATGTGTAGTTGTACCTCTTTATCACGTGTAGTTGTACATCTTTATCATGTGTAGTTGTACCTCTTTTTCGTATGATGTTGTACCTCTTTATCGTGTGCAGTTATACCTCTTTATCATGTGTAGTTGTACCTCTTTATCATACGTAGTTGTACCTGTTTATCATGTGTAGTTATACCTCTTTATCATTTGTAGTTGTACATATTTATTGTGTGGAGTTGTCCATCTTTATCGTGTGTAGTTGTACCTCTTTATCATGTGTAGTTGTACCTCTTTATCATATGTAGTTGTACCTCTTTATCATGGGGAATTGTACCTCTTTATCATGTGTAGTTGTACCTATTTATCGTATGATGTTGTACCTCTTTATCATACGTAGTTGTACCTCTCTATCATGTGCAGTTGTACCAATTTATCATGTGAAGTTGTACCTCTTTATCATGTGTCATTCTACCTCTATATCATGAGTAGTTGTACTTCTTCATCATGTGTAGTTGCACCTCTTTATTATGTGTAGTTGTACATCTTTATCATGTGCAGTTGTACCAATTTATCATGTGAAGTTGTACCTCTTTATCATACGTAGTTGTACCTCTTTATCATGTGTAGTTGTTCCTCTTCATCATGTGTAGTTGTACCTATTTATCATGTGCAGTTGTACCTATTTATCGTGTGCAGTTGTACCTCTTTATCATGTGTAGTTGTACCTCTTTATCATGTGTAGTTGTACCTCTTTCTCATGTGTAGTTGTACCTCTTTATCATGTATAGTTGTACCTCTTAATCATGAGTAGTTGTACTTCATTATCAGGTGTAGTTGTACCTCTTTATCATGTGTAGTTGTACTCTTTATCATGTGTAGTTGTACCTCTTTATCATGTGTAGTTGCACCTCTTTATCATACGTAGTTGTACCTGTTTATCATGTGTAGTTATACCTCTTTATCATTTGTAGTTGTACATATTTATTGTGTGGAGCTGTACATCTTTATCGTGTGTAGTTGTACCTCTTTATCATGTGTAGTTGTACCTCTTTATCATATGCAGTTGTACCTCTTTATCATGGGGAATTGTACCTCTTTATCATGTGTAGTTGTTCCTATTTATCGTATGATGTTGTACCTTTTTATCATGTGTAGTTGTACCTATTTATCGTGTGTGGTTGTACCTATTTATCGTGTGTAGTTGTACCTTTTTATCATGTGTAGTTGTACCTCTTTATCATACGTAGTTGTACCCCTTTATCAAGTGTAGTTACACCTCTTTATCATTTGTAGTTGTACCTATTTATCGTGTGTAGTTGTACCTCTTTATCATGTGTAGTTGTACCTCTTCATCATGTGTAGTTATACCTCTTCATCATGTGTAGTTGTACCTATTTATCATGTGTAGTTGTACCTCTTTATCATGTGTAGTTGTACCTCTTTATCATGTGTAGTTGTACCTCTTTATCATGTGTAGTTGTACTTCTTTATCAAGTGTAGTTGTACTTCCTTATCAAGTGTAGTTGTACCTTTTTATCATACGTAGGTGTACCTCTTTATCATGTGTAGTTGTACCTCTTTATCATGTGTAGTTGTACCTCTTTATCGTGTGTAGTTATACCTCTTTATCATGTGTAGTTGTACCTCTTTACCATGTGTAGTTGTACTTCTTCATCGTGTGTATTTGTACCTCTTTATCATGTGTAGTTGACCTCATTACCATGTGTAGTTGTACCTCTTTATCATGTGTAGTTGTACCTCTTTATCATGTGCAGTTGTACCTCTTTATCATGTGTAGTTGTACCTCTTTATCATGTGTAGTTGTACTTCTTCATCGTGTGTATTTGTACCTCTTTATCGTGTGTACTTGTACCCCATTACCATGTGTAGTTGTACCTCTTTATCATGTGTAGTTGTACCTCTTTATCGTGTGTAGTTGTACCTCTTTATCATGTGCAGTTGTACTTCTTCATCGTGTGTAGTTGTACCTATTTATCATGTGTAGTTGGTCATCTTTATCATGTGTATTTGTACCTCTTTATCATACGTAATTGTACCCCTTTATCATGTGTAGTTGTACCTATTTATGATGTGTAGTTGTACTTCTTCATCGTGTGTAGTTGTACCTCTTTATCATGTGTCATTCTACCTCTATGTCATGTGTATTTGCACCTCTTTATCATGTGTAGTTATACCTCTTTATCATGTGTCATTCTACCTCTATCTCATGTGTAGTTGTACCTCTTTATCATGTGTAGTTCTACTTCTTTATCATGTGTAGTTGTACCTCTTTATCATGTGTAGTTGTACCTCTTTTTCGTATGATGTTGTACCTCTTTATCGTGTGCAGTTATACCTCTTTATCATGTGTAGTTGTACCTTTTTATCATACGTAGTTGTACCTGTTTATCATGTGTAGTTATACCTCTTTATCATTTGTAGTTGTACATATGTATTGTATGGAGTTGTACATCTTTATCGTGTGTAGTTGTACCTCTTTATCATGTGTAGTTGTACCTCTTTATCATATGTAGTTGTACCTCTTTATCATGGGGAATTGTACCTCTTTATCATGTGTAGTTGTACCTATTTCTCGTATGATGTTGTACCTCTTTATCATACGTAGTTGTACCTCTTTATCATGTGCAGTTGAACCAATTTACCATGTGAAGTTGTACCTCTTTATCATGTGTCATTCTACCTCTATATCATGTGTAGTTGTACTTCTTCATCATGTGTAGTTGTACCGCTTTATTATGTGTAGTTGTATCTCTTTATCATGTGCAGTTGTACCAATTTATCATGTGAAGTTGTACCTCTTTATCATACGTAGTTGTACCTCTTTATCATGTGTAGTTGTACCTCTTCATCATGTGTAGTTGTACCTATTTATCATGTGTAGTTGTACCTATTTATCGTGTGCAGTTGTACCTCTTTATCTTGTGTAGTTGTACCTCTTTATCATGTGTAGTTGTACCTCTTTATCATGTGTAGTTGTACCTCTTCATCATACGTAGTTGTACCTCTTAATCATGTGTAGTTGTACCTATTTATCATGTGTAGTTGTACTTCTTTATCGTGTGTAGTTGTACCTCTTCATCATGTGTAGTTGTACCTATTTATCATGTGTAGTTGTACCTCTTTATCATGTGTAGTTGTACCTTTTTCTCATGTGTAGTTGTACCTCTTTATCATGTGTAGTTGTACCTCTTTATCATGTGCAGTTGTACTTCTTTATCATGTGTAGTCGTACCTCTTTATCATGTGTAGTTGTACTCTTTATCATGTGCAGTTGTACCTCTTTATCATGTGTAGATGCACCTCTTTATCATACGTAGTTGTACCTGTTTATCATGTGTAGTTATACCTCTTTATCATTTGTAGTTGTACATATTTATTGTGTGGAGTTGTACATCTTTATCGTGTGCAGTTGTACCTCTTTATCATGTGTAGTTGTACCTCTTTATCATATGTAGTTGTACCTCTTTATCATGGGGAATTGTACGTCTTTATCATGTGTAGTTGTACCTATTTATCGTATGATGTTGTACCTCTTTATCATGTGTAGTTGTACCTATTTATCGTGTGTAGTTGTACCTATTTATCGTGTGTAGTTGTACCTCTTTATCATGTGTAGTTGTACCTCGTCATCATACGTAGTTGTACCTCTTTATCATGCGTAGTTGTACCTCTTTATCATACGTAGTTCTACCCCTTTATCATGTGTAGTTATACCTCTTTATCATTTGTAGTTGTACCTATTTATCGTGTGTAGTTGTACCTCTTTATCATGTGTAGTTGTACCTCTTCATCATGTGTAGTTGTACCTCTTCATCATGTGTAGTTGTACCTATTTATCATGTGTAGTTGTACCTCTTTATCATGTGTAGTTGTACCTCTTTATCATGTGTAGTTGTACCTCTTTATCGTGTGTAGTTGTACTTCTTTATCATGTGTAGTAGTACCTCTTTATCATGTGCGGTTGTACCTCTTTATCATGTGTATTTGTACCTCTTTATCATGTGTAGTTGTACCTCTTTATCATGTGTAGTTGTACTTCTTTATCAAGTGTAGTTGTACTTCTTTATCAAGTGTAGTTGTACCTCTTTATCATGTGTAGTTATACCTCTTTATCATGTGTAGTTGTACCTCTTTATCATGTGTAGTTGCACCTCTTTTTCGTATGATGTTGTACCTCTTTATCGTGTGCAGTTATACCTCTTTATCATGTGTAGTTGTACCTCTTTATCATACGTAGTTGTACCTGTTTATCATGTGTAGTTATACCTCTTTATCATTTGTAGTTGTACATCTTTATCGTGTGTAGTTGTACATCTTTATCGTGTGTACTTGTACCTCTTTATCATGTGTAGTTGTACCTCTTTATCATATGTAGTTGTACCACTTTATCTTAGGGAATTGTACCTCTTTATCATGTGTAGTTGTACCTATTTATCGTATGATGTTGTACCTATTTATCGTGTGTAGTTGTACCAATTTATCATGTGTAGCTGTACCTATTTATCATGTGGCGTTGTACATCTTTATCGTGTGTAGTTGTACCTCTTTATCATGTGTAGTTGTACCTCTTTATCATATGTAGTTGTACCTCTTTATCATGGGGAATTGTACCTCTTTCTCATGCGTAGTTGTACCGCTTTCTCATACGTAGTTGTACCTCTTTACCATGTGCAGTTGTACCAATTTATCATGTGTAGTTGTACCTCTTTATCATGTGTAGTTGTACCTCTTCATCATGTGTAGTTGTACCTATTTATCATGTGTAGTTGTACTTCTTTATCGTGTGTAGTTGTACCTCTTCATCATGTGTAGTTGTACCTCTTTATCATGTGTAGTTGGACCTCTTTATCATGTGTAGTTGTACCTCTTTATCATGTGTAGTTGTACCTCTTTATCATGTGTAGTTGTACCTCTTTATCATGGGTCATTCTACCTCTAGATCATGTGTAGTTGTACCTCTTTATCAAGTGTAGTTGTACCTTTTTATCATGTGTAGTTGTACCTCTTTATCGTGTGTAGTTGTACCTCATTACCATGTGTAGTTGTACTTCTTCATCATGTGTAGTTGTACCTCTTTATCGTGTGTAGTTGTACCTCTTTATCATGTGTAGTTGTACTTCTTCATCGTGTGTAGTTGTACCTATTTATCATGTGTAGTTGTACCTCTTTATCATGTGTAGTTGTACCTCTTTATCACGTGTAGTTGTACCTCTTTATCATGTGTAGTTGTACCTCTTCATCATGTGTATTTGTACATCTTTATCGTGTGTAGTTGTACCTCATTACCATGTGTAGTTGTACCTCTTTATCATGTGTAGTTGTACCTCTTTATCCTGTGTAGTTGTACCTCTTCATCATGTGTAGTTGTACCTATTTATCATGTGTAGTTGTACCTCTTTATCATGTGTAGTTGTACCTCTGTCTCATGTGTAGTTGTACCTCTTTATCATGTGAAGTTGTACCTCTGTCTCATGTGTAGTTGTACTTCTTTATCATGTGTAGTTGTACGTCTTTATCACGTGTAGTTGTACTCTTTATCATGTGTAGTTGTACCTCTTTATCATGTGTAGTTGCACCTCTTTATCATACGTAGTTGTACCTGTTTATCATGTGTAGTTATACCTCTTTATCATTTGTAGTTGTACATATTTATTGTGTGGAGTTGTACATCTTTATCGTGTGTAGTTGTACCTCTTTATCATGTGTAGTTGTACCTCTTTATCATATGTAGTTGTACCTCTTTATCATGGGGAATTGTAACCTCTTTATCATGTGTAGTTGTATCTATTGATCGTATGATGTTGTACCTCTTTATCATGTGTAGTTGTACCTATTTATCGTGTGTAGTTGTACCTATTTATCGTGTGTAGTTGTACCTCTTTATCATGTGTAGTTGTACCTCTTCATCATACGTAGTTGTACCTCTTAATCATGTGTAGTTGTACCTATTTATCATGTGTAGTTGTACTTCTTTATCCTGTGTAGTTGTACCTCTTCATCATGTGTAGTTGTACCTATTTATCATGTGTAGTTGTACCTCTTTATCATGTGTAGTTGTACCTCTTCATCATGTGTAGTTGCACCTCTTCATCATGTGTAGTTGTACCTATTTATCATGTGTAGTTGTACTTCTTTATCGTGTGTAGTTGTACCTCTTCATCATGTGTAGTTGTACCTCTTTATCATGTGTAGTTGTACCTCTTTATCATGTGTAGTTGTACCTCTTTATCATGTGTAGTTGTACCTCTTTATCATGTGTAGTTGTTCCTCATTATCACGTGTAGTTGTACTTCTTTATCAAGAGTAGTTGTACTTCTTTATCAAGTGTAGTTGTACCTCTTTATCATGTGTAGTTATACCTCTCTATAATGTGTAGTTGTACCTCTTTATCATGTGTAGTTGTACCTCTTTTTCGTATGATGTTGTACCTCTTTATCGTGTGCAGTTATACCTCTTTATCGTGTGTAGTTGTACCTCTTTATCATACGTAGTTGTACCTGTTGATCATGTGTAGTTATACCTCTTTATCATGTGTAGTTGTACCTCTTTATCGTGTGTAGTTGTACCTCTTTATCATGTGTAGTTGTACCTCTTTATAATGTGTAGTTGTACTTCTTCATCGTGTGTATTTGTACCTCTTTATCGTGTGTACTTGTTCCTCATTACCATGTGTAGTTGTACCTCTTTATCATGTGTAGTTGTACCTCTTTATCGTGTGTAGTTGTACCTCTTTCTCATGTGTAGTTGTACTTCTTCATCGTGTGTAGTTGTACCTATTTATCATGTGTAGTTGTACATCTTTATCATGTGTAGTTGTACCTCTTTATCATACGTAGTTGTACCCCTTATCATGTGTAGTTGTACCTATTTATCATGTGTAGTTGTACTTCTTCATCGTGTGTAGTTGTACCTCTTTATCATGTGTCATTCTACCTCTATGTCATGTGTAGTTGCACCTCTTTATCATGTGTAGTTATACCTCTTTATCATGTGTCATTCTACCTCTATCTCATGTGTAGTTGTACCTCTATATCATGTGTAGTTGTACCTCTTTATCACGTGTAGTTGTACATCTTTATCATGTGTAGTTGTACCTCTTTTTCGTATGATGTTGTACCTCTTTATCGTGTGCAGTTATACCTCTTTATCATGTGTAGTTGTACCTCTTTATCATACGTAGTTGTACCTGTTTATCATGTGTAGTTATACCTCTTTATCATTTGTAGTTGTACATATTTATTGTGTGGAGTTGTCCATCTTTATCGTGTGTAGTTGTACCTCTTTATCATGTGTAGTTGTACCTCTTTATCATATGTAGTTGTACCTCTTTATCATGGGGAATTGTACCTCTTTATCATGTGTAGTTGTACCTATTTATCGTATGATGTTGTACCTCTTTATCATACGTAGTTGTACCTCTCTATCATGTGCAGTTGTACCAATTTATCATGTGAAGTTGTACCTCTTTATCATGTGTCATTCTACCTCTATATCATGAGTAGTTGTACTTCTTCATCATGTGTAGTTGCACCTCTTTATTATGTGTAGTTGTACATCTTTATCATGTGCAGTTGTACCAATTTATCATGTGAAGTTGTACCTCTTTATCATACGTAGTTGTACCTCTTTATCATGTGTAGTTGTTCCTCTTCATCATGTGTAGTTGTACCTATTTATCATGTGCAGTTGTACCTATTTATCGTGTGCAGTTGTACCTCTTTATCATGTGTAGTTGTACCTCTTTATCATGTGTAGTTGTACCTCTTTCTCATGTGTAGTTGTACCTCTTTATCATGTATAGTTGTACCTCTTAATCATGAGTAGTTGTACTTCATTATCAGGTGTAGTTGTACCTCTTTATCATGTGTAGTTGTACTCTTTATCATGTGTAGTTGTACCTCTTTATCATGTGTAGTTGCACCTCTTTATCATACGTAGTTGTACCTGTTTATCATGTGTAGTTATACCTCTTTATCATTTGTAGTTGTACATATTTATTGTGTGGAGCTGTACATCTTTATCGTGTGTAGTTGTACCTCTTTATCATGTGTAGTTGTACCTCTTTATCATATGCAGTTGTACCTCTTTATCATGGGGAATTGTACCTCTTTATCATGTGTAGTTGTTCCTATTTATCGTATGATGTTGTACCTTTTTATCATGTGTAGTTGTACCTATTTATCGTGTGTGGTTGTACCTATTTATCGTGTGTAGTTGTACCTTTTTATCATGTGTAGTTGTACCTCTTTATCATACGTAGTTGTACCCCTTTATCAAGTGTAGTTACACCTCTTTATCATTTGTAGTTGTACCTATTTATCGTGTGTAGTTGTACCTCTTTATCATGTGTAGTTGTACCTCTTCATCATGTGTAGTTATACCTCTTCATCATGTGTAGTTGTACCTATTTATCATGTGTAGTTGTACCTCTTTATCATGTGTAGTTGTACCTCTTTATCATGTGTAGTTGTACCTCTTTATCATGTGTAGTTGTACTTCTTTATCAAGTGTAGTTGTACTTCCTTATCAAGTGTAGTTGTACCTTTTTATCATACGTAGGTGTACCTCTTTATCATGTGTAGTTGTACCTCTTTATCATGTGTAGTTGTACCTCTTTATCGTGTGTAGTTATACCTCTTTATCATGTGTAGTTGTACCTCTTTACCATGTGTAGTTGTACTTCTTCATCGTGTGTATTTGTACCTCTTTATCATGTGTAGTTGACCTCATTACCATGTGTAGTTGTACCTCTTTATCATGTGTAGTTGTACCTCTTTATCATGTGCAGTTGTACCTCTTTATCATGTGTAGTTGTACCTCTTTATCATGTGTAGTTGTACTTCTTCATCGTGTGTATTTGTACCTCTTTATCGTGTGTACTTGTACCCCATTACCATGTGTAGTTGTACCTCTTTATCATGTGTAGTTGTACCTCTTTATCGTGTGTAGTTGTACCTCTTTATCATGTGCAGTTGTACTTCTTCATCGTGTGTAGTTGTACCTATTTATCATGTGTAGTTGGTCATCTTTATCATGTGTATTTGTACCTCTTTATCATACGTAATTGTACCCCTTTATCATGTGTAGTTGTACCTATTTATGATGTGTAGTTGTACTTCTTCATCGTGTGTAGTTGTACCTCTTTATCATGTGTCATTCTACCTCTATGTCATGTGTATTTGCACCTCTTTATCATGTGTAGTTATACCTCTTTATCATGTGTCATTCTACCTCTATCTCATGTGTAGTTGTACCTCTTTATCATGTGTAGTTCTACTTCTTTATCATGTGTAGTTGTACCTCTTTATCATGTGTAGTTGTACCTCTTTTTCGTATGATGTTGTACCTCTTTATCGTGTGCAGTTATACCTCTTTATCATGTGTAGTTGTACCTTTTTATCATACGTAGTTGTACCTGTTTATCATGTGTAGTTATACCTCTTTATCATTTGTAGTTGTACATATGTATTGTATGGAGTTGTACATCTTTATCGTGTGTAGTTGTACCTCTTTATCATGTGTAGTTGTACCTCTTTATCATATGTAGTTGTACCTCTTTATCATGGGGAATTGTACCTCTTTATCATGTGTAGTTGTACCTATTTCTCGTATGATGTTGTACCTCTTTATCATACGTAGTTGTACCTCTTTATCATGTGCAGTTGAACCAATTTACCATGTGAAGTTGTACCTCTTTATCATGTGTCATTCTACCTCTATATCATGTGTAGTTGTACTTCTTCATCATGTGTAGTTGTACCGCTTTATTATGTGTAGTTGTATCTCTTTATCATGTGCAGTTGTACCAATTTATCATGTGAAGTTGTACCTCTTTATCATACGTAGTTGTACCTCTTTATCATGTGTAGTTGTACCTCTTCATCATGTGTAGTTGTACCTATTTATCATGTGTAGTTGTACCTATTTATCGTGTGCAGTTGTACCTCTTTATCTTGTGTAGTTGTACCTCTTTATCATGTGTAGTTGTACCTCTTTATCATGTGTAGTTGTACCTCTTCATCATACGTAGTTGTACCTCTTAATCATGTGTAGTTGTACCTATTTATCATGTGTAGTTGTACTTCTTTATCGTGTGTAGTTGTACCTCTTCATCATGTGTAGTTGTACCTATTTATCATGTGTAGTTGTACCTCTTTATCATGTGTAGTTGTACCTTTTTCTCATGTGTAGTTGTACCTCTTTATCATGTGTAGTTGTACCTCTTTATCATGTGCAGTTGTACTTCTTTATCATGTGTAGTCGTACCTCTTTATCATGTGTAGTTGTACTCTTTATCATGTGCAGTTGTACCTCTTTATCATGTGTAGATGCACCTCTTTATCATACGTAGTTGTACCTGTTTATCATGTGTAGTTATACCTCTTTATCATTTGTAGTTGTACATATTTATTGTGTGGAGTTGTACATCTTTATCGTGTGCAGTTGTACCTCTTTATCATGTGTAGTTGTACCTCTTTATCATATGTAGTTGTACCTCTTTATCATGGGGAATTGTACGTCTTTATCATGTGTAGTTGTACCTATTTATCGTATGATGTTGTACCTCTTTATCATGTGTAGTTGTACCTATTTATCGTGTGTAGTTGTACCTATTTATCGTGTGTAGTTGTACTTCTTTATCATGTGTAGTTGTACCTCGTCATCATACGTAGTTGTACCTCTTTATCATGCGTAGTTGTACCTCTTTATCATACGTAGTTCTACCCCTTTATCATGTGTAGTTATACCTCTTTATCATTTGTAGTTGTACCTATTTATCGTGTGTAGTTGTACCTCTTTATCATGTGTAGTTGTACCTCTTCATCATGTGTAGTTGTACCTCTTCATCATGTGTAGTTGTACCTATTTATCATGTGTAGTTGTACCTCTTTATCATGTGTAGTTGTACCTCTTTATCATGTGTAGTTGTACCTCTTTATCGTGTGTAGTTGTACTTCTTTATCATGTGTAGTAGTACCTCTTTATCATGTGCGGTTGTACCTCTTTATCATGTGTATTTGTACCTCTTTATCATGTGTAGTTGTACCTCTTTATCATGTGTAGTTGTACTTCTTTATCAAGTGTAGTTGTACTTCTTTATCAAGTGTAGTTGTACCTCTTTATCATGTGTAGTTATACCTCTTTATCATGTGTAGTTGTACCTCTTTATCATGTGTAGTTGCACCTCTTTTTCGTATGATGTTGTACCTCTTTATCGTGTGCAGTTATACCTCTTTATCATGTGTAGTTGTACCTCTTTATCATACGTAGTTGTACCTGTTTATCATGTGTAGTTATACCTCTTTATCATTTGTAGTTGTACATCTTTATCGTGTGTAGTTGTACATCTTTATCGTGTGTACTTGTACCTCTTTATCATGTGTAGTTGTACCTCTTTATCATATGTAGTTGTACCACTTTATCTTAGGGAATTGTACCTCTTTATCATGTGTAGTTGTACCTATTTATCGTATGATGTTGTACCTATTTATCGTGTGTAGTTGTACCAATTTATCATGTGTAGCTGTACCTATTTATCATGTGGCGTTGTACATCTTTATCGTGTGTAGTTGTACCTCTTTATCATGTGTAGTTGTACCTCTTTATCATATGTAGTTGTACCTCTTTATCATGGGGAATTGTACCTCTTTCTCATGCGTAGTTGTACCGCTTTCTCATACGTAGTTGTACCTCTTTACCATGTGCAGTTGTACCAATTTATCATGTGTAGTTGTACCTCTTTATCATGTGTAGTTGTACCTCTTCATCATGTGTAGTTGTACCTATTTATCATGTGTAGTTGTACTTCTTTATCGTGTGTAGTTGTACCTCTTCATCATGTGTAGTTGTACCTCTTTATCATGTGTAGTTGGACCTCTTTATCATGTGTAGTTGTACCTCTTTATCATGTGTAGTTGTACCTCTTTATCATGTGTAGTTGTACCTCTTTATCATGGGTCATTCTACCTCTAGATCATGTGTAGTTGTACCTCTTTATCAAGTGTAGTTGTACCTTTTTATCATGTGTAGTTGTACCTCTTTATCGTGTGTAGTTGTACCTCATTACCATGTGTAGTTGTACTTCTTCATCATGTGTAGTTGTACCTCTTTATCGTGTGTAGTTGTACCTCTTTATCATGTGTAGTTGTACTTCTTCATCGTGTGTAGTTGTACCTATTTATCATGTGTAGTTGTACCTCTTTATCATGTGTAGTTGTACCTCTTTATCACGTGTAGTTGTACCTCTTTATCATGTGTAGTTGTACCTCTTCATCATGTGTATTTGTACATCTTTATCGTGTGTAGTTGTACCTCATTACCATGTGTAGTTGTACCTCTTTATCATGTGTAGTTGTACCTCTTTATCCTGTGTAGTTGTACCTCTTCATCATGTGTAGTTGTACCTATTTATCATGTGTAGTTGTACCTCTTTATCATGTGTAGTTGTACCTCTGTCTCATGTGTAGTTGTACCTCTTTATCATGTGAAGTTGTACCTCTTTATCATGTGTAGTTGTACTTCTTTATCATGTGTAGTTGTACGTCTTTATCACGTGTAGTTGTACTCTTTATCATGTGTAGTTGTACCTCTTTATCATGTGTAGTTGCACCTCTTTATCATACGTAGTTGTACCTGTTTATCATGTGTAGTTATACCTCTTTATCATTTGTAGTTGTACATATTTATTGTGTGGAGTTGTACATCTTTATCGTGTGTAGTTGTACCTCTTTATCATGTGTAGTTGTACCTCTTTATCATATGTAGTTGTACCTCTTTATCATGGGGAATTGTACCTCTTTATCATGTGTAGTTGTATCTATTGATCGTATGATGTTGTACCTCTTTATCATGTGTAGTTGTACCTATTTATCGTGTGTAGTTGTACCTATTTATCGTGTGTAGTTGTACCTCTTTATCATGTGTAGTTGTACCTCTTCATCATACGTAGTTGTACCTCTTAATCATGTGTAGTTGTACCTATTTATCATGTGTAGTTGTACTTCTTTATCCTGTGTAGTTGTACCTCTTCATCATGTGTAGTTGTACCTATTTATCATGTCTAGTTGTACCTCTTTATCATGTGTAGTTGTACCTCTTCATCATGTGTAGTTGCACCTCTTCATCATGTGTAGTTGTACCTATTTATCATGTGTAGTTGTACTTCTTTATCGTGTGTAGTTGTACCTCTTCATCATGTGTAGTTGTACCTCTTTATCATGTGTAGTTGTACCTCTTTATCATGTGTAGTTGTACCTCTTTATCATGTGTAGTTGTACCTCTTTATCATGTGTAGTTGTTCCTCATTATCACGTGTAGTTGTACTTCTTTATCAAGAGTAGTTGTACTTCTTTATCAAGTGTAGTTGTACCTCTTTATCATGTGTAGTTATACCTCTCTATAATGTGTAGTTGTACCTCTTTATCATGTGTAGTTGTACCTCTTTTTCGTATGATGTTGTACCTCTTTATCGTGTGCAGTTATACCTCTTTATCGTGTGTAGTTGTACCTCTTTATCATACGTAGTTGTACCTGTTGATCATGTGTAGTTATACCTCTTTATCATGTGTAGTTGTACCTCTTTATCGTGTGTCATTCTACCTCTAGATCATGTGTAGTTGTACCTCTTTATCATGTGTAGTTGTACCTATTTATCATGTGTAGTTGTACCTCTTTATCATGTGTAGTTGTACCTCTTTATCATGTGTAGTTGTACCAATTTATCATGTGATGTTGTACCTCTTTATCATACGTAGTTGTACCTCTTTATCATGTGTAGTTGTACCTCTTCACCGTGTGTAGTTGTACCTATTTATCATGTGTAGTTGTACTTCTTTATCGTGTGTAGTTGTACCTCTTCATCATGTGTAGTTGTACCTATTTATCATGTGCAGTTGTACCTCTTTATCATGTGTAGTTGTACCTCTTTATCATGTGTAGTTGTACCTCTTTATCATGTGTAGTTGTACCTCTTCATCATGTGTAGTTGTACCTCTTTATCATGTGTAGTTGTACTTCTTCATCATGTGTAGTTGTGCCAATTTATCATGTGTAGTTGTACCTCTTCATCATGTGTAGTTGTACCTCTTTATCGTGTGTAGTTGTACCTCTCTATCATGTGTAGTTGTACCTCTTTATCATGTGTAGTTGTACCTCTTCATCATGTGTAGTTGTGCCTCCCTATCATGTGTAGTTGTACCTCTCTATCATGTGTAGTTGTACCTCTATATCATCTGTAGTTGTACCTCTTTATCATGTGTAGTTGTGCCTCTTTATCATGTGTAGTTGTACCTCACTATCATTTGTAGTTGTACCTCTTTATCATGTGTAGTTGTACCTCTTTATCATGTGCAGTTGTACCAATTTATCATGTGAAGTTGTACCTCTTTATCACACGTAGTTGTACCTCTTTATCATGTGTAGTTGTACCTCTTCATCATGTGTAGTTGTACCTAATTATCATGTGTAGTTGTACGTCTTTATCGTGTGTAGTTGTACCTCTTTATCATGTGTTGTTGTACTTCTTTATCGTGTGTAGTTGTACCTCTTCATCATGTGTAGTTGTACCTCTTTATCATGTGTAGTTGTACCTCTTTATCATGGGTCATTCTACCTCTAGATCATGTGTAGTTGTACCTCTTTATCATGTGTAATTGTACCTTTTTATCATGTGTAGTTGTACCTCTTTATCGTGTGTAGTTGTACCTCATTATCATGTGTAGTTGTACCTCTTTATCGTGTGTAGTTGTACCTCTTTATCATGTGTAGTTGTACTTCTTCATCGTGTGTAGTTGTACCTATTTATCATGTGTAGTTGTCCCTCTTTATCATGTGTAGTTGTACCTCTTTATCACGTGTAGTTGTACCTCTTTATCATGTGTAGTTGTACTTCTTCATCATGTGTATTTGTACATCTTTATCGTGTGTAGTTGTACCTCATTACCATGTGTAGTTGTACCTCTTTATCATGTGTAGTTGTACCTCTTTATCGTGTGTAGTTGTACCTCTTTATCATGTGTAGTTGTACTTCTTTATCGTGTGTAGTTGTACCTATTTATCATGTGTAGTTGTACATCTTTATCATGTGTAGTTGTACCTCTTTATCATACGTAGTTGTACCCCTTTATCATGTATAGTTGTACCTATTTATCATGTGTAGTTGTACTTCTTCATCGTGTGTAGTTGTACCTATTTATCATGTGGCGTTGTTCATCTTTATCGTGTGTAGTTGTACCTCTTTATCATGTGTAGTTGTACCTCTTTATCATACGTAGTTGTACCTCTTTATCATGGGGAATTGTACCTCTTTATCATGTGTAGTTGTACCTCTTTATCATACGTAGTTGTACCTCTTTATCATGTGCAGTTGTACCAATTTATCATGTGAAGTTGTACCCTCTTTATCATGTGTCATTCTACCTCTATATCATGTGTAGTTGTACTTCTTCATCATGTGTAGTTGTACCTCTTTATCATGTGTAGTTGTACCTCTTTATCATGTGCAGTTGTACCAATTTATCATGCGGAGTTGTACCTCTTTATCATACGTAGTTGTACCTCTTTATCATGTGTAGTTGTACCTCTTCATCATGTGTAGTTGTACCTATTTATCATGTGTAGTTGTACCTATTTATCGTGTGCATTTGTACCGCTTTGTCATGTGTAGTTGTACCTCTTTATCATGTGTAGTTGTACCTCTTTATCATGTGTAGTTGTACCTCTTAATCATGTGTGGTTGTACCTATTTATCATGTGTAGTTGTACTTCTTTATCGTCTGTAGTTGTACCTCTTCACCATGTGTAGTTGTACCTATTCATCATGTGTCGTTGTACCTCTTTATCATGTGTAGTTGTACCTCTTTATCATGTGTAGTTGTACCTCTTTATCATGTGTAGTCGTACCTCTTCATCATGTGTAGTTGTACCTCTTTATCATGTGGAGTTGTACTTCTTCATCATGTGTAGTTGTACCAATTTATCATGTGAAGTTGTACCTCTTTATCATACGTAGTTGTACCTCTTTATCATGTGTAGTTGTACCTCTTCATCATGTGTAGTTGTACCTATTTATCATGTGTAGTTGTACCTCTTTATCATGTGTAGTTGTACCTCTTTATCATGTGTAGTTGTACTTCTTTATCATGTGTAGTTGTACCTCTTTATCATGTGTAGTTGTACCTCTTTATCATGTGTAGTTGTACTTCTTTATCAAGTGTAGTTGTACTTCTTTATCAAGTGTAGTTGTACCTCTTTATCATGTGTAGTTGTACCTCTTTATCATGTGGAGTTGTACCTCTTCATCATGTGTAGTTCTACCTCTTTATCATGTGTTGTTGTACCTCTTTATCATGTGTAGTTGTACCTCTTCATCATGTGTAGTTGTACCTATTTATCATGTGTAGTTGTACTTCTTTATCGTGTGTAGTTGTACCTCTTCATCATGTGTAGTTGTACCTCTTTATCATGTGTAGTTGTACCTATTTATCATGTGTAGTTGTACCTCTTTATCATGTGTAGTTGTACCTCTTTATCATGTGTAGTTGTACCTCTTTATCATGTGTAGTTGTACCTCTTTATCATGTGTCATTCTACCTCTAGATCATGTGTAGTTGTACCTCTTTAACATGTGTAGTTGTACCTATTTATCATGTGTAGTTGTACCTCTTTATCATGTGTAGTTGTACCTCTTTATCGTGTGTAGTTGTACCTCATTACCATGTGTAGTTGTACCTCTTTATCATGTGTAGTTGTACCTCTTTATCGTGTGTAGTTGTACCTCTTTATCATGTGTAGTTGTACTTCTTCATCGTGTGTAGTTGTACCTATTTATCATGTGTAGTTGTACCTCGCTATCATGTGTAGTTGTACCTCTTTATCACGTGTAGTTGTACCTCTTTATCATGTGTAGTTGTACTTCTTCATCGTGTGTATTTGTACCTCTTTATCGTGTGTAGTTGTACCTCATTACCATGTGTAGTTGTACCTCTTTATCATGTGTAGTTGTACCTCTTTATCATGTGTCATTCTACCTCTAGATCATGTGTAGTTGTACCTCTTTATCATGTGTAGTTGTACTTCTTCATCGTGTGTAGTTGTACCTATTTATCATGTGTAGTTGTACATCTTTATCATGTGTAGTCGTACCTCTTTATCATACGTAGTTGTACCCCTTTATCATGTGTAGTTGTACCTATTTATCATGTGTAGTTGTACTTCTTCATCGTGTGTAGTTGTACCTCTTTATCATGTGTCATTCTACCTCTATGTCATGAGTAGTTGCTCCTCTTTATCATGTGTAGTTATACCTCTTTATCATGTGTCATTCTACCTCTATCTCATGTGTAGTTGTACCTCTTTATCATGTGTAGTTGTACCTCTTTATCATGTGTAGTTGTACCTCTTTATCATGTGTAGTTGTACCTCTTTTTCGTATGATGCTGTACCTCTTTATCGTGTGCAGTTATACCTCTTTATCATGTGTAGTTGTACCTCTTTATCATACGTAGTTGTACCTGTTTATCATGTGTAGTTATACCTCTTTATCATTTGTAGTTGTACATATTTATTGTGTGGAGTTGTACATCTTTATCGTATGATGTTGTACCTCTTTATCATGTGTAGTTGTACCTATTTATCGTGTGTAGTTGTACCTATTTATCGTGTGTAGTTGTACCTATTTATCATGTGGCGTTGTACCTATTTATCATGTGGCGTTGTACATCTTTATCGTGTGTAGTTGTACCTCTTTATCATGTGTAGTTGTATCTCTTTATCATATGTAGTTGTACCTCTTTATCATGGGGAATTGTACCTCTTTATCATGTGTACTTGTACCTATTTATCGTATGATGTACCTCTTTATCATACGTAGTTGTACCTCTTTATCATGTGCAGTTGTACCAATTGATCATGTGAAGTTGTAGCTCTTTATCATGTGTCATTCTACCTCTATATCATGTGTAGTTGTACTTCTTCATCATGTGTAGTTGTACCTCTTTATTATGTGTAGTTGTACTTCTTCATCATGTGTAGTTGTACCTATTTATCATGTGTAGTTGTACCTATTTATCGTGTGCAGTTGTACCTCTTTATCATGTGTAGTTGTACCTCTTTATCGTGTGTAGTTGTACCTCTTCATCATGTGTAGTTGTACCTATTTATCATGTGTAGTTGTACCTCTTTATCATGTGTAGTTGTACCTCTGTCTCATGTGTAGTTGTACCTCTTTATCATGTGTAGTTGTACCTCTTTATCATGTGTAGTTGTACTTCTTTATCATGTGTAGTTGTACGTCTTTATCACGTGTAGTTGTACTCTTTATCATGTGTAGTTGTACCTCTTTATCATGTGTAGTTGCACCTCTTTATCATACGTAGTTGTACCTGTTTATCATGTGTAGTTATACCTCTTTATCATTTGTAGTTGTACATATTTATTGTGTGGAGTTGTACATCTTTATCGTGTGTAGTTGTACCTCTTTATCATGTATAGTTGTACCTCTTTATCATATGTAGTTGTACCTCTTTATCATGGGGAATTGTACCTCTTTATCATGTGTAGTTGTATCTATTTATCGTATGATGTTGTACCTCTTTATCATGTGTAGTTGTACCTATTTATCGTGTGTAGTTGTACCTATTTATCGTGTGTAGTTGTACCTCTTTATCATGTGTAGTTGTACCTCTTCATCATACGTAGTTGTACCCCTTAATCATGTGTAGTTGTAGCTATTTATCATGTGTAGTTGTACTTCTTTATCATGTGTAGTTGTACGTCTTTATCATGTGTAGTTGTACCTCTTTATCATGTGTAGTTGTACCTCCTTATCATATGTAGTTGTTCCTCATTATCACGTGTAGTTGTACTTCTTTATCAAGTGTAGTTGTACTTCTTTATCAAGTGTAGTTGTACCTCTTTATCATGTGTAGTTATACGTCTCTATAATGTGTAGTTGTACCTCTTTATCATGTGTAGTTGTACCTCTTTTTCGTATGATGTTGTACCTCTTTATCGTGTGCAGTTATACCTCTTTATCGTGTGTAGTTGTACCTCTTTATCATACGTAGTTGTACCTGTTGATCATGTGTAGTTATACCTCTTTATCATGTGTAGTTGTCCCTCTTTATCATGTGTCATTCTACCTCTAGATCATGTGTAGTTGTACCTCTTTATCATGTGTAGTTGTACCTATTTATCATGTGTAGTTGTACCTCTTTATCATGTGTAGTTGTACCTCTTTATCATGTGTAGTTGTACCAATTTATCATGTGATGTTGTACCTCTTTATCATACGTAGTTGTACCTCTTTATCATGTGTAGATGTACCTCTTCACCATGTGTAGTTGTACCTATTTATCATGTGTAGTTGTACTTCTTTATCGTGTGTAGTTGTACCTCTTCATCATGTGTAGTTGTACCTATTTATCATGTGCAGTTGTACCTCTTTATCATGTGTAGTTGTACCTCTTTATCATGTGTGGTTGTACCTCTTTATCATGCGTAGTTGTACCTCTTCATCATGTGTAGTTGTACCTCTTTATCATGTGTAGTTGTACTTCTTCATCATGTGTAGTTGTACCAATTTATCATGTGTAGTTGTACCTCTTCATCATGTGTAGTTGTACCTCTTTATCATGTGTAGTTGTACCTCTCTATCATGTGTAGTTGTACCTCTTTATCATGTGTAGTTGTACCTCTTCATCATGTGTAGTTGTACCTCTTTATCATGTGTAGTTGTACCTCTCTATCATGTTTTGTTGTACCTCTATATCATGTGTAGTTGTACCTCTTTATCATGTGTAGTTGTGCCTCTTTATCATGTGTAGTTGTACCTCACTATCATTTGTAGTTGTACCTCTTTATCATGTGTAGTTGTACCTCTTTATCATGTGCAGTTGTACCAATTTATCATGTGAAGTTGTACCTCTTTATCACACGTAGTTGTACCTCTTTATCATGTGTAGTTGTACCTCTTCATCATGTGTAGTTGTACCTAATTATCATGTGTAGTTGTACGTCTTTATCGTGTGTAGTTATACCTCTTTATCATGTGTAGTTGTACCTCTTTATCATGTGTTGTTGTACTTCTTTATCAATTGTAGTTGTACCTATTTATCGTCTGATGTTGTACCTCTTTATCATGTGTAGTTGTACCTATTTATCGTATAATGTTGTACCTCTTTATCATGAGTAGTTGTACCTCTTTATCATGTGTAGTTGTACCTCTTTATCATGTGTAGTTGTACCTATTTATCGTATAATGTTGTACCTCTTTATCATGTGTAGTTTTACCTCTTCATCATGTGTAGTTGTACCTATTTATCGTATGATGTTGTACCTCTTTATCATGTGTAGTTGTACCTATTTATCGTATAATGTTGTACCTCTTTATCATGAGTAGTTGTACCTCTTTATCATGTGTAGTTGTACCTCTTTATCATGTGTAGTTGTACCTATTTATCGTATAATGTTGTACCTCTTTATCATGTGTAGTTTTACCTCTTCATCATGTGTAGTTGTACCTATTTATCGTATGATGTTGTACCTCTTTATCATGTGTAGTTGTACCTCTTTATCGTATAATGTTGTACCTCTTTATCATGAGTAGTTGTACCTCTTTATCATGTGTAGTTATACCTCTTTATCATGTGTAGTTGTACCTCTTTATCATGTGTAGTTGTACCTCTTTATCATGCGTAGCTGTACCTCTTTATCATGTGTAGTTGTACCTATTTATCGTATAATGTTGTACCTCTTTATCATGTGTAGTTGTACCTCTTCATCATGTGTAGTTGTACCTATTTATCATGTGTAGTTGTACGTCTTTATCGTGTGTAGTTATACCTCTTTATCATGTGTAGTTGTACCTCTTTATCATGTGTTGTTGTACTTCTTTATCGTGTGTATTTGTACCTCTTTATCATGTGTAGTTGTACCTCTTTATAATGTGTCATTGTACCTCTTTATCATGTGTAGTTGTAACTATTTATCAAGTGTAGTTGCACCTATTTATCATGTGTAGTTGTACCTCTTTATCATGTGTAGTTATACCTCTTTATCATGTGTAGTTGTACCTCTTTATCATGTGTAGTTGTACCTCTTTATCATGCGTAGTTGTACCTCTTTATCATGTGTAGTTGTACCTATTTATCATGTGTAGTTGTACGTCTTTATCGTGTGTGGTTATACCTCTTTATCATGTGTAGTTGTACCTCTTTATCATGAGTTGTTGTACTTCTTTATCCTGTGTATTTGTACCTCTTTATCATGTGTAGTTGTACCTCTTTATCATGTGTAGTTATACCTCTTTATCATTTGTTGTTGTACCTATTTATTGTGTGGAGTTGTACGTCTTTATCATGTGTAGTTGTACCTCTTTATCATGTGTAGTTGTACCTCTTTATCATGTGTAGTTGTACCTATATATCGTATGATGTTGTACCTCTTTATCACGTGTAGTTGTACCTATTTATCGTATAATGTTGTACCTCTTTATCATGTGTAGTTGTACCTATATATCGTATAATGTTGTACCTCTTTATCATGTGTAGTTGTACCTATTTATCGTATAATGTTGTACCTCTTTATCATGTGTAGTTGTTCCTCTTTATCATGTGTAGTTGTACCTCTTTATCATGTGTAGTTGTACCTATTTATCGTATAATGTTGTACCTCTTTATCATGTGTAGGTGTACCTCTTTATCATGTGTAGTTGTACCTCTTTATCATGTGTAGTTGTACCTCTTTATCGTGTGTAGCTGTACCTATTTATCAAGTGTAGTTGTACCTATTTATCATGTGTAGTTGTACCTCTTTATCATGAGTAGTTATACCTCTTTATCATGTGTAGTTGTACCTCTTTATCATGTGTAGTTGTACCTCTTTATCATGCGTAGTTGTACCTACTTATCGTATAATGTTGTACCTCTTTATCATGTGTAGTTGTACCTATTTATCATGTGTAGTTGTACGTCTTTATCGTTTGTCGTTATACCTCTTTATCATGTGTAGTTGTACCTCTTTATCATGAGTTGTTGTACTTCTTTATCGTGTGTATTTGTACCTCTTTATCATGTGTAGTTGTACCTCTTTATCATGTGTAGTTATACCTCTTTATCATTTGTTGTTGTACCTATTTATTGTGTGGAGTTGTACGTCTTTATCATGTGTAGTTGTACCTCTTTATCGTGTGCAGTTTTACCTATTTATCATGTGGCGTTGTACTTCTTTATCGTGTGTAGTTGTACCTCTTTATCATGTGTAGTTGTACCTCTTTATCATGTGTAGTTTTACCTATTTATCGTATGATGTTGTACTTCTTTATCATGTGTAGTTGTACCTATTTATCGTATAATGTTGTACCTCCTTATCATGTGTAGTTGTACCTCTTCATCATGTGTAGTTGTACCTATTTATCATGTGTAGTTGTACTTCTTTATCGTGTGTAGTTGTACCTCTTCATCATGTGTAGTTGTACCTCTTTATCATGTGTAGTTGGACCTCTTTATCATGTGTAGTTGTACCTCTTTATCATGTGTAGTTGTACCTCTTTATCATGTGTAGTTGTACCTCTTTATCATGGGTCATTCTACCTCTAGATCATGTGTAGTTGTACCTCTTTATCATGTGTAGTTGTACCTCTTCATCATGTGTAGTTGTACCTATTTATCATGTGTAGTTGTACTTCTTTATCGTGTGTAGTTGTACCTCTTCATCATGTGTAGTTGTACCTCTTTATCATGTGTAGTTGGACCTCTTTATCATGTGTAGTTGTACCTCTTTATCATGTGTAGTTGTACCTCTTTATCATGTGTAGTTGTACCTCTTTATCATGGGTCATTCTACCTCTAGATCATGTGTAGTTGTACCTCTTTATCAAGTGTAGTTGTACCTTTTTATCATGTGTAGTTGTACCTCTTTATCGTGTGTAGTTGTACCTCATTACCATGTGTAGTTGTACTTCTTCATCATGTGTAGTTGTACCTCTTGATCGTGTGTAGTTGTACCTCTTTATCATGTGTAGTTGTACTTCTTCATCGTGTGTAGTTGTACCTATTTATCATGTGTAGTTGTACCTCTTTATCATGTGTAGTTGTACCTCTTTATCACGTGTAGTTGTACCTCTTTATCATGTGTAGTTGTACCTCTTCATCATGTGTAGTTGTACCTCTTCATCGTGTGTAGTTGTACCTATTTATCATGTGTAGTTGTACCTCTTTATCATGTGTAGTTGTACCTCTGTCTCATGTGTAGTTGTACCTCTTTATCATGTGAAGTTGTACCTCTTTATCATGTGTAGTTGTACTTCTCTATCATGTGTAGTTGTACGTCTTTATCACGTGTAGTTGTACTCTTTATCATGTGTAGTTGTACCTCTTTATCATGTGTAGTTGCACCTCTTTATCATACGTAGTTGTACCTGTTTATCATGTGTAGTTATACCTCTTTATCATTTGTAGTTGTACATATTTATTGTGTGGAGTTGTACATCTTTATCGTGTGTAGTTGTACCTCTTTATCATGTGTAGTTGTACCTCTTTATCATATGTAGTTGTACCTCTTTATCATGGGGAATTGTACCTCTTTATCATGTGTAGTTGTATCTATTGATCGTATGATGTTGTACCTCTTTATCATGTGTAGTTGTACCTATTTATCGTGTGTAGTTGTACCTATTTATCGTGTGTAGTTGTACCTCTTTATCATGTGTAGTTGTACCTCTTCATCATACGTAGTTGTACCTCTTAATCATGTGTAGTTGTACCTATTTATCATGTGTAGTTGTACTTCTTTATCCTGTGTAGTTGTACCTCTTCATCATGTGTAGTTGTACCTATTTATCATGTGTAGTTGTACCTCTTTATCATGTGTAGTTGTACCTCTTCATCATGTGTAGTTGTACCTCTTCATCATGTGTAGTTGTACCTATTTATCATGTGTAGTTGTACTTCTTTATCGTGTGTAGTTGTACCTCTTCATCATGTGTAGTTGTACCTCTTTATCATGTGTAGTTGTACCTCTTTATCATGTGTAGTTGTACCTCTTTATCATGTGTAGTTGTACCTCTTTATCATGTGTAGTTGTTCCTCATTATCACGTGTAGTTGTACTTCTTTATCAAGAGTAGTTGTACTTCTTTATCAAGTGTAGTTGTACCTCTTTATCATGTGTAGTTATACCTCTCTATAATGTGTAGTTGTACCTCTTTATCATGTGTAGTTGTACCTCTTTTTCGTATGATGTTGTACCTCTTTATCGTGTGCAGTTATACCTCTTTATCGTGTGTAGTTGTACCTCTTTATCATACGTAGTTGTACCTGTTGATCATGTGTAGTTATACCTCTTTATCATGTGTAGTTGTACCTCTTTATCGTGTGTCATTCTACCTCTAGATCATGTGTAGTTGTACCTCTTTATCATGTGTAGTTGTACCTATTTATCATGTGTAGTTGTACCTCTTTATCATGTGTAGTTGTACCTCTTTATCATGTGTAGTTGTACCAATTTATCATGTGATGTTGTACCTCTTTATCATACGTAGTTGTACCTCTTTATCATGTGTAGTTGTACCTCTTCACCGTGTGTAGTTGTACCTATTTATCATGTGTAGTTGTACTTCTTTATCGTGTGTAGTTGTACCTCTTCATCATGTGTAGTTGTACCTATTTATCATGTGCAGTTGTACCTCTTTATCATGTGTAGTTGTACCTCTTTATCATGTGTAGTTGTACCTCTTTATCATGTGTAGTTGTACCTCTTCATCATGTGTAGTTGTACCTCTTTATCATGTGTAGTTGTACTTCTTCATCATGTGTAGTTGTACCAATTTATCATGTGTAGTTGTACCTCTTCATCATGTGTAGTTGTACCTCTTTATCATGTGTAGTTGTACCTCTCTATCATGTGTAGTTGTACCTCTTTATCATGTGTAGTTGTACCTCTTCATCATGTGTAGTTGTGCCTCCCTATCATGTGTAGTTGTACCTCTCTATCATGTGTAGTTGTACCTCTATATCATCTGTAGTTGTACCTCTTTATCATGTGTAGTTGTGCCTCTTTATCATGTGTAGTTGTACCTCACTATCATTTGTAGTTGTACCTCTTTATCATGTGTAGTTGTACCTCTTTATCATGTGCAGTTGTACCAATTTATCATGTGAAGTTGTACCTCTTTATCACACGTAGTTGTACCTCTTTATCATGTGTAGTTGTACCTCTTCATCATGTGTAGTTGTACCTAATTATCATGTGTAGTTGTACGTCTTTATCGTGTGTAGTTGTACCTCTTTATCATGTGTTGTTGTACTTCTTTATCGTGTGTAGTTGTACCTCTTCATCATGTGTAGTTGTACCTCTTTATCATGTGTAGTTGTACCTCTTTATCATGGGTCATTCTACCTCTAGATCATGTGTAGTTGTACCTCTTTATCATGTGTAATTGTACCTTTTTATCATGTGTAGTTGTACCTCTTTATCGTGTGTAGTTGTACCTCATTATCATGTGTAGTTGTACTTCTTTATCATGTGTAGTTGTACCTCTTTATCGTGTGTAGTTGTACCTCTTTATCATGTGTAGTTGTACTTCTTCATCGTGTGTAGTTGTACCTATTTATCATGTGCAGTTGTCCCTCTTTATCATGTGTAGTTGTACCTCTTTATCACGTGTAGTTGTACCTCTTTATCATGTGTAGTTGTACTTCTTCATCATGTGTATTTGTACATCTTTATCGTGTGTAGTTGTACCTCATTACCATGTGTAGTTGTACCTCTTTATCATGTGTAGTTGTACCTCTTTATCGTGTGTAGTTGTACCTCTTTATCATGTGTAGTTGTACTTCTTTATCGTGTGTAGTTGTACCTATTTATCATGTGTAGTTGTACATCTTTATCATGTGTAGTTGTACCTCTTTATCATACGTAGTTGTACCCCTTTATCATGTATAGTTGTACCTATTTATCATGTGTAGTTGTACTTCTTCATCGTGTGTAGTTGTACCTATTTATCATGTGGCGTTGTTCATCTTTATCGTGTGTAGTTGTACCTCTTTATCATGTGTAGTTGTACCTCTTTATCATACGTAGTTGTACCTCTTTATACGTAGTTGTACCCCTTTATCATGTATAGTTGTACCTATTTATCATGTGTAGTTGTACTTCTTCATCGTGTGTAGTTGTACCTATTTATCATGTGGCGTTGTTCATCTTTATCGTGTGTAGTTGTACCTCTTTATCATACGTAGTTGTACCTCTTTATCATGGGGAATTGTACCTCTTTATCATGTGTAGTTGTACCTCTTTATCATACGTAGTTGTACCTCTTTATCATGTGCAGTTGTACCAATTTATCATGTGAAGTTGTACCTCTTTATCATGTGTCATTCTACCTCTATATCATGTGTAGTTGTACTTCTTCATCATGTGTAGTTGTACCTCTTTATCATGTGTAGTTGTACCTCTTTATCATGTGCAGTTGTACCAATTTATCATGCGGAGTTGTACCTCTTTATCATACGTAGTTGTACCTCTTTATCATGTGTAGTTGTACCTCTTCATCATGTGTAGTTGTACCTATTTATCATGTGTAGTTGTACCTATTTATCGTGTGCATTTGTACCTCTTTGTCATGTGTAGTTGTACCTCTTTATCGTGTGCAGTTGTACCTCTTTATCATGTGTAGTTGTACCTCTTTATCGTGTGTAGTTGTACCTCTTTATCATGTGTAGTTGTACCTCTTTATCATACGTAGTTGTACCTCTTTATCATGTGTAGTTGTACTTCTTCATCGTGTGTAGTTGTACCTCTTTATCATGTGTAGTTGTACTTCTTCATCGTGTGTAGTTGTACCTCTTTATCATGTGTAGTTGTACCCCTTTATCACGTGTAGTTGTACCTCTTTATCGTGTGCAGTTGTACCTCTTTATCATGTATAGTTGTACCTCTTTATCATGTGTAGTTGTACTTCTTCATCGTGTGTAGTTGTACCTCTTTATCATGTGTAGTTGTACCTCTTTATCATGTGTAGTTGTACCTCTTTATCGTGTGTAGTTGTACCTCTTCATCATACGTAGTTGTACCTCTTTATCATGTGTAGTTGTACTTCTTTATCATGTGTAGTTGTACCTCTTTATCATACGTAGTTGTACCTCTTTATCATGTGTAGTTGTACTTCTTCATCGTGTGTAGTTGTACCTCTTTATCATGTGTAGTTGTACTTCTTCATCGTATGTAGTTGTACCTCTTTATCATGTGTAGTTGTACCCCTTTATCACGTGTAGTTGTACCTCTTTATCGTGCGCAGTGGTACCTCTTTATCATGTGAAGTTCTACCTCTTTATCGTGTGCAGTTGTACCTCTTTATCATGTATAGTTGTACCTCTTTATCATGTGTAGTTGTACTTCTTCATCGTGTGTAGTTGTACCTCTTTATCATACGTAGTTGTACCTCTTTATCATGTGTAGTTGTACTTCTTCATCGTGTGTAGTTGTACCTCTTTATCATGTGTAGTTGTACCTATTTATCATGTGTAGTTGTACCTCTTTATCGTGTGTAGTTGTACCTCTTTATTATATGTAGTTGTACCTCTTTATCATGTGTAGTTGTACCTCTTTATCATGTGTAGTTGTACCTCTTTATTATATGTAGTTGTACCTCTTTATCATGTGTAGTTGTACCTATTTATCATGTGTAGTTGTACCTCTTTATCATGTGTAGTTGTACCTCTTTATCGTGTGTAGTTGTACCTCTTTATCAAGTGTAGTTGTACCTCTTTATCGTGTGTAGTTGTACCTCTTTATCAAGTGTAGTTGTACCTCTTTATCGTGTGCATTTGTACCTCTTTATCATGTGTAGTTGAACCTCTTTATCATGTGTAGTTGTACCTCTTTATCAAGTGTAGTTGTACCTCTTTATTGTGTGTAGTTGTACCTCTTTATCAAGTGTAGTTGTACCTCTTTATCGTGTGTAGTTGTACCTCTTTATCATGTGTAGTTGTACCTCTTTATCATGTGTAGTTGTACCTATTTATCATGTGTAGTTGTACCTCTTTATCATGTGTAGTTGTACCTCTTTATCAAGTGTAGTTGTACCTCTTTATCATGTGTAGTTGTACCTCTTTATCAAGTGTAGTTGTACCTCTTTATCGTGTGTAGTTGTACCTCTTTATCATGTGTAGTTGTACCTCTTTATCATGTGTAGTTGTACCTATTTATCATGTGTAGTTGTACCCCTTTATCATGTGTAGTTGTACCTCTTTATCAAGTGTAGTTGTACCTCTTTATCGTGTGTAGTTGTACCTCTTTATTATATGTAGTTGTACCTCTTTATCATGTGTAGTTGTACCTATTTATCATGTGTAGTTGTACCTCTTTATCGTGTGTAGTTGTACCTCTTTATTATATGTAGTTGTACCTCTTTATCATGTGTAGTTGTACCTATTTATCATGTGTAGTTGTACCTATTTATCATGTGTAGTTGTACCTCTTTATCATGTGTAGTTGTACTTCTTCATCGTGTGTAGTTGTACCTATTTATCATGTGTAGTTGTACCTCTTTATCATGTGTAGTTGTACCTCTTTATCAAGTGTTGTCATACCTCTTTATCATGTGTAGTTGTACCTATTTATCATGTGTAGTTGTACCTCTTTATTATATGTAGTTGTACCTCTTTATCAAGTGTAGTCGTACCTCTTTATCATGTGTAGTTGTACCTATTTATCATGTGTAGTTGTACCTCTTTATCATGTGTAGTTGTACCTCTTTATCAAGTGTTGTCATACCTCTTTATCATGTGTAGTTGTACCTATTTATCATGTGTAGTTGTACCTCTTTATTATATGTAGTTGTACCTCTTTATCATGTGTAGTTGTACCTCTTTATCATGTGTAGTTGTACGTATTTATCATGTGTAGTTGTACCTCTTTATTATATGTAGTTGTACCTCTTTATCAAGTGTAGTCGTACCTCTTTATCATGTGTAGTTGTACCTATTTATCATGTGTAGTTGTACCTATTTATCATGTGTAGTTGTACCTCTTTATCATGTGTAGTTGTACCTCTTTATCAAGTGTAGTCATACCTCTTTATCATGTGTAGTTGTACCTATTTATCATGTGTAGTTGTACCTCTTTATCATGTGTAGTTGTACCTCTTTATCATGTGTAGTTGTACCTCTTTATCAAGTGTAGTTGTACCTCTTTATCGTGTGTAGTTGTACCTCTTTATCATGTGTAGTTGTACCTCTTTATCATGTGTAGTTGTACCTATTTATCATGTGTAGTTGTACCTCTTTATCATGTGTAGTTGTACCTCTTTATCATGTGTAGTTGTACCTATTTATCATGTGTAGTTGTACCTCTTTATCATGTGTAGTTGTACCTCTTTATCATGTGTAGTTGTACTTCTTTATCATGTGTAGTTGTACCTCTTTATCATGTGTAGTTGTACTTCTTTATCATGTGTAGTTGTACCTCTTTATCAAGTGTAGTTGTACCTCTTTATCATGTGTAGTTGTACCTCTTTATCATGTGTAGTTGTACCTCTTTATCAAGTGTAGTTGTACCTCTTTATCAAGTGTAGTTGTACCTCTTTATCATGTGTAGTTGTACTTCTTCCTCGTGTGTAGTTGTACCTCTTTATCATGTGTAGTTGTACCTCTCTATCATGTGTACTTGTACCTCTTTATCATGTGCAGTTGTACGTATTTATCATGTGTAGTTGTACCTCTTTATTATATGTAGTTGTACCCCTTTATCATGTGTAGTTGTACCTCTTTATTATATGTAGTTGTACCCCTTTATCATGTGTAGTTGTACCTCTTTATCATGTGCAGTTGTACATATTTATCATGTGTAGTTGTACCTCTTTATTATATGTAGTTGTACCCCTTTATCATGTGTAGTTGTACCTCTTTATTATATGTAGTTGTACCCCTTTATCATGTGTAGTTGTACCTCTTTATCAAGTGTAGTCGTACCTCTTTATCATGTGTAGTTGTACCTCTTTATCATACGTAGTTGTACCTCTTTATCATGTGTAGTTGTACTTCTTCATCGTGTGTAGTTGTACCTCTTTATAATGTCTAGTTGTACCTCTTTATCGTGTGTAGTTGTACCTCTTTATCCTGTGTAGTTGTACCCCTTTATCACGTGTAGATGTACCTCTTTATCATGTCTAGTTGTACCTCTTTATCGTGTGCAGTTGTACCTCTTTATCATGTGAAGTTCTACCTCTTTATCGTGTGCAGTTGTACCTCTTTATCACGTGTAGTTGTACCTCTTCATCATGTGTAGTTGTACCTCCCTATCATGTGTAGTTGTACCTCTTTACCAAGGGTAGTAATTCCTCTTTATCGTGTGCTGTTGTACCTCTTTATCATGTGTAGTTGTACCTCTTTATCAAGTGTACTTATACCACTTTATCATGTGTGGTTGTACCTCTTTATCATGTGTAGCTGTACCTCTTTATCATGTGTAGTTGTACTTCTTCATCGTGTGTAGTTGTACCTCTTTATAATGTCTAGTTGTACCTCTTTATCGTGTGTAGTTGTACTTCTTTATCATGTGTAGTTGTACCTCTTTATCAAGTGTAGTTGTACCTCTTTATCATGAGTAGTTGTACTTCTTCCTCGTGTGTAGTTGTACCTCTTTATCATGTGTAGTTGTACCTCTCTATCATGTGTACTTGTACCTCTTTATCATGTGCAGTTGTACGTATTTATCATGTGTAGTTGTACCTCTTTATTATATGTAGTTGTACCCCTTTATCATGTGTAGTTGTACCTCTTTATCAAGTGTAGTCGTACCTCTTTATCATGTGTAGCTGTACCTCTTTATCATGTGTAGTTGTACTTCTTCATCGTGTGTAGTTGTACCTCTTTATAATGTCTAGTTGTACCTCTTTATCGTGTGTAGTTGTACCTCTTTATCCTGTGTAGTTGTACCCCTTTATCACGTGTAGATGTATCTCTTTATCATGTCTAGTTGTACCTCTTTATCGTGTGCAGTTGTACCTCTTTATCATGTGAAGTTCTACCTCTTTATCGTGTGCAGTTGTACCTCTTTATCACGTGTAGTTGTACCTCTTCATCATGTGTAGTTGTACCTCCCTATCATGTGTAGTTGTACCTCTTTACCAAGTGTAGTAATTCCTCTTTATCGTGTGCTGTTGTACCTCTTTATCATGTGTAGTTGTACCTCTTTATCAAGTGTACTTATACCACTTTATCATGTGTGGTTGTACCTCTTTATCATGTGTAGTTGTACCTCTTTATCATGTGTCATTCTACCTCTATATCATGTGTAGTTGTACCTCTTTATTATATGTAGTTGTACCCCTTTATCATGTGTAGTTGTACCTCTTTATCAAGTGTAGTCGTACCTCTTTATCGTGTGTAGTTGTACCTATTTATCATGTGTAGTTGTACCTCTTTACTATATGTAGTTCTACCCCTTTATCTCGTGTAGTTGTACCTCTTTATCATGTGTAGTAGTACCTCTTTATCATGTGTAGTTGTACCTCTTTATCATGTGTAGTTGTACTTCTTTATCATGTGTAGTTGTACCTCTTTATCATGTGTAGTTGTACCTCTTTATCATGTGTAGTTGTACTTCTTCATCGTGTGTTGTTGTACCTCTGTATCATGTGTAGTTGTACCTCTTTATCATGTGTAGTTGTACCTCTTAATCATGTGTAGTTGTACATATTTATCATGTGTTGTTGTACCTCTTTATTATATGTAGTTGTACCCCTTTATCATGTGTAGTTGTACCTCTTTATCATGTGTAGTCGTACCTCTTTATCATGTGTAGATGTACCTCTTTATCATGTGTAGTTGTACTTCTTCGTCGTGTGTAGTTGTACCTCTTTATCATGTGAAGTTCTACCTCTTTATCGTGTGCAGTTGTACCTCTTTATCATGTGTAGTTGTACCTCTTCCTCATGTGTAGTTGTACCTCTTTATCATGTGTAGTTAGTTGTACCTCTTTATCATAGGTAGTTGTACCCCTTGATCATGTGTAATTGTACTTCTTCATCGTGTGTAGTCGTACCTCTTTATCATGTGAAGTTCTACCTCTTTGACGTGTGCAGTTGTACCTCTTTATCATGTGTAGTTGTACCTCTTCATCATGTGTAGTTGTACCTCTTTATCATGTGCAGTTGTACCTCTTTATCATGTGTAGTTGTACCTCTTTATCATACGTAGTTGTACCCCTTTATCATGTGTAGTTGTACTTCTTCATCGTGAGTAGTTGTACCTCTTTATCATGTGTAGTTGTACCTCTTTATCATGTGTAGTTGTACTTCTTCATCGTGTGTAGTTGTACCTCTTTATCATGTGTAGTTGTACCTCTTTATCATGTGTAGTTGTAGCTATTAATTATGTGTAGGTGTACCTCTTTATTATATGTAGTTGTACCTCTTTATCAAGTGTAGTCGTACCTCTTTATCGTGTGTAGTTGTACCTATTTATCATGTGTAGTTGTACCTCTTTATCATGTGTAGTTGTACCTCTTTATCATGTGTAGTTGCACCTCTTTATCATGTGTAGTTGTACCTCTTTATGATGTGTAGTTGTACTTCTTTATCATGTGTAGTTGTACCTCTTTATCATGTGTAGTTGTACCTCTTTATCATGTGTAGTTGTACATCTTCCTCGTGTGTAGTTGTACCTCTTTATCATGTGTAGTTGTACCTCTCTATCATGTGTACTTGTACCTCTTTATCATGTGCAGTTGTACGTATTTATCATGTGTAGTTGTACCTCTTTATTATATGTAGTTGTACCCCTTTATCATGTGTAGTTGTACCTCTTTATCATGTGTAGTTGTAGCTATTAATCATGTGTAGTTGTACCTCTTTATTATATGTAGTTGTACCCCTTCATCATGTGTAGTTGTACCTCTCTATCATGTGTACTTGTACCTCTTTATCATGTGCAGTTGTACGTATTTATCATGTGTAGTTGTACCTCTTTATTATATGTAGTTGTACCCCTTTATCATGTGTAGTTGTACCTCTTTAGCAAGTGTTGTCGTACCTCTTTATCATGTGTAGTTGTACCTCTTTATCATGTGTAGTTGTACTTCTTCATCGTGTGTAGTTGTACCTCTTTATAATGTCTAGTTCTGCCTCTTTATCGTGTGTAGTTGTACCTCTTTATCATGTGTAGTTGTACCTCTTTATCATGACTAGTTGTACCTCTTTATCGTGTGCAGTTGTACCTCTTTATCATGTGAAGTTCTACCTCTTTATCGTGTGCAGTTGTACCTCTTTATCATGTGTAGTTGTACCTCCTCATCATGTGTAGTTGTACCTCTTTATCATGTGTAGTTGTACCTCTTTACCAAATATAGTAATTCCTCTTTATCGTGTGCTGTTGTACCTCTTTATCATGTGTAGTTGTACCTCTTTATCAAGTGTACTTATACCACTTTATCATGTGTGGTTGTACCTCTTTATCATGTGTAGTTGTACCTCTTTATCATGTGTCATTCTACCTCTATATCATGTGTTAGTTGTACCTCTTTATTATATGTAGTTGTACCCCTTTTTCATGTGTAGTTGTACCTCTTTATCAAGTGTAGTCGTACCTCTTTATCGTGTGTAGTTGTACCTATTTATCATGTGTAGTTGTACCTCTTTACTATATGTAGTTCTACCCCTTTATCATGTGTAGTTGTACCTCTTTATCATGTGTAGTTGTACCTCTTTATCATGTGTAGTTGTACCTCTTTATCATGTGTAGTTGTACTTCTTTATCACGTGTAGTTGTACCTCTTTATCATGTGTAGTTGTACCTCTTTATCATGTGTAGTTGTACTTCTTCATCGTGTGTTGTTGTACCTCTTTATCATGTGTAGTTGTACCTCTTTATCATGTGTAGTTGTAACTCTTAATCATGTGTAGTTGTACATATTTATCATGTGTTGTTGTACCTCTTTATTATATGTAGTTGTACCCCTTTATCATGTGTAGTTGTACCTCTTTATCATGTCTAGTCGTACCTCTTTATCATGTGTAGATGTACCTCTTTATCATGTGTAGTTGTACTTCTTCGTCGTGTGTAGTTGTACCTCTTTATCATGTGTAGTTGTACCTCTTCATCATGTGTAGTTGTACCTCTTTATCATGTGTAGTTGTACCTCTTTATCATGTGTAGTTGTACCTCTTTATCATACGTAGTTGTACCCCTTGATCATGTGTAATTGTACTTCTTCATCGTGTGTAGTCGTACCTCTTTATCATGTGTAGTTCTACCTCTTTATCGTGTGCAGTTGTACCTCTTTATCATGTGAAGTTCTACCTCTTTGACGTGTGCAGTTGTACCTCTTTATCATGTGTAGTTGTACCTCTTCATCATGTGTAGTTGTACCTCTTAATCATGTGTAGTTGTACCTATTTATCATGTGTTATTGTACCTCTATATCATGTGTAGTTGTACCGCTTTATCATGTGCAGTTGTACCTCTTCATCATACGTAGTTGTACCTCTTTATCATGTGTAGTTGTACTTCTATATCATGTGTAGTTCTACCTCTTTATCATGTGTAGTTGTACCTCTTCATCATACGTAGCTGTACCTCTTAATCATGTGTAGTTGTACCTATTTATCATGTGTTATTGTACCTCTATATCATGTGTAGTTGTACCGCTTTATCATGTGCAGTTGTACCTCTTCATCATACGTAGTTGTACCTCTTAATCATGTGTAGTTGTACCTGTTTATATCATGTGTAGTTGTAGTTCTGTATCGTGTGTAGTTGTACCTCTTTATCATGTGTAGTTGCACCTCTTTATCATGTGTAGTTGTACTTGTTTATCATGTGTAGTTGTACCTCTTTATCATGTGTAGTTGTACCTCTATATCATGTGTAGTTGTACCTCTTTATCATGCGTTATTGTACCTCTTTACCATGTGCAGTTCTACCAATTTATCATGTGAAGTTGTACCTCTTTATCATACGTAGCTGCAGCTCTTTATCATGTGTAGTTGTAACTATTTATCATGTGTAGTTGTACGTCTTTATCGTGTATAGTTATACCTCTTTATCGCGTGTAATTGTACCTCTTCATCATACGTAGTTGTATCTCTTAATCATGTCTAGTTGTACCTATTTATCATGTGTAGTTGTACCTCCATATCATGTGTAGTTATACCTCTTTATCATGTGAAGTTGTACCTCTTTATCATGTGTAGTTGTACCTCTTTATCATGTGTAGTTATACCTCTTTATCATGTGAAGTTGTACCTCTTTATCATGTGTAGTTGTACCTCTATATCATGTATAGTTGTACCTCTTCATCATGTGTAGTTGTACCTCTTCATCATACGTGGTTGTACCTCTTAATCATGTGTAGTTGTACCTCTTTATCATACGTAGTTGTACCCCTTTATCATGTGTATTTATACCTCTATATCATGTGTAGTTGTACCTCTTTATCATGTGTAGTTGTACCCCTTTATCATGTGCAGTTCTACCCATTTATCATGTGAAGTTGTACCTCTTTATCATACGTAACTGTACCCCTTTATCATGTGTAGTTGTACCTACTTATCATGTGTAGTTGTACGTCTTTATCGTGTGTAGTTATACCTCTTTATCATGTGTAGTTGTACTTCTTTATCATGTGTAGTTGTACCTCTTTATCATGTGTAGTTGTACCTCTTTATCATACGTAGTTGTACCCCTTTATCATGTGTAGTTATACCTCTTTATCATTTGTAGTTGCACCTATTTATTGTGTGGAGTTGTACGCTTTTATCATGTCTAGTTGTACCTCTTTATCGTGTGCAGTTGTACCTTTTTATCATGTGTAGTTGTACATCTTCATCATGTGTAGTTGTACCTCTTTATCATGTGTAGTTGTACCTATTTATCATGTGTAGTTATACCTCTTTATCATGTGTAATTGTATCCCTTTATGATGTGTAGTTGTACCTTTTTATCATACGTAGTTGTACCTATTTATCATGTGTAGTTGCACCTCTTTATCATGTGTAGTTGTACCTCTTTATCATACGTAGGTGTACCTCTTTCCCATGTGGAGTTGTACCTATTTATCATACGTAGGTGTACCTCTTTATCATGTGTAGTTGTACCTCTTTATCATGTGTAGTTGTACCTCTTTATCATGTGTCTTTCTACCTCTAGATCATGTGTAGTTGTACCTCTTTATCAAGTGCAGTTGTACCTCTTTAGCATGTGTAGTTGTACCTCTTCATCATGTGTAGTTGTACCTATTTATCATGTGTAGTTGTACCTCTTTATCATGTGTAGCTGTACCTCTTTATCATACGTAGGTGTACCTCTTTATCATGTGTAGTTGTACCTCTTTGTCATGTGTAGTTGTACCTATTTATCATGTGTAGTTGTACCTCTTTATCATGTGTAGTTGTACCTCTTTATCATGTGTAGTTGTACCCCTTTATCATACGTAGGTGTACATCTTTATCATGTGTAGTTGTACCTATTTGTCATGTGTAGTTGTACTTCTTCATCGTGTGTAGTTGTACCTCTTTATCATGTGTAGTTGTCCCTCGTTATCATGTGTCGTTGTACTTCTTTATCATGTGCAGTTGTACATATTTATCATGTGTAGTTGTACCTCTTTATCCTGTGTAGTTGTACCTCTTTATCATGTGTAGTTGTACTTCTTTATCATCTGTAGTTGTATCTCTTTATCATGGGTAGTTGTACCTCTTTATCATGTGGAGTTGTACCTCTTTATCATGTGTAGTTGCACCTCTTTATCATGTGTAGTTGTACCTCTTTATCATGTGTAGTTGTACCTCTTTATCATGTGTAGTTGCACCTCTTTATCATGTGTAGTTGTACCTCTTTATCATGTGTAGTTGTACCTCTTTATCATGTGTAGTTGTACCTATTTATCATGTGTAGTTGTACCTCTTTATCATGTGTAGTTGTACCTCTTTATCATACGTAGGTGTACCTCTTTGTCATGTGTAGTTGTACCTATTTATCATACGTTGGTGTACCTCTTTATCATGTGTAGTTGTACCTCTTTATCATGTGTTGTTGTACCTCTTTATCATGTGTCATTCTACCTCTAGATCATGTGTAGTTGCACCTCTTTATCATGTGTAGTTGTACCTCTTTATCATACGTAGGTGTACCTCTTTATCATGTGTAGTTGTACCTCTTTATCATGTGTAGTTGTACCTATTTATCATGTGTCGTTGTACTTGTTCATCGTGTGTAGTTGTACCTCTTTATCATGTGTAGTTGTACCTCTTTATCATGTGTCGTTGTACTTCTTTATCATGTGTGGTTGTACTTCTTTATCACGTGTAGTTGTACCTCTTTATGATGTGTAGTTGCACCTCTTTATCATGTGTAATTGTACCTCTTTATCATGTGTAGTTGTCCCAATTTATCATGTGTAGTTGTACTTCTTCATCATGTGTAGTTGTACCTCATTACCATGTGTAGTTGTACCTCTTTATCATGTGTAGTTGTATCTCTTTATCGTGTGTTGTTGTACCTCTTTATCATGTGTAGTTGTACCTCTTTATCATGTGTAGTTGTACCTCTTTATCATGTGTAGTTGTACCTCTTTATCATGTGTAGTTGTACCTTTTTATCATACGTAGGTGTACCTCTTTATCATGTGTAGTTGTACCTCTTTATCATGTGTAGTTGTACCTTTTTATCGTGTGTAGTTATATCTCTTTATCATGTGTAGTTGTACCTCTTTATCATGTGTAGTTGTACTTCTTCATCGTGTGTATTTGTACCTCTTTATCGTGTGTATTTGTACCTCTTTATCGTGTGTAGTTGTACCTCATTACCATGTGTAGTTGTACCTCTTTATCATGTGTAGTTGTACCTCTTTATCATGTGTAGTTGTACCTCTTTATCATGTGTAGTTGTACCTCTTTATAATGTGTAGTTGTACTTCTTCATCGTGTGTATTTGTACCTCTTTATCGTGTGTACTTGTTCCTCATTACCATGTGTAGTTGTACCTCTTTATCATGTGTAGTTGTACCTCTTTATCGTGTGTAGTTGTACCTCTTTCTCATGTGTAGTTGTACTTCTTCATCGTGTGTAGTTGTACCTATTTATCATGTGTAGTTGTACATCTTTATCATGTGTAGTTGTACCTCTTTATCATACGTAGTTGTACCCCTTTATCATGTGTAGTTGTACCTATTTATCATGTGTAGTTGTACTTCTTCATCGTGTGTAGTTGTACCTCTTTATCATGTGTCATTCTACCTCTATGTCATGTGTAGTTGCACCTCTTTATCATGTGTAGTTATACCTCTTTATCATGTGTCATTCTACCTCTATCTCATGTGTAGTTGTACCTCTATATCATGTGTAGTTGTACCTCTTTATCACGTGTAGTTGTACATCTTTATCATGTGTAGTTGTACCTCTTTTTCGTATGATGTTGTACCTCTTTATCGTGTGCAGTTATACCTCTTTATCATGTGTAGTTGTACCTCTTTATCATACGTAGTTGTACCTGTTTATCATGTGTAGTTATACGTCTTTATCATTTGTAGTTGTACATATTTATTGTGTGGAGTTGTCCATCTTTATCGTGTGTAGTTGTACCTCTTTATCATGTGTAGTTGTACCTCTTTATCATATGTAGTTGTACCTCTTTATCATGGGGAATTTTACCTCTTTATCATGTGTAGTTGTACCTATTTATCGTATGATGTTGTACCTCTTTATCATACGTAGTTGTACCTCTCTATCATGTGCAGTTGTACCAATTTATCATGTGAAGTTGTACCTCTTTATCATGTGTCATTCTACCTCTATATCATGAGTAGTTGTACTTCTTCATCATGTGTAGTTGCACCTCTTTATTATGTGTAGTTGTACATCTTTATCATGTGCAGTTGTACCAATTTATCATGTGAAGTTGTACCTCTTTATCATACGTAGTTGTACCTCTTTATCATGTGTAGTTGTTCCTCTTCATCATGTGTAGTTGTACCTATTTATCATGTGCAGTTGTACCTCTTTATCGTGTGCAGTTGTACCTCTTTATCATGTGTAGTTGTACCTCTTTATCATGTGTAGTTGTACCTCTTTCTCATGTGTAGTTGTACCTCTTTATCATGTATAGTTGTACCTCTTAATCATGAGTAGTTGTACTTCATTATCAGGTGTAGTTGTACCTCTTTATCATGTGTAGTTGTACTCTTTATCATGTGTAGTTGTACCTCTTTATCATGTGTAGTTGCACCTCTTTATCATACGTAGTTGTACCTGTTTATCATGTGTAGTTATACCTCTTTATCATTTGTAGTTGTACATATTTATTGTGTGGAGCTGTACATCTTTATCGTGTGTAGTTGTACCTCTTTATCATGTGTAGTTGTACCTCTTTATCATATGCAGTTGTACCTCTTTATCATGGGGAATTGTACCTCTTTATCATGTGTAGTTGTTCCTATTTATCGTATGATGTTGTACCTTTTTATCATGTGTAGTTGTACCTATTTATCGTGTGTGGTTGTACCTATTTATCGTGTGTAGTTGTACCTCTTTATCATGTGTAGTTGTACCTCTTTATCATACGTAGTTGTACCCCTTTATCAAGTGTAGTTACACCTCTTTATCATTTGTAGTTGTACCTATTTATCGTGTGTAGTTGTACCTCTTTATCATGTGTAGTTGTACCTCTTCATCATGTGTAGTTATACCTCTTCATCATGTGTAGTTGTACCTATTTATCATGTGTAGTTGTACCTCTTTATCATGTGTAGTTGTACCTCTTTATCATGTGTAGTTGTACCTCTTTATCATGTGTAGTTGTACTTCTTTATCAAGTGTAGTTGTACTTCCTTATCAAGTGTAGTTGTACCTTTTTATCATACGTAGGTGTACCTCTTTATCATGTGTAGTTGTACCTCTTTATCATGTGTAGTTGTACCTCTTTATCGTGTGTAGTTATACCTCTTTATCATGTGTAGTTGTACTTCTTTACCATGTGTAGTTGTACTTCTTCATCGTGTGTATTTGTACCTCTTTATCATGTGTAGTTGACCTCATTACCATGTGTAGTTGTACCTCTTTATCATGTGTAGTTGTACGTCTTTATCATGTGCAGTTGTACCTCTTTATCATGTGTAGTTGTACCTCTTTATCATGTGTAGTTGTACTTCTTCATCGTGTGTATTTGTACCTCTTTATCGTGTGTACTTGTACCCCATTACCATGTGTAGTTGTACCTCTTTATCATGTGTAGTTGTACCTCTTTATCGTGTGTAGTTGTACCTCTTTATCATGTGCAGTTGTACTTCTTCATCGTGTGTAGTTGTACCTATTTATCATGTGTAGTTGGTCATCTTTATCATGTGTATTTGTACCTCTTTATCATACGTAATTGTACCCCTTTATCATGTGTAGTTGTACCTATTTATGATGTGTAGTTGTACTTCTTCATCGTGTGTAGTTGTACGTCTTTATCATGTGTCATTCTACCTCTATGTCATGTGTATTTGCACCTCTTTATCATGTGTAGTTATACCTCTTTATCATGTGTCATTCTACCTCTATCTCATGTGTAGTTGTACCTCTTTATCATGTGTAGTTCTACTTCTTTATCATGTGTAGTTGTACCTCTTTATCATGTGTAGTTGTACCTCTTTTTCGTATGATGTTGTACCTCTTTATCGTGTGCAGTTATACCTCTTTATCATGTGTAGTTGTACCTTTTTATCATACGTAGTTGTACCTGTTTATCATGTGTAGTTATACCTCTTTATCATTTGTAGTTGTACATATGTATTGTATGGAGTTGTACATCTTTATCGTGTGTAGTTGTACCTCTTTATCATGTGTAGTTGTACCTCTTTATCATATGTAGTTGTACCTCTTTCTCATGGGGAATTGTACCTCTTTATCATGTGTAGTTGTACCTATTTCTCGTATGATGTTGTACCTCTTTATCATACGTAGTTGTACCTCTTTAGCATGTGCAGTTGAACCAATTTACCATGTGAAGTTGTACCTCTTTATCATGTGTCATTCTACCTCTATATCATGTGTAGTTGTACTTCTTCATCATGTGTAGTTGTACCGCTTTATTATGTGTAGTTGTATCTCTTTATCATGTGCAGTTGTACCAATTTATCATGTGAAGTTGTACCTCTTTATCATACGTAGTTGTACCTCTTTATCATGTGTAGTTGTACCTCTTCATCATGTGTAGTTGTACCTATTTATCATGTGTAGTTGTACCTATTTATCGTGTGCAGTTGTACCTCTTTATCTTGTGTAGTTGTACCTCTTTATCATGTGTAGTTGTACCTCTTTATCATGTGTAGTTGTACCTCTTCATCATACGTAGTTGTACCTCTTAATCATGTGTAGTTGTACCTATTTATCATGTGTAGTTGTACTTCTTTATCGTGTGTAGTTGTACCTCTTCATCATGTGTAGTTGTACCTATTTATCATGTGTAGTTGTACCTCTTTATCATGTGTGGTTGTACCTTTTTCTCATGTGTAGTTGTACCTCTTTATCATGTGTAGTTGTACCTCTTTATCATGTGCAGTTGTACTTCTTTATCATGTGTAGTCGTACCTCTTTATCATGTGTAGTTGTACTCTTTATCATGTGCAGTTGTACCTCTTTATCATGTGTAGATGCACCTCTTTATCATACGTAGTTGTACCTGTTTATCATGTGTAGTTATACCTCTTTATCATTTGTAGTTGTACATATTTATTGTGTGGAGTTGTACATCTTTATCGTGTGCAGTTGTACCTCTTTATCATGTGTAGTTGTACCTCTTTATCATATGTAGTTGTACCTCTTTATCATGGGGAATTGTACGTCTTTATCATGTGTAGTTGTACCTATTTATCGTATGATGTTGTACCTCTTTATCATGTGTAGTTGTACCTATTTATCGTGTGTAGTTGTACCTATTTATCGTGTGTAGTTGTACCTCTTTATCATGTGTAGTTGTACCTCGTCATCATACGTAGTTGTACCTCTTTATCATGCGTAGTTGTACCTCTTTATCATACGTAGTTGTACCCCTTTATCATGTGTAGTTATACCTCTTTATCATTTGTAGTTGTACCTATTTATCGTGTGTAGTTGTACCTCTTTATCATGTGTAGTTGTACCTCTTCATCATGTGTAGTTGTACCTCTTCATCATGTGTAGTTGTACCTATTTATCATGTGTAGTTGTACCTCTTTATCATGTGTAGTTGTACCTCTTTATCATGTGTAGTTGTACCTCTTTATCGTGTGTAGTTGTACTTCTTTATCATGTGTAGTTGTACCTATTTATCATGTGCGGTTGTACCTCTTTATCATGTGTATTTGTACCTCTTTATCATGTGTAGTTGTACCTCTTTATCATGTGTAGTTGTACTTCTTTATCAAGTGTAGTTGTACTTCTTTATCAAGTGTAGTTGTACCTCTTTATCATGTGTAGTTATACCTCTTTATCATGTGTAGTTGTACCTCTTTATCATGTGTAGTTGCACCTCTTTTTCGTATGATGTTGTACCTCTTTATCGTGTGCAGTTATACCTCTTTATCATGTGTAGTTGTACCTCTGTATCATACGTAGTTGTACCTGTTTATCATGTGTAGTTATACCTCTTTATCATTTGTAGTTGTACATCTTTATCGTGTGTAGTTGTACATCTTTATCGTGTGTACTTGTACCTCTTTATCATGTGTAGTTGTACCTCTTTATCATATGTAGTTGTACCTCTTTATCATGGGGGATTGTACCTCTTTATCATGTGTAGTTGTACCTATTTATCGTATGATGTTGTACCTATTTATCGTGTGTAGTTGTACCAATTTATCATGTGTAGCTGTACCTATTTATCATGTGGCGTTGTACATCTTTATCGTGTGTAGTTGTACCTCTTTATCATGTGTAGTTGTACCTCTTTATCATATGTAGTTGTACCTCTTTATCATGGGGAATTGTACCTCTTTATCATGCGTACTTGTACCGCTTTGTCATACGTAGTTGTACCTCTTTACCATGTGCAGTTGTACCAATTTATCATGTGTAGTTGTACCTCTTTATCATGTGTAGTTGTACCTCTTCATCATGTGTAGTTGTACCTATTTATCATGTGTAGTTGTACTTCTTTATCGTGTGTAGTTGTACCTCTTCATCATGTGTAGTTGTACCTCTTTATCATGTGTAGTTGGACCTCTTTATCGTGTGTAGTTGTACCTCTTTATCATGTGTAGTTGTACCTCTTTATCATGTGTAGTTGTACCTCTTTATCATGGGTCATTCTACCTCTAGATCATGTGTAGTTGTACCTCTTTATCAAGTGTAGTTGTACCTTTTTATCATGTGTAGTTGTACCTCTTTATCGTGTGTAGTTGTACCTCATTACCATGTGTAGTTGTACTTCTTCATCATGTGTAGTTGTACCTCTTTATCGTGTGTAGTTGTACCTCTTTATCATGTGTAGTTGTACTTCTTCATCGTGTGTAGTTGTACCTATTTATCATGTGTAGTTGTACCTCTTTATCATGTGTAGTTGTACCTCTTTATCACGTGTAGTTGTACCTCTTTATCATGTGTAGTTGTACCTCTTCATCATGTGTATTTGTACATCTTTATCGTGTGTAGTTGTACCTCATTACCATGTGTAGTTGTACCTCTTTATCATGTGTAGTTGTACCTCTTTATCCTGTGTAGTTGTACCTCTTCATCATGTGTAGTTGTACCTATTTATCATGTGTAGTTGTACCTCTTTATCATGTGTAGTTGTACCTCTGTCTCATGTGTAGTTGTACCTCTTTATCATGTGAAGTTGTACCTCTTTATCATGTGTAGTTGTACTTCTTTATCATGTGTAGTTGTACGTCTTTATCACGTGTAGTTGTACTCTTTATCATGTGTAGTTGTACCTCTTTATCATGTGTAGTTGCACCTCTTTATCATACGTAGTTGTACCTGTTTATCATGTGTAGTTATACCTCTTTATCATTTGTAGTTGTACATATTTATTGTGTGGAGTTGTACATCTTTATCGTGTGTAGTTGTACCTCTTTATCATGTGTAGTTGTACCTCTTTATCATATGTAGTTGTACCTCTTTATCATGGGGAATTGTACCTCTTTATCATGTGTAGTTGTATCTATTGATCGTATGATGTTGTACCTCTTTATCATGTGTAGTTGTACCTATTTATCGTGTGTAGTTGTACCTATTTATCGTGTGTAGTTGTACCTCTTTATCATGTGTAGTTGTACCTCTTCATCATACGTAGTTGTACCTCTTAATCATGTGTAGTTGTACCTATTTATCATGTGTAGTTGTACTTCTTTATCCTGTGTAGTTGTACCTCTTCATCATGTGTAGTTGTACCTATTTATCATGTGTAGTTGTACCTCTTTATCATGTGTAGTTGTACCTCTTCATCATGTGTAGTTGTACCTCTTCATCATGTGTAGTTGTACCTATTTATCATGTGTAGTTGTACTTCTTTATCGTGTGTAGTTGTACCTCTTCATCATGTGTAGTTGTACCTCTTTATCATGTGTAGTTGTACCTCTTTATCATGTGTAGTTGTACCTCTTCATCATGTGTAGTTGTACCTCTTTATCATGTGTAGTTGTTCCTCATTATCACGTGTAGTTGTACTTCTTTATCAAGAGTAGTTGTACTTCTTTATCAAGTGTAGTTGTACCTCTTTATCATGTGTAGTTATACCTCTCTATAATGTGTAGTTGTACCTCTTTATCATGTGTAGTTGTACCTCTTTTTCGTATGATGTTGTACCTCTTTATCGTGTGCAGTTATACCTCTTTATCGTGTGTAGTTGTACCTCTTTATCATACGTAGTTGTACCTGTTGATCATGTGTAGTTATACCTCTTTATCATGTGTAGTTGTACCTCTTTATCGTGTGTCATTCTACCTCTAGATCATGTGTAGTTGTACCTCTTTATCATGTGTAGTTGTACCTATTTATCATGTGTAGTTGTACCTCTTTATCATGTGTAGTTGTACCTCTTTATCATGTGTAGTTGTACCAATTTATCATGTGATGTTGTACCTCTTTATCATACGTAGTTGTACCTCTTTATCATGTGTAGTTGTACCTCTTCACCGTGTGTAGTTGTACCTATTTATCATGTGTAGTTGTACTTCTTTATCGTGTGTAGTTGTACCTCTTCATCATGTGTAGTTGTACCTATTTATCATGTGCAGTTGTACCTCTTTATCATGTGTAGTTGTACCTCTTTATCATGTGTAGTTGTACCTCTTTATCATGTGTAGTTGTACCTCTTCATCATGTGTAGTTGTACCTCTTTATCATGTGTAGTTGTACTTCTTCATCATGTGTAGTTGTACCAATTTATCATGTGTAGTTGTACCTCTTCATCATGTGTAGTTGTACCTCTTTATCATGTGTAGTTGTACCTCTCTATCATGTGTAGTTGTACCTCTTTATCATGTGTAGTTGTACCTCTTCATCATGTGTAGTTGTGCCTCCCTATCATGTGTAGTTGTACCTCTCTATCATGTGTAGTTGTACCTCTATATCATCTGTAGTTGTACCTCTTTATCATGTGTAGTTGTGCCTCTTTATCATGTGTAGTTGTACCTCACTATCATTTGTAGTTGTACCTCTTTATCATGTGTAGTTGTACCTCTTTATCATGTGCAGTTGTACCAATTTATCATGTGAAGTTGTACCTCTTTATCACACGTAGTTGTACCTCTTTATCATGTGTAGTTGTACCTCTTCATCATGTGTAGTTGTACCTAATTATCATGTGTAGTTGTACGTCTTTATCGTGTGTAGTTCTACCTCTTTATCATGTGTTGTTGTACTTCTTTATCGTGTGTAGTTGTACCTCTTCATCATGTGTAGTTGTACCTCTTTATCATGTGTAGTTGTACCTCTTTATCATGGGTCATTCTACCTCTAGATCATGTGTAGTTGTACCTCTTTATCATGTGTAATTGTACCTTTTTATCATGTGTAGTTGTACCTCTTTATCGTGTGTAGTTGTACCTCATTATCATGTGTAGTTGTACTTCTTTATCATGTGTAGTTGTACCTCTTTATCGTGTGTAGTTGTACCTCTTTATCATGTGTAGTTGTACTTCTTCATCGTGTGTAGTTGTACCTATTTATCATGTGTAGTTGTCCCTCTTTATCATGTGTAGTTGTACCTCTTTATCACGTGTAGTTGTACCTCTTTATCATGTGTAGTTGTACTTCTTCATCATGTGAATTTGTACATCTTTATCGTGTGTAGTTGTACCTCATTACCATGTGTAGTTGTACCTCTTTATCATGTGTAGTTGTACTTCTTTATCGTGTGTAGTTGTACCTATTTATCATGTGTAGTTGTACATCTTTATCATGTGTAGTTGTACCTCTTTATCATACGTAGTTGTACCCCTTTATCATGTATAGTTGTACCTATTTATCATGTGTAGTTGTACTTCTTCATCGTGTGTAGTTGTACCTATTTATCATGTGGCGTTGTTCATCTTTATCGTGTGTAGTTGTACCTCTTTATCATGTGTAGTTGTACCTCTTTATCATACGTAGTTGTACTTCTTTATCATGGGGAATTGTACCTCTTTATCATGTGTAGTTGTACCTCTTTATCATACGTAGTTGTACCTCTTTATCATGTGCAGTTGTACCAATTTATCATGTGAAGTTGTACCTCTTTATCATGTGTCATTCTACCTCTATATCATGTGTAGTTGTACTTCTTCATCATGTGTAGTTGTACCTCTTTATCATGTGTAGTTGTACCTCTTTATCATGTGCAGTTGTACCAATTTATCATGCGGAGTTGTACCTCTTTATCATACGTAGTTGTACCTCTTTATCATGTGTAGTTGTACCTCTTCATCATGTGTAGTTGTACCTATTTATCATGTGTAGTTGTACCTATTTATCGTGTGCATTTGTACCTCTTTGTCATGTGTAGTTGTACCTCTTTATCATGTGTAGTTGTACCTCTTTATCATGTGTAGTTGTACCTCTTAATCATGTGTGGTTGTACCTATTTATCATGTGTAGTTGTACTTATTTATCGTCTGTAGTTGTACCTCTTCACCATGTGTAGTTGTACCTATTCATCATGTGTCGTTGTACCTCTTTATCATGTGTAGTTGTACCTCTTTATCATGTGTAGTTGTACCTCTTTATCATGTGTAGTTGTACCTCTTCATCATGTGTAGTTGTACCTCTTTATCATGTGGAGTTGTACTTCTTCATCATGTGTAGTTGTACCAATTTATCATGTGAAGTTGTACCTCTTTATCATACGTAGTTGTACCTCTTTATCATGTGTAGTTGTACCTCTTCATCATGTGTAGTTGTACCTATTTATCATGTGTAGTTGTACCTCTTTATCATGTGTAGTTGTACCTCTTTATCATGTGTAGTTGTACTTCTTTATCATGTGTAGTTGTACCTCTTTATCATGTGTAGTTGTACCTCTTTATCATGTGTAGTTGTACTTCTTTATCAAGTGTAGTTGTACTTCTTTATCAAGTGTAGTTGTACCTCTTTATCATGTGTAGTTGTACCTCTTTATCATGTGGAGTTGTACCTCTTCATCATGTGTAGTTCTACCTCTTTATCATGTGTTGTTGTACCTCTTTATCACGTGTAGTTGTACCTCTTCATCATGTGTAGTTGTACCTATTTATCATGTGTAGTTGTACTTCTTTATCGTGTGTAGTTGTACCTCTTCATCATGTGTAGTTGTACCTCTTTATCATGTGTAGTTGTACCTATTTATCATGTGTAGTTGTACCTCTTTATCATGTGTAGTTGTACCTCTTTATCATGTGTAGTTGTACCTCTTTATCATGTGTAGTTGTACCTCTTTATCATGTGTCATTCTACCTCTAGATCATGTGTAGTTGTACCTCTTTAACATGTGTAGTTGTACCTATTTATCATGTGTAGTTGTACCTCTTTATCATGTGTAGTTGTACCTCTTTATCGTGTGTAGTTGTACCTCATTACCATGTGTAGTTGTACCTCTTTATCATGTGTAGTTGAACCTCTTTATCGTGTGTAGTTGTACCTCTTTATCATGTGTAGTTGTACTTCTTCATCGTGTGTAGTTGTACCTATTTATCATGTGTAGTTGTACCTCGCTATCATGTGTAGTTGTACCTCTTTATCACGTGTAGTTGTACCTCTTTATCATGTGTAGTTGTACTTCTTCATCGTGTGTATTTGTACCTCTTTATCGTGTGTAGTTGTACCTCATTACCATGTGTAGTTGTACCTCTTTATCATGTGTAGTTGTACCTCTTTATCATGTGTCATTCTACCTCTAGATCATGTGTAGTTGTACCTCTTTATCATGTGTAGTTGTACTTCTTCATCGTGTGTAGTTGTACCTATTTATCATGTGTAGTTGTACATCTTTATCATGTGTAGTCGTACCTCTTTATCATACGTAGTTGTACCCCTTTATCATGTGTAGTTGTACCTATTTATCATGTGTAGTTGTACTTCTTCATCGTGTGTAGTTGTACCTCTTTATCATGTGTCATTCTACCTCTATGTCATGAGTAGTTGCTCCTCTTTATCATGTGTAGTTATACCTCTTTATCATGTGTCATTCTACCTCTATCTCATGTGTAGTTGTACCTCTTTATCATGTGTAGTTGTACCTCTTTATCATGTGTAGTTGTACCTCTTTATCATGTGTAGTTGTACCTCTTTTTCGTATGATGCTGTACCTCTTTATCGTGTGCAGTTATACCTCTTTATCATGTGTAGTTGTACCTCTTTATCATACGTAGTTGTACCTGTTTATCATGTGTAGTTATACCTCTTTATCATTTGTAGTTGTACATATTTATTGTGTGGAGTTGTACATCTTTATCGTATGATGTTGTACCTCTTTATCATGTGCAGTTGTACCTATTTATCGTGTGTAGTTGTACCTATTTATCGTGTGTAGTTGTACCTATTTATCATGTGGCGTTGTACCTATTTATCATGTGGTGTTGTACATCTTTATCGTGTGTAGTTGTACCTCTTTATCATGTGTAGTTGTATCTCTTTATCATATGTAGTTGTACCTCTTTATCATGGGGAATTGTACCTCTTTATCATGTGTACTTGTACCTATTTATCGTATGATGTACCTCTTTATCATACGTAGTTGTACCTCTTTATCATGTGCAGTTGTACCAATTGATCATGTGAAGTTGTAGCTCTTTATCATGTGTCATTCTACCTCTATATCATGTGTAGTTGTACTTCTTCATCATGTGTAGTTGTACCTCTTTATAATGTGTAGTTGTACTTCTTCATCATGTGTAGTTGTACCTATTTATCATGTGTAGTTGTACCTATTTATCGTGTGCAGTTGTACCTCTTTATCATGTGTAGTTGTACCTCTTTATCGTGTGTAGTTGTACCTCTTCATCATGTGTAGTTGTACCTATTTATCATGTGTAGTTGTACCTCTTTATCATGTGTAGTTGTACCTCTGTCTCATGTGTAGTTGTACCTCTTTATCATGTGTAGTTGTACCTCTTTATCATGTGTAGTTGTACTTCTTTATCATGTGTAGTTGTACGTCTTTATCACGTGTAGTTGTACTCTTTATCATGTGTAGTTGTACCTCTTTATCATGTGTAGTTGCACCTCTTTATCATACGTAGTTGTACCTGTTTATCATGTGTAGTTATACCTCTTTATCATTTGTAGTTGTACATATTTATTGTGTGGAGTTGTACATCTTTATCGTGTGTAGTTGTACCTCTTTATCATGTATAGTTGTACCTCTTTATCATATGTAGTTGTACCTCTTTATCATGGGGAATTGTACCTCTTTATCATGTGTAGTTGTATCTATTTATCGTATGATGTTGTACCTCTTTATCATGTGTAGTTGTACCTATTTATCGTGTGTAGTTGTACCTATTTATCGTGTGTAGTTGTACCTCTTTATCATGTGTAGTTGTACCTCTTCATCATACGTAGTTGTACCTCTTAATCATGTGTAGTTGTAGCTATTTATCATGTGTAGTTGTACTTCTTTATCATGTGTAGTTGTACGTCTTTATCATGTGTAGTTGTACCTCTTTATCATGTGTAGTTGTACCTCCTTATCATATGTAGTTGTTCCTCATTATCACGTGTAGTTGTACTTCCTTATCAAGTGTAGTTGTACTTCTTTATCAAGTGTAGTTGTACCTCTTTATCATGTGTAGTTATACGTCTCTATAATGTGTAGTTGTACCTCTTTATCATGTGTAGTTGTACCTCTTTTTCGTATGATGTTGTACCTCTTTGTCGTGTGCAGTTATACCTCTTTATCGTGTGTAGTTGTACCTCTTTATCATACGTAGTTGTACCTGTTGATCATGTGTAGTTATACCTCTTTATCATGTGTAGTTGTACCTCTTTATCATGTGTCATTCTACCTCTAGATCATGTGTAGTTGTACCTCTTTATCATGTGTAGTTGTACCTATTTATCATGTGTAGTTGTACCTCTTTATCATGTGTAGTTGTACCTCTTTATCATGTGTAGTTGTACCAATTTATCATGTGATGTTGTACCTCTTTATCATACGTAGTTGTACCTCTTTATCATGTGTAGATGTACCTCTTCACCATGTGTAGTTGTACCTATTTATCATGTGTAGTTGTACTTCTTTATCGTGTGTAGTTGTACCTCTTCATCATGTGTAGTTGTACCTATTTATCATGTGCAGTTGTACCTCTTTATCATGTGTAGTTGTACCTCTTTATCATGTGTGGTTGTACCTCTTTATCATGTGTAGTTGTACCTCTTCATCATGTGTAGTTGTACCTCTTTATCATGTGTAGTTGTACTTCTTCATCATGTGTAGTTGTACCAATTTATCATGTGTAGTTGTACCTCTTCATCATGTGTAGTTGTACCTCTTTATCATGTGTAGTTGTACCTCTCTATCATGTGTAGTTGTACCTCTTTATCATGTGTAGTTGTACCTCTTCATCATGTGTAGTTGTACCTCTTTATCATGTGTAGTTGTACCTCTCTATCATGTTTTGTTGTACCTCTATATCATGTGTAGTTGTACCTCTTTATCATGTGTAGTTGTGCCTCTTTATCATGTGTAGTTGTACCTCACTATCATTTGTAGTTGTACCTCTTTATCATGTGTAGTTGTACCTCTTTATCATGTGCAGTTGTACCAATTTATCATGTGAAGTTGTACCTCTTTATCACACGTAGTTGTACCTCTTTATCATGTGTAGTTGTACCTCTTCATCATGTGTAGTTGTACCTAATTATCATGTGTAGTTGTACGTCTTTATCGTGTGTAGTTATACCTCTTTATCATGTGTAGTTGTACCTCTTTATCATGTGTTGTTGTACTTCTTTATCAATTGTAGTTGTACCTATTTATCGTCTGATGTTGTACCTCTTTATCATGTGTAGTTGTACCTATTTATCGTATAATGTTGTACCTCTTTATCATGAGTAGTTGTACCTCTTTATCATGTGTAGTTGTACCTCTTTATCATGTGTAGTTGTACCTATTTATCGTATAATGTTGTACCTCTTTATCATGTGTAGTTTCACCTCTTCATCATGTGTAGTTGTACCTATTTATCGTATGATGTTGTACCTCTTTATCATGTGTAGTTGTACCTATTTATCGTATAATGTTGTACCTCTTTATCATGAGTAGTTGTACCTCTTTATCATGTGTAGTTGTACCTCTTTATCATGTGTAGTTGTACCTATTTATCGTATAATGTTGTACCTCTTTATCATGTGTAGTTTTACCTCTTCATCATGTGTAGTTGTACCTATTTATCGTATGATGTTGTACCTCTTTATCATGTGTAGTTGTACCTCTTTATCGTATAATGTTGTACCTCTTTATCATGAGTAGTTGTACCTCTTTATCATGTGTAGTTATACCTCTTTATCATGTGTAGTTGTACCTCTTTATCATGTGTAGTTGTACCTCTTTATCATGCGTAGCTGTACCTCTTTATCATGTGTAGTTGTACCTATTTATCGTATAATGTTGTACCTCTTTATCATGTGTAGTTGTACCTCTTCATCATGTGTAGTTGTACCTATTTATCATGTGTAGTTGTACGTCTTTATCGTGTGTAGTTATACCTCTTTATCATGTGTAGTTGTACCTCTTTATCATGTGTTGTTGTACTTCTTTATCGTGTGTATTTGTACCTCTTTATCATGTGTAGTTGTACCGCTTTATCATGTGTCATTGTACCTCTTTATCATGTGTAGTTGTAACTATTTATCAAGTGTAGTTGCACCTATTTATCATGTGTAGTTGTACCTCTTTATCATGTGTAGTTATACCTCTTTATCATGAGTAGTTGTACCTCTTTATCATGTGTAGTTGTACCTCTTTATCATGCGTAGTTGTACCTCTTTATCATGTGTAGTTGTACCTATTTATCATGTGTAGTTGTACGTCTTTATCGTGTGTGGTTATACCTCTTTATCATGTGTAGTTGTACCTCTTTATCATGAGTTGTTCTACTTCTTTATCCTGTGTATTTGTACCTCTTTATCATGTGTAGTTGTACCTCTTTATCATGTGTAGTTATACCTCTTTATCATTTGTTGTTGTACCTATTTATTGTGTGGAGTTGTACGTCTTTATCATGTGTAGTTGTACCTCTTTATCATGTGTAGTTGTACCTCTTTATCATGTGTAGTTGTACCTATATATCGTATGATGTTGTACCTCTTTATCATGTGTAGTTGTACCTATTTATCGTATAATGTTGTACCTCTTTATCATGTGTAGTTGTACCTCTTCATCATGTGTAGTTGTACCTATTTATCATGTGTAGTTGTACTTCTTTATCGTGTGTAGTTGTACCTCTTTATCATGTGTAGTTGTATCTCTTTATCATGTGTAGTTGTGCCTATTTATCATGTGTAGTTGTACCTCTTTATCATGTGTCATTCTACCTCTAGATCATGTGTAGTTGTACCTCTTTATCATGTGTAGTTGTACCTATTTATCATGTGAAGTTGTACCTCTTCATCATGTGCAGTTCTACCAATTTATCATGTGAAGTTGTACCTCTTTACCATACGTAGTTGTTCCTCTCTATCATGTGTAGTTGTATCTCTTTATCATGTGTAGTTGTATCTATTTATCATGTGTAGTTGTACCTCTTTATCCTGTGTCATTCTACCTCTAGATCATGTGTAGTTGTACTTCTTTATCGTGTGTAGTTGTACCTCTTTATCATGTGTAGTTGTATCTCTTTATCATGTGTAGTTGTACCTATTTATCATGTGTAGTTTTACCTCTTTATCATTTGTCATTCTACCTCTAGATCATGTGTAGTTGTACCTATTTATCATGTGTAGTTGTACCTATTTATCATGTGAAGTTGTACCTCTTCATCATGTGCAGTTCTACCAATTTATCATGTGACGTTGTACCTCTTTACCATTCGTAGTTGTTCCTCTCTATCATGTGTAGTTGTATCTCTTTATCATGTGTAGTTGTACCTATTTATCATGTGTAGTTGTACCTCTTTATCATGTGTAGTTGTACCTATTTATCATGTGTAGTTGTACCTCTTTATCATGTGTAGTTGTACCTCTTTATCATGTGTAGTTGTACCTCTTTATCATGTGTAGTTGTACCTCTTTATCATGTGTCATTCTACCTCTAGATCATGTGTAGTTGTACCTCTTTATCATGTGTAGTTGTACCTATTTATCATGTGTAGTTGTACCTCTTTATCATGTGTAGTTGTACCTCTTTATCATGTGTAGTTGTACCAATTTATCATGTGATGTTGTACCTCTTTATCATACGTAGTTGTACCTCTTTATCATGTGTAGTTGTACCTCTTCATCATGTGTAGTTGTACCTATTTATCATGTGTAGTTGTACTTCTTTATCGTGTGTAGGTGTACCTCTTCATCATGTGTAGTTGTACCTATTTATCATGTGTAGTTGTACTTCTTTATCGTGTGTAGTTGTACCTCTTCATCATGTGTAGTTGTACCTCTTTATCATGTGTAGTTGTACCTCTTTATCATGTGCAGTTGTACCAATTTATCATGTGAAGTTGTACCTCTTTATCATACGTAGTTGTACCTCTTTATCATGTGTAGTTGTACCTCTTCATCATGTGTAGTTGTACCTATTTATCATGTGTAGTTGTACTTCTTTATCGTGTGTAGGTGTACCTCTTCATCATGTGTAGTTGTACCTATTTATCATGTGTAGTTGTACTTCTTTATCGTGTGTAGTTGTACCTCTTCATCATGTGTAGTTGTACCTCTTTATCGTGTGTAGTTATACCTCTTTATCATGTGTAGTTGTACCTCTTTATCATGTGTTGTTCTACTTCTTTATCGTGTGTAGTTTTCTTCATCATGTGTAGTTATACCAATTTATCATGTGTAGTTGTACCTCTTTATCATGTGTTGTTGTACTTCTTTATCGTGTGTATTTGTACCTCTTTATCATGTGTAGTTGTACCTCTTTATCATGTGTAGTTGTACCTCTTTATCATGTGTAGTTATACCTCTTTATCATTTGTAGTTGTACCTATTTATTGTGTGGAGTTGTACGTCTTTATCATGTGTAGTTGTACCTCTTTATCGTGTGTAGTTGTACCTATTTATCATGTGGCGTTGTACTTCTTTATCGTGTGTAGTTGTACCTCTTTATCATGTGTAGTTGTACCTCTTTATCATGTGTAGTTGTACCTATTTATCGTATGATGTTGTACCTCTTTATCATGTGTCGTTGTACCTATTTATCATGTGTAGTTGTACGTCTTTATCGTGTGCAGTTATACCTCTTAATCATGTGTAGTTGTACCTCTTTATCATGTGTTGTTGTACTTCTTTATCGTGTGTATTTGTACCTCTTTATCATGTGTAGTTGTACCTCTTTATCATGTGTAGTTGTACCTCTTTATCATGCGTAGTTGTATCTCTTTATCATGTGTAGTTGTACCTCTTTATCATGTGTAGTTGTACCTCTTTATCATGTGTAGTTGTACCTATTTATCGTATAATGTTGTACCTCTTTATCATGTGTAGTTGTACCTCTTCATCATGTGTAGTTGTACCTATTTATCGTCTGATGTTGTACCTCTTTATCATGTGTAGTTGTACCTATTTATCGTATAATGTTGTACCTCTTTATCATGTGTAGTTGTACCTCTTCATCATGTGTAGTTGTACCTATTTATCATTTGTAGTTGTACGTCTTTATCGTGTGTAGCTATACCTCTTTATCATGTGTAGTTGTACCTCTTTATCATGTGTTGTTGTACTTCTTTATCGTGTGTATTTGTACCTCTTTATCATGTGTAGTTGTACCTATTTATCGTATAATGCTGTACCTCTTTATCATGTGTAGTTGTACCTCTTCATCATGTGTAGTTGTACCTCTTTATCATGTGTAGTTATACGTCTTTATCATGTGTAGTTGTACCTCTTTATCAAGTGTTGTTGTACTTCTTTATCGTGTGTATTTGTACCTCCTTATCGTGTGTAGTTGTACCTCTTTATCATGTGTAGTTGTACCTATTTATCGTATAATGTTGTACCTCTTTATCATGTGTAGTTGTTCCTCTTTATCATGTGTAGTTGTACCTCTTTATCATGTGTAGTTGTACCTATTTATCGTATAATGTTGTACCTCTTTATCATGTGTAGGTGTACCTCTTTATCATGTGTAGTTGTACCTCTTTATCATGTGTAGTTGTACCTCTTTATCGTGTGTAGCTGTACCTATTTATCAAGTGTAGTTGTACCTATTTATCATGTGTAGTTGTACCTCTTTATCATGAGTAGTTGTACCTCTTTATCATGTGTAGTTGTACCTCTTTATCATGTGTAGTTGTACCTCTTTATCATGCGTAGTTGTACCTACTTATCGTATAATGTTGTACCTCTTTATCATGTGTAGTTGTACCTATTTATCATGTGTAGTTGTACGTCTTTATCGTTTGTCGTTATACCTCTTTATCATGTGTAGTTGTACCTCTTTATCATGAGTTGTTGTACTTCTTTATCGTGTGTATTTGTACCTCTTTATCATGTGTAGTTGTACCTCTTTATCATGTGTAGTTATACCTCTTTATCATTTGTTGTTGTACCTATTTATTGTGTGGAGTTGTACGTCTTTATCATGTGTAGTTGTACCTCTTTATCGTGTGCAGTTTTACCTATTTATCATGTGGCGTTGTACTTCTTTATCGTGTGTAGTTGTACCTCTTTATCATGTGTAGTTGTACCTCTTTATCATGTGTAGTTTTACCTATTTATCGTATGATGTTGTACTTCTTTATCATGTGTAGTTGTACCTATTTATCGTATAATGTTGTACCTCCTTATCATGTGTAGTTGTACCTCTTCATCATGTGTAGTTGTACCTATTTATCATGTGTAGTTGTACTTCTTTATCGTGTGTAGTTGTACCTCTTCATCATGTGTAGTTGTACCTCTTTATCATGTGTAGTTGGACCTCTTTATCATGTGTAGTTGTACCTCTTTATCATGTGTAGTTGTACCTCTTTATCATGTGTAGTTGTACCTCTTTATCATGGGTCATTCTACCTCTAGATCATGTGTAGTTGTACCTCTTTATCATGTGTAGTTGTACCTCTTCATCATGTGTAGTTGTACCTATTTATCATGTGTAGTTGTACTTCTTTATCGTGTGTAGTTGTACCTCTTCATCATGTGTAGTTGTACCTCTTTATCATGTGTAGTTGGACCTCTTTATCATGTGTAGTTGTACCTCTTTATCATGTGTAGTTGTACCTCTTTATCATGTGTAGTTGTACCTCTTTATCATGGGTCATTCTACCTCTAGATCATGTGTAGTTGTACCTCTTTATCAAGTGTAGTTGTACCTTTTTATCATGTGTAGTTGTACCTCTTTATCGTGTGTAGTTGTACCTCATTACCATGTGTAGTTGTACTTCTTCATCATGTGTAGTTGTACCTCTTTATCGTGTGTAGTTGTACCTCTTTATCATGTGTAGTTGTACTTCTTCATCGTGTGTAGTTGTACCTATTTATCATGTGTAGTTGTACCTCTTTATCATGTGTAGTTGTACCTCTTTATCACGTGTAGTTGTACCTCTTTATCATGTGTAGTTGTACCTCTTCATCATGTGTATTTGTACATCTTTATCGTGTGTAGTTGTACCTCATTACCATGTGTAGTTGTACCTCTTTATCATGTGTAGTTGTACCTCTTTATCCTGTGTAGTTGAACCTCTTCATCATGTGTAGTTGTACCTATTTATCATGTGTAGTTGTACCTCTTTATCATGTGTAGTTGTACCTCTGTCTCATGTGTAGTTGTACCTCTTTATCATGTGAAGTTCCTCTTCATCATGTGTAGTTGTACCTATTTATCATGTGTAGTTGTACCTCTTTATCATGTGTAGTTGTACCTCTGTCTCATGTGTAGTTGTACCTCTTTATCATGTGAAGTTGTACCTCTTTATCATGTGTAGTTGTACTTCTTTATCATGTGTAGTTGTACGTCTTTATCACGTGTAGTTGTACTCTTTATCATGTGTAGTTGTACCTCTTTATCATGTGTAGTTGCACCTCTTTATCATACGTAGTTGTACCTGTTTATCATGTGTAGTTATACCTCTTTATCATTTGTAGTTGTACATATTTATTGTGTGGAGTTGTACATCTTTATCGTGTGTAGTTGTACCTCTTTATCATGTATAGTTGTACCTCTTTATCATATGTAGTTGTACCTCTTTATCATGGGGAATTGTACCTCTTTATCATGTGTAGTTGTATCTATTTATCGTATGATGTTGTACCTCTTTATCATGTGTAGTTGTACCTATTTATCGTGTGTAGTTGTACCTATTTATCGTGTGTAGTTGTACCTCTTTATCATGTGTAGTTGTACCTCTTCATCATACGTAGTTGTACCTCTTAATCATGTGTAGTTGTAGCTATTTATCATGTGTAGTTGTACTTCTTTATCATGTGTAGTTGTACGTCTTTATCATGTGTAGTTGTACCTCTTTATCATGTGTAGTTGTACCTCCTTATCATATGTAGTTGTTCCTCATTATCACGTGTAGTTGTACTTCTTTATCAAGTGTAGTTGTACTTCTTTATCAAGTGTAGTTGTACCTCTTTATCATGTGTAGTTATACGTCTCTATAATGTGTAGTTGTACCTCTTTATCATGTGTAGTTGTACCTCTTTTTCGTATGATGTTGTACCTCTTTATCGTGTGCAGTTATACCTCTTTATCGTGTGTAGTTGTACCTCTTTATCATACGTAGTTGTACCTGTTGATCATGTGTAGTTATACCTCTTTATCATGTGTAGTTGTACCTCTTTATCATGTGTCATTCTACCTCTAGATCATGTGTAGTTGTACCTCTTTATCATGTGTAGTTGTACCTATTTATCATGTGTAGTTGTACCTCTTTATCATGTGTAGTTGTACCTCTTTATCATGTGTAGTTGTACCAATTTATCATGTGATGTTGTACCTCTTTATCATACGTAGTTGTACCTCTTTATCATGTGTAGATGTACCTCTTCACCATGTGTAGTTGTACCTATTTATCATGTGTAGTTGTACTTCTTTATCGTGTGTAGTTGTACCTCTTCATCATGTGTAGTTGTACCTATTTATCATGTGCAGTTGTACCTCTTTATCATGTGTAGTTGTACCTCTTTATCATGTGTGGTTGTACCTCTTTATCATGTGTAGTTGTACCTCTTCATCATGTGTAGTTGTACCTCTTTATCATGTGTAGTTGTACTTCTTCATCATGTGTAGTTGTACCAATTTATCATGTGTAGTTGTACCTCTTCATCATGTGTAGTTGTACCTCTTTATCATGTGTAGTTGTACCTCTCTATCATGTGTAGTTGTACCTCTTTATCATGTGTAGTTGTACCTCTTCATCATGTGTAGTTGTACCTCTTTATCATGTGTAGTTGTACCTCTCTATCATGTTTTGTTGTACCTCTATATCATGTGTAGTTGTACCTCTTTATCATGTGTAGTTGTGCCTCTTTATCATGTGTAGTTGTACCTCACTATCATTTGTAGTTGTACCTCTTTATCATGTGTAGTTGTACCTCTTTATCATGTGCAGTTGTACCAATTTATCATGTGAAGTTGTACCTCTTTATCACACGTAGTTGTACCTCTTTATCATGTGTAGTTGTACCTCTTCATCATGTGTAGTTGTACCTAATTATCATGTGTAGTTGTACGTCTTTATCGTGTGTAGTTATACCTCTTTATCATGTGTAGTTGTACCTCTTTATCATGTGTTGTTGTACTTCTTTATCAATTGTAGTTGTACCTATTTATCGTCTGATGTTGTACCTCTTTATCATGTGTAGTTGTACCTATTTATCGTATAATGTTGTACCTCTTTATCATGAGTAGTTGTACCTCTTTATCATGTGTAGTTGTACCTCTTTATCATGTGTAGTTGTACCTATTTATCGTATAATGTTGTACCTCTTTATCATGTGTAGTTTTACCTCTTCATCATGTGTAGTTGTACCTATTTATCGTATGATGTTGTACCTCTTTATCATGTGTAGTTGTACCTATTTATCGTATAATGTTGTACCTCTTTATCATGAGTAGTTGTACCTCTTTATCATGCGTAGTTGTACCTCTTTATCATGTGTAGTTGTACCTATTTATCGTATAATGTTGTACCTCTTTATCATGTGTAGTTTTACCTCTTCATCATGTGTAGTTGTACCTATTTATCGTATGATGTTGTACCTCTTTATCATGTGTAGTTGTACCTCTTTATCGTATAATGTTGTACCTCTTTATCATGAGTAGTTGTACCTCTTTATCATGTGTAGTTATACCTCTTTATCATGTGTAGTTGTACCTCTTTATCATGTGTAGTTGTACCTCTTTATCATGCGTAGCTGTACCTCTTTATCATGTGTAGTTGTACCTATTTATCGTATAATGTTGTACCTCTTTATCATGTGTAGTTGTACCTCTTCATCATGTGTAGTTGTACCTATTTATCATGTGTAGTTGTACGTCTTTATCGTGTGTAGTTATACCTCTTTATCATGTGTAGTTGTACCTCTTTATCATGTGTTGTTGTACTTCTTTATCGTGTGTATTTGTACCTCTTTATCATGTGTAGTTGTACCTCTTTATCATGTGTCATTGTACCTCTTTATCATGTGTAGTTGTAACTATTTATCAAGTGTAGTTGCACCTATTTATCATGTGTAGTTGTACCTCTTTATCATGTGTAGTTATACCTCTTTATCATGTGTAGTTGTACCTCTTTATCATGTGTAGTTGTACCTCTTTATCATGCGTAGTTGTACCTCTTTATCATGTGTAGTTGTACCTATTTATCATGTGTAGTTGTACGTCTTTATCGTGTGTGGTTATACCTCTTTATCATGTGTAGTTGTACCTCTTTATCATGAGTTGTTGTACTTCTTTATCCTGTGTATTTGTACCTCTTTATCATGTGTAGTTGTACCTCTTTATCATGTGTAGTTATACCTCTTTATCATTTGTTGTTGTACCTATTTATTGTGTGGAGTTGTACGTCTTTATCATGTGTAGTTGTACCTCTTTATCATGTGTAGTTGTACCTCTTTATCATGTGTAGTTGTACCTATATATCGTATGATGTTGTACCTCTTTATCATGTGTAGTTGTACCTATTTATCGTATAATGTTGTACCTCTTTATCATGTGTAGTTGTACCTCTTCATCATGTGTAGTTGTACCTATTTATCATGTGTAGTTGTACTTCTTTATCGTGTGTAGTTGTACCTCTTTATCATGTGTAGTTGTATCTCTTTATCATGTGTAGTTGTGCCTATTTATCATGTGTAGTTGTACCTCTTTATCATGTGTCATTCTACCTCTAGATCATGTGTAGTTGTACCTCTTTATCATGTGTAGTTGTACCTATTTATCATGTGAAGTTGTACCTCTTCATCATGTGCAGTTCTACCAATTTATCATGTGAAGTTGTACCTCTTTACCATACGTAGTTGTTCCTCTCTATCATGTGTAGTTGTATCTCTTTATCATGTGTAGTTGTATCTATTTATCATGTGTAGTTGTACCTCTTTATCATGTGTCATTCTACCTCTAGATCATGTGTAGTTGTACTTCTTTATCGTGTGTAGTTGTACCTCTTTATCATGTGTAGTTGTATCTCTTTATCATGTGTAGTTGTACCTATTTATCATGTGTAGTTTTACCTCTTTATCATTTGTCATTCTACCTCTAGATCATGTGTAGTTGTACCTATTTATCATGTGTAGTTGTACCTATTTATCATGTGAAGTTGTACCTCTTCATCATGTGCAGTTCTACCAATTTATCATGTGACGTTGTACCTCTTTACCATTCGTAGTTGTTCCTCTCTATCATGTGTAGTTGTATCTCTTTATCATGTGTAGTTGTACCTATTTATCATGTGTAGTTGTACCTCTTTATCATGTGTAGTTGTACCTATTTATCATGTGTAGTTGTACCTCTTTATCATGTGTAGTTGTACCTCTTTATCATGTGTAGTTGTACCTCTTTATCATGTGTAGTTGTACCTCTTTATCATGTGTCATTCTACCTCTAGATCATGTGTAGTTGTACCTCTTTATCATGTGTAGTTGTACCTATTTATCATGTGTAGTTGTACCTCTTTATCATGTGTAGTTGTACCTCTTTATCATGTGTAGTTCTACCAATTTATCATGTGATGTTGTACCTCTTTATCATACGTAGTTGTACCTCTTTATCATGTGTAGTTGTACCTCTTCATCATGTGTAGTTGTACCTATTTATCATGTGTAGTTGTACTTCTTTATCGTGTGTAGGTGTACCTCTTCATCATGTGTAGTTGTACCTATTTATCATGTGTAGTTGTACTTCTTTATCGTGTGTAGTTGTACCTCTTCATCATGTGTAGTTGTACCTCTTTATCATGTGTAGTTGTACCTCTTTATCATGTGCAGTTGTACCAATTTATCATGTGAAGTTGTACCTCTTTATCATACGTAGTTGTACCTCTTTATCATGTGTAGTTGTACCTCTTCATCATGTGTAGTTGTACCTATTTATCATGTGTAGTTGCACTTCTTTATCGTGTGTAGGTGTACCTCTTCATCATGTGTAGTTGTACCTATTTATCATGTGTAGTTGTACTTCTTTATCGTGTGTAGTTGTACCTCTTCATCATGTGTAGTTGTACCTCTTTATCGTGTGTAGTTATACCTCTTTATCATGTGTAGTTGTACCTCTTTATCATGTGTTGTTCTACTTCTTTATCGTGTGTAGTTTTCTTCATCATGTGTAGTTATACCAATTTATCATGTGTAGTTGTACCTCTTTATCATGTGTTGTTGTACTTCTTTATCGTGTGTATTTGTACCTCTTTATCATGTGTAGTTGTACCTCTTTATCATGTGTAGTTGTACCTCTTTATCATGTGTAGTTATACCTCTTTATCATTTGTAGTTGTACCTATTTATTGTGTGGAGTTGTACGTCTTTATCATGTGTAGTTGTACCTCTTTATCGTGTGTAGCTGTACCTATTTATCATGTGGCGTTGTACTTCTTTATCGTGTGTAGTTGTACCTCTTTATCATGTGTAGTTGTACCTCTTTATCATGTGTAGTTGTACCTATTTATCGTATGATGTTGTACCTCTTTATCATGTGTCGTTGTACCTATTTATCATGTGTAGTTGTACGTCTTTATCGTGTGCAGTTATACCTCTTAATCATGTGTAGTTGTACCTCTTTATCATGTGTTGTTGTACTTCTTTATCGTGTGTATTTGTACCTCTTTATCATGTGTAGTTGTACCTCTTTATCATGTGTAGTTGTACCTCTTTATCATGCGTAGTTGTATCTCTTTATCATGTGTAGTTGTACCTCTTTATCATGTGTAGTTGTACCTCTTTATCATGTGTAGTTGTACCTATTTATCGTATAATGTTGTACCTCTTTATCATGTGTAGTTGTACCTCTTCATCATGTGTAGTTGTACCTATTTATCGTCTGATGTTGTACCTCTTTATCATGTGTAGTTGTACCTATTTATCGTATAATGTTGTACCTCTTTATCATGTGTAGTTGTACCTCTTCATCATGGGTAGTTGTACCTATTTATCATTTGTAGTTGTACGTCTTTATCGTGTGTAGCTATACCTCTTTATCATGTGTAGTTGTACCTCTTTATCATGTGTTGTTGTACTTCTTTATCGTGTGTATTTGTACCTCTTTATCATGTGTAGTTGTACCTCTTTATCATGTGTAGTTGTACCTATTTATCGTATAATGCTGTACCTCTTTATCATGTGTAGTTGTACCTCTTCATCATGTGTAGTTGTACCTCTTTATCATGTGTAGTTATACGTCTTTATCATGTGTAGTTGTACCTCTTTATCAAGTGTTGTTGTACTTCTTTATCGTGTGTATTTGTACCTCTTTATCGTGTGTAGTTGTACCTCTTTATCATGTGTAGTTGTACCTATTTATCGTATAATGTTGTACCTCTTTATCATGTGTAGTTGTTCCTCTTTATCATGTGTAGTTGTACCTCTTTATCATGTGTAGTTGTACCTATTTATCGTATAATGTTGTACCTCTTTATCATGTGTAGGTGTACCTCTTTATCATGTGTAGTTGTACCTCTTTATCATGTGTAGTTGTACCTCTTTATCGTGTGTAGCTGTACCTATTTATCAAGTGTAGTTGTACCTATTTATCATGTGTAGTTGTACCTCTTTATCATGAGTAGTTATACCTCTTTATCATGTGTAGTTGTACCTCTTTATCATGTGTAGTTGTACCTCTTTATCATGCGTAGTTGTACCTACTTATCGTATAATGTTGTACCTCTTTATCATGTGTAGTTGTACCTATTTATCATGTGTAGTTGTACGTCTTTATCGTTTGTCGTTATACCTCTTTATCATGTGTAGTTGTACCTCTTTATCATGAGTTGTTGTACTTCTTTATCGTGTGTATTTGTACCTCTTTATCATGTGTAGTTGTACCTCTTTATCATGTGTAGTTATACCTCTTTATCATTTGTTGTTGTACCTATTTATTGTGTGGAGTTGTACGTCTTTATCATGTGTAGTTGTACCTCTTTATCGTGTGCAGTTTTACCTATTTATCATGTGGCGTTGTACTTCTTTATCGTGTGTAGTTGTACCTCTTTATCATGTGTAGTTGTACCTCTTTATCATGTGTAGTTTTACCTATTTATCGTATGATGTTGTACTTCTTTATCATGTGTAGTTGTACCTATTTATCGTATAATGTTGTACCTCCTTATCATGTGTAGTTGTACCTCTTCATCATGTGTAGTTGTACCTATTTATCATGTGTAGTTGTACTTCTTTATCGTGTGTAGTTGTACCTCTTCATCATGTGTAGTTGTACCTCTTTATCATGTGTAGTTGGACCTCTTTATCATGTGTAGTTGTACCTCTTTATCATGTGTAGTTGTACCTCTTTATCATGTGTAGTTGTACCTCTTTATCATGGGTCATTCTACCTCTAGATCATGTGTAGTTGTACCTCTTTATCATGTGTAGTTGTACCTCTTCATCATGTGTAGTTGTACCTATTTATCATGTGTAGTTGTACTTCTTTATCGTGTGTAGTTGTACCTCTTCATCATGTGTAGTTGTACCTCTTTATCATGTGTAGTTGGACCTCTTTATCATGTGTAGTTGTACCTCTTTATCATGTGTAGTTGTACCTCTTTATCATGTGTAGTTGTACCTCTTTATCATGGGGTCATTCTACCTCTAGATCATGTGTAGTTGTACCTCTTTATCAAGTGTAGTTGTACCTTTTTATCATGTGTAGTTGTACCTCTTTATCGTGTGTAGTTGTACCTCATTACCATGTGTAGTTGTACTTCTTCATCATGTGTAGTTGTACCTCTTTATCGTGTGTAGTTGTACCTCTTTATCATGTGTAGTTGTACTTCTTCATCGTGTGTAGTTGTACCTATTTATCATGTGTAGTTGTACCTCTTTATCATGTGTAGTTGTACCTCTTTATCACGTGTAGTTGTACCTCTTTATCATGTGTAGTTGTACCTCTTCATCATGTGTATTTGTACATCTTTATCGTGTGTAGTTGTACCTCATTACCATGTGTAGTTGTACCTCTTTATCATGTGTAGTTGTACCTCTTTATCCTGTGTAGTTGAACCTCTTCATCATGTGTAGTTGTACCTATTTATCATGTGTAGTTGTACCTCTTTATCATGTGTAGTTGTACCTCTGTCTCATGTGTAGTTGTACCTCTTTATCATGTGAAGTTGTACCTCTTTATCATGTGTAGTTGTACTTCTTTATCATGTGTAGTTGTACGTCTTTATCACGTGTAGTTGTACTCTTTATCATGTGTAGTTGTACCTCTTTATCATGTGTAGTTGCACCTCTTTATCATACGTAGTTGTACCTGTTTATCATGTGTAGTTATACCTCTTTATCATTTGTAGTTGTACATATTTATTGTGTGGAGTTGTACATCTTTATCGTGTGTAGTTGTACCTCTTTATCATGTGTAGTTGTACCTCTTTATCATATGTAGTTGTACCTCTTTATCATGGGGAATTGTACCTCTTTATCATGTGTAGTTGTATCTATTGATCGTATGATGTTGTACCTCTTTATCATGTGTAGTTGTACCTATTTATCGTGTGTAGTTGTACCTATTTATCGTGTGTAGTTGTACCTCTTTATCACGTGTAGTTGTACCTCTTCATCATACGTAGTTGTACCTCTTAATCATGTGTAGTTGTACCTATTTATCATGTGTAGTTGTACTTCTTTATCCTGTGTAGTTGTACCTCTTCATCATGTGTAGTTGTACCTATTTATCATGTGTAGTTGTACCTCTTTATCATGTGTAGTTGTACCTCTTCATCATGTGTAGTTGTACCTCTTCATCATGTGTAGTTGTACCTATTTATCATGTGTAGTTGTACTTCTTTATCGTGTGTAGTTGTACCTCTTCATCATGTGTAGTTGTACCTCTTTATCATGTGTAGTTGTACCTCTTTATCATGTGTAGTTGTACCTCTTTATCATGTGTAGTTGTACCTCTTTATCATGTGTAGTTGTTCCTCATTATCACGTGTAGTTGTACTTCTTTATCAAGAGTAGTTGTACTTCTTTATCAAGTGTAGTTGTACCTCTTTATCATGTGTAGTTATACCTCTCTATAATGTGTAGTTGTACCTCTTTATCATGTGTAGTTGTACCTCTTTTTCGTATGATGTTGTACCTCTTTATCGTGTGCAGTTATACCTCTTTATCGTGTGTAGTTGTACCTCTTTATCATACGTAGTTGTACCTGTTGATCATGTGTAGTTATACCTCTTTATCATGTGTAGTTGTACCTCTTTATCGTGTGTCATTCTACCTCTTGATCATGTGTAGTTGTACCTCTTTATCATGTGTAGTTGTACCTATTTATCATGTGTAGTTGTACCTCTTTATCATGTGTAGTTGTACCTCTTTATCATGTGTAGTTGTACCAATTTATCATGTGATGTTGTACCTCTTTATCATACGTAGTTGTACCTCTTTATCATGTGTAGTTGTACCTCTTCACCGTGTGTAGTTGTACCTATTTATCATGTGTAGTTGTACTTCTTTATCGTGTGTAGTTGTACCTCTTCATCATGTGTAGTTGTACCTATTTATCATGTGCAGTTGTACCTCTTTATCATGTGTAGTTGTACCTCTTTATCATGTGTAGTTGTACCTCTTTATCATGTGTAGTTGTACCTCTTCATCATGTGTAGTTGTACCTCTTTATCATGTGTAGTTGTACTTCTTCATCATGTGTAGTTGTACCAATTTATCATGTGTAGTTGTACCTCTTCATCATGTGTAGTTGTACCTCTTTATCATGTGTAGTTGTACCTCTCTATCATGTGTAGTTGTACCTCTTTATCATGTGTAGTTGTACCTCTTCATCATGTGTAGTTGTGCCTCCCTATCATGTGTAGTTGTACCTCTCTATCATGTGTAGTTGTACCTCTATATCATCTGTAGTTGTACCTCTTTATCATGTGTAGTTGTGCCTCTTTATCATGTGTAGTTGTACCTCACTATCATTTGTAGTTGTACCTCTTTATCATGTGTAGTTGTACCTCTTTATCATGTGCAGTTGTACCAATTTATCATGTGAAGTTGTACCTCTTTATCACACGTAGTTGTACCTCTTTATCATGTGTAGTTGTACCTCTTCATCATGTGTAGTTGTACCTAATTATCATGTGTAGTTGTACGTCTTTATCGTGTGTAGTTGTACCTCTTTATCATGTGTTGTTGTACTTCTTTATCGTGTGTAGTTGTACCTCTTCATCATGTGTAGTTGTACCTCTTTATCATGTGTAGTTGTACCTCTTTATCATGGGTCATTCTACCTCTAGATCATGTGTAGTTGTACCTCTTTATCATGTGTAATTGTACCTTTTTATCACGTGTAGTTGTACCTCTTTATCGTGTGTAGTTGTACCTCATTATCATGTGTAGTTGTACTTCTTTATCATGTGTAGTTGTACCTCTTTATCGTGTGTAGTTGTACCTCTTTATCATGTGTAGTTGTACTTCTTCATCGTGTGTAGTTGTACCTATTTATCATGTGTAGTTGTCCCGTTTTATCATGTGTAGTTGTACCTCTTTATCACGTGTAGTTGTACCTCTTTATCATGTGTAGTTGTACTTCTTCATCATGTGTATTTGTACATCTTTATCGTGTGTAGTTGTACCTCATTACCATGTGTAGTTGTACCTCTTTATCATGTGTAGTTGTACCTCTTTATCGTGTGTAGTTGTACCTCTTTATCATGTGTAGTTGTACTTCTTTATCGTGTGTAGTTGTACCTATTTATCATGTGTAGTTGTACATCTTTATCATGTGTAGTTGTACCTCTTTATCATACGTAGTTGTACCCCTTTATCATGTATAGTTGTACCTATTTATCATGTGTAGTTGTACTTCTTCATCGTGTGTAGTTGTACCTATTTATCATGTGGCGTTGTTCATCTTTATCGTGTGTAGTTGTACCTCTTTATCATGTGTAGTTGTACCTCTTTATCATACGTAGTTGTACCTCTTTATCATGGGGAATTGTACCTCTTTATCATGTGTAGTTGTACCTCTTTATCATACGTAGTTGTACCTCTTTATCATGTGCAGTTGTACCAATTTATCATGTGAAGTTGTACCTCTTTATCATGTGTCATTCTACCTCTATATCATGTGTAGTTGTACTTCTTCATCATGTGTAGTTGTACCTCTTTATCATGTGTAGTTGTACCTCTTTATCATGTGCAGTTGTACCAATTTATCATGCGGAGTTGTACCTCTTTATCATACGTAGTTGTACCTCTTTATCATGTGTAGTTGTACCTCTTCATCATGTGTAGTTGTACCTATTTATCATGTGTAGTTGTACCTATTTATCGTGTGCATTTGTACCTCTTTGTCATGTGTAGTTGTACCTCTTTATCATGTGTAGTTGTACCTCTTTATCATGTGTAGTTGTACCTCTTAATCATGTGTGGTTGTACCTATTTATCATGTGTAGTTGTACTTCTTTATCGTCTGTAGTTGTACCTCTTCACCATGTGTAGTTGTACCTATTCATCATGTGTCGTTGTACCTCTTTATCATGTGTAGTTGTACCTCTTTATCATGTGTAGTTGTACCTCTTTATCATGTGTAGTTGTACCTCTTCATCATGTGTAGTTGTACCTCTTTATCATGTGGAGTTGTACTTCTTCATCATGTGTAGTTGTACCAATTTATCATGTGAAGTTGTACCTCTTTATCATACGTAGTTGTACCTCTTTATCATGTGTAGTTGTACCTCTTCATCATGTGTAGTTGTACCTATTTATCATGTGTAGTTGTACCTCTTTATCATGTGTAGTTGTACCTCTTTATCATGTGTAGTTGTACTTCTTTATCATGTGTAGTTGTACCTCTTTATCATGTGTAGTTGTACCTCTTTATCATGTGTAGTTGTACTTCTTTATCAAGTGTAGTTGTACTTCTTTATCAAGTGTAGTTGTACCTCTTTATCATGTGTAGTTGTACCTCTTTATCATGTGGAGTTGTACCTCTTCATCATGTGTAGTTCTACCTCTTTATCATGTGTTGTTGTACCTCTTTATCATGTGTAGTTGTACCTCTTCATCATGTGTAGTTGTACCTATTTATCATGTGCAGTTGTACTTCTTTATCGTGTGTAGTTGTACCTCTTCATCATGTGTAGTTGTACCTCTTTATCATGTGTAGTTGTACCTATTTATCATGTGTAGTTGTACCTCTTTATCATGTGTAGTTGTACCTCTTTATCATGTGTAGTTGTACCTCTTTATCATGTGTAGTTGTACCTCTTTATCATGCGTCATTCTACCTCTAGATCATGTGTAGTTGTACCTCTTTAACATGTGTAGTTGTACCTATTTATCATGTGTAGTTGTACCTCTTTATCATGTGTAGTTGTACCTCTTTATCGTGTGTAGTTGTACCTCATTACCATGTGTAGTTGTACCTCTTTATCATGTGTAGTTGTACCTCTTTATCGTGTGTAGTTGTACCTCTTTATCATGTGTAGTTGTACTTCTTCATCGTGTGTAGTTGTACCTATTTATCATGTGTAGTTGTACCTCGCTATCATGTGTAGTTGTACCTCTTTATCACGTGTAGTTGTACCTCTTTATCATGTGTAGTTGTACTTCTTCATCGTGTGTATTTGTACCTCTTTATCGTGTGTAGTTGTACCTCATTACCATGTGTAGTTGTACCTCTTTATCATGTGTAGTTGTACCTCTTTATCATGTGTCATTCTACCTCTAGATCATGTGTAGTTGTACCTCTTTATCATGTGTAGTTGTACTTCTTCATCGTGTGTAGTTGTACCTATTTATCATGTGTAGTTGTACATCTTTATCATGTGTAGTCGTACCTCTTTATCATACGTAGTTGTACCCCTTTATCATGTGTAGTTGTACCTATTTATCATGTGTAGTTGTACTTCTTCATCGTGTGTAGTTGTACCTCTTTATCATGTGTCATTCTACCTCTATGTCATGAGTAGTTGCTCCTCTTTATCATGTGTAGTTATACCTCTTTATCATGTGTCATTCTACCTCTGTCTCATGTGTAGTTGTACCTCTTTATCATGTGTAGTTGTACCTCTTTATCATGTGTAGTTGTACCTCTTTATCATGTGTAGTTGTACCTCTTTTTCGTATGATGCTGTACCTCTTTATCGTGTGCAGTTATACCTCTTTATCATGTGTAGTTGTACCTCTTTATCATACGTAGTTGTACCTGTTTATCATGTGTAGTTATACCTCTTTATCATTTGTAGTTGTACATATTTATTGTGTGGAGTTGTACATCTTTATCGTATGATGTTGTACCTCTTTATCATGTGTAGTTGTACCTATTTATCGTGTGTAGTTGTACCTATTTATCGTGTGTAGTTGTACCTATTTATCATGTGGCGTTGTACCTATTTATCATGTGGCGTTGTACATCTTTATCGTGTGTAGTTGTACCTCTTTATCATGTGTAGTTGTATCTCTTTATCATATGTAGTTGTACCTCTTTATCATGGGGAATTGTACCTCTTTATCATGTGTACTTGTACCTATTTATCGTATGATGTACCTCTTTATCATACGTAGTTGTACCTCTTTATCATGTGCAGTTGTACCAATTGATCATGTGAAGTTGTAGCTCTTTATCATGTGTCATTCTACCTCTATATCATGTGTAGTTGTACTTCTTCATCATGTGTAGTTGTACCTCTTTATTATGTGTAGTTGTACTTCTTCATCATGTGTAGTTGTACCTATTTATCATGTGTAGTTGTACCTATTTATCGTGTGCAGTTGTACCTCTTTATCATGTGTAGTTGTACCTCTTTATCGTGTGTAGTTGTACCTCTTCATCATGTGTAGTTGTACCTATTTATCATGTGTAGTTGTACCTCTTTATCATGTGTAGTTGTACCTCTGTCTCATGTGTAGTTGTACCTCTTTATCATGTGTAGTTGTACCTCTTTATCATGTGTAGTTGTACTTCTTTATCATGTGTAGTTGTACGTCTTTATCACGTGTAGTTGTACTCTTTATCATGTGTAGTTGTACCTCTTTATCATGTGTAGTTGCACCTCTTTATCATACGTAGTTGTACCTGTTTATCATGTGTAGTTATACCTCTTTATCATTTGTAGTTGTACATATTTATTGTGTGGAGTTGTACATCTTTATCGTGTGTAGTTGTACCTCTTTATCATGTATAGTTGTACCTCTTTATCATATGTAGTTGTACCTCTTTATCATGGGGAATTGTACCTCTTTATCATGTGTAGTTGTATCTATTTATCGTATGATGTTGTACCTCTTTATCATGTGTAGTTGTACCTATTTATCGTGTGTAGTTGTACCTATTTATCGTGTGTAGTTGTACCTCTTTATCATGTGTAGTTGTACCTCTTCATCATACGTAGTTGTACCTCTTAATCATGTGTAGTTGTAGCTATTTATCATGTGTAGTTGTACTTCTTTATCATGTGTAGTTGTACCTCTTTATCATGTGTAGTTGTACCTCTTTATCATGTGTAGTTGTACCTCTTTATCATGTGTAGTTGTTCCTCATTATCACGTGTAGTTGTACTTCTTTATCAAGTGTAGTTGTACTTCTTTATCAAGTGTAGTTGTACCTCTTTATCATGTGTAGTTATACCTCTCTATAATGTGTAGTTGTACCTCTTTATCATGTGTAGTTGTACCTCTTTTTCGTATGATGTTGTACCTCTTTATCGTGTGCAGTTATACCTCTTTATCGTGTGTAGTTGTACCTCTTTATCATACGTAGTTGTACCTGTTGATCATGTGTAGTTATACCTCTTTATCATGTGTAGTTGTACCTCTTTATCATGTGTCATTCTACCTCTAGATCATGTGTAGTTGTACCTCTTTATCATGTGTAGTTGTACCTATTTATCATGTGTAGTTGTACCTCTTTATCATGTGTAGTTGTACCTCTTTATCATGTGTAGTTGTACCAATTTATCATGTGATGTTGTACCTCTTTATCATACGTAGTTGTACCTCTTTATCATGTGTAGATGTACCTCTTCACCATGTGTAGTTGTACCTATTTATCATGTGTAGTTGTACTTCTTTATCGTGTGTAGTTGTACCTCTTCATCATGTGTAGTTGTACCTATTTATCATGTGCAGTTGTACCTCTTTATCATGTGTAGTTGTACCTCTTTATCATGTGTGGTTGTACCTCTTTATCATGTGTAGTTGTACCTCTTCATCATGTGTAGTTGTACCTCTTTATCATGTGTAGTTGTACTTCTTCATCATGTGTAGTTGTACCAATTTATCATGTGTAGTTGTACCTCTTCATCATGTGTAGTTGTACCTCTTTATCATGTGTAGTTGTACCTCTCTATCATGTGTAGTTGTACCTCTTTATCATGTGTAGTTGTACCTCTTCATCATGTGTAGTTGTACCTCTTTATCATGTGTAGTTGTACCTCTCTATCATGTTTTGTTGTACCTCTATATCATGTGTAGTTGTACCTCTTTATCATGTGTAGTTGTGCCTCTTTATCATGTGTAGTTGTACCTCACTATCATTTGTAGTTGTACCTCTTTATCATGTGTAGTTGTACCTCTTTATCATGTGCAGTTGTACCTATTTATCATGTGAAGTTGTACCTCTTTATCACACGTAGTTGTACCTCTTTATCATGTGTAGTTGTACCTCTTCATCATGTGTAGTTGTACCTAATTATCATGTGTAGTTGTACGTCTTTATCGTGTGTAGTTATACCTCTTTATCATGTGTAGTTGTACCTCTTTATCATGTGCTGTTGTTCTTCTTTATCAATTGTAGTTGTACCTATTTATCGTCTGATGCTGTACCTCTTTATCATGTGTAGTTGTACCTATTTATCGTATAATGTTGTACCTCTTTATCATGAGTAGTTGTACCTCTTTATCATGTGTAGTTGTACCTCTTTATCATGTGTAGTTGTACCTATTTATCGTATAATGTTGTACCTCTTTATCATGTGTAGTTTTACCTCTTCATCATGTGTAGTTGTACCTATTTATCGTATGATGTTGTACCTCTTTATCATGTGTAGTTGTACCTATTTATCGTATAATGTTGTACCTCTTTATCATGAGTAGTTGTACCTCTTTATCATGTGTAGTTGTACCTCTTTATCATGTGTAGTTGTACCTATTTATCGTATAATGTTGTACCTCTTTATCATGTGTAGTTTTACCTCTTCATCATGTGTAGTTGTACCTATTTATCGTATGATGTTGTACCTCTTTATCATGTGTAGTTGTACCTCTTTATCGTATAATGTTGTACCTCTTTATCATGAGTAGTTGTACCTCTTTATCATGTGTAGTTATACCTCTTTATCATGTGTAGTTGTACCTCTTTATCATGTGTAGTTGTACCTCTTTATCATGCGTAGCTGTACCTCTTTATCATGTGTAGTTGTACCTATTTATCGTATAATGTTGTACCTCTTTATCATGTGTAGTTGTACCTCTTCATCATGTGTAGTTGTACCTATTTATCATGTGTAGTTGTACGTCTTTATCGTGTGTAGTTATACCTCTTTATCATGTGAAGTTGTACCTCTTTATCACGTGTTGTTGTACTTCTTTATCGTGTGTATTTGTACCTCTTTATCATGTGTAGTTGTACCTCTTTATCATGTGTCATTGTACCTCTTTATCATGTGTAGTTGTAACTATTTATCAAGTGTAGTTGCACCTATTTATCATGTGTAGTTGTACCTCTTTATCATGTGTAGTTATACCTCTTTATCATGTGTAGTTGTACCTCTTTATCATGTGTAGTTGTACCTCTTTATCATGCGTAGTTGTACCTCTTTATCATGTGTAGTTGTACCTATTTATCATGTGTAGTTGTACGTCTTTATCGTGTGTGGTTATACCTCTTTATCATGTGTAGTTGTACCTCTTTATCATGAGTTGTTGTACTTCTTTATCCTGTGTATTTGTACCTCTTTATCATGTGTAGTTGTACCTCTTTATCATGTGTAGTTATACCTCTTTATCATTTGTTGTTGTACCTATTTATTGTGTGGAGTTGTACGTCTTTATCATGTGTAGTTGTACCTCTTTATCATGTGTAGTTGTACCTCTTTATCATGTGTAGTTGTACCTATATATCGTATGATGTTGTACCTCTTTATCATGTGTAGTTGTACCTATTTATCGTATAATGTTGTACCTCTTTATCATGTGTAGTTGTACCTCTTCATCATGTGTAGTTGTACCTATTTATCATGTGTAGTTGTACTTCTTTATCGTGTGTAGTTGTACCTCTTTATCATGTGTAGTTGTATCTCTTTATCATGTGTAGTTGTGCCTATTTATCATGTGTTGTTGTACCTCTTTATCATGTGTCATTCTACCTCTAGATCATGTGTAGTTGTACCTCTTTATCATGTGTAGTTGTACCTATTTATCATGTGAAGTTGTACCTCTTCATCATGTGCAGTTCTACCAATTTATCATGTGAAGTTGTACCTCTTTACCATACGTAGTTGTTCCTCTCTATCATGTGTAGTTGTATCTCTTTATCATGCGTAGTTGTATCTATTTATCATGTGTAGTTGTACCTCTTTATCATGTGTCATTCTACCTCTAGATCATGTGTAGTTGTACTTCTTTATCGTGTGTAGTTGTACCTCTTTATCATGTGTAGTTGTATCTCTTTATCATGTGTAGTTGTACCTATTTATCATGTGTAGTTTTACCTCTTTATCATTTGTCATTCTACCTCTAGATCATGTGTAGTTGTACCTATTTATCATGTGTAGTTGTACCTATTTATCATGTGAAGTTGTACCTCTTCATCATGTGCAGTTCTACCAATTTATCATGTGACGTTGTACCTCTTTACCATTCGTAGTTGTTCCTCTCTATCATGTGTAGTTGTATCTCTTTATCATGTGTAGTTGTACCTATTTATCATGTGTAGTTGTACCTCTTTATCATGTGTAGTTGTACCTATTTATCATGTGTAGTTGTACCTCTTTATCATGTGTAGTTGTACCTCTTTATCATGTGTAGTTGTACCTCTTTATCATGTGTAGTTGTACCTCTTTATCATGTGTCATTCTACCTCTAGATCATGTGTAGTTGTACCTCTTTATCATGTGTAGTTGTACCTATTTATCATGTGTAGTTGTACCTCTTTATCATGTGTAGTTGTACCTCTTTATCATGTGTAGTTGTACCAATTTATCATGTGATGTTGTACCTCTTTATCATACGTAGTTGTACCTCTTTATCATGTGTAGTTGTACCTCTTCATCATGTGTAGTTGTACCTATTTATCATGTGTAGTTGTACTTCTTTATCGTGTGTAGGTGTACCTCTTCATCATGTGTAGTTGTACCTATTTATCATGTGTAGTTGTACTTCTTTATCGTGTGTAGTTGTACCTCTTCATCATGTGTAGTTGTACCTCTTTATCATGTGTAGTTGTAACTCTTTATCATGTGCAGTTGTACCAATTTATCATGTGAAGTTGTACCTCTTTATCATACGTAGTTGTACCTCTTTATCATGTGTAGTTGTACCTCTTCATCATGTGTAGTTGTACCTATTTATCATGTGTAGTTGTACTTCTTTATCGTGTGTAGGTGTACCTCTTCATCATGTGTAGTTGTACCTATTTATCATCTGTAGTTGTACTTCTTTATCGTGTGTAGTTGTACCTCTTCATCATGTGTAGTTGTACCTCTTTATCGTGTGTAGTTATACCTCTTTATCATGTGTAGTTGTACCTCTTTATCATGTGTTGTTCTACTTCTTTATCGTGTGTAGTTTTCTTCATCATGTGTAGTTGTACCAATTTATCATGTGTAGTTGTACCTCTTTATCATGTGTTGTTGTACTTCTTTATCGTGTGTATTTGTACCTCTTTATCATGTGTAGTTGTACCTCTTTATCATGTGTAGTTGTACCTCTTTATCATGTGTAGTTATACCTCTTTATCATTTGTAGTTGTACCTATTTATTGTGTGGAGTTGTACGTCTTTATCATGTGTAGTTGTACCTCTTTATCGTGTGTAGTTGTACCTATTTATCATGTGGCGTTGTACTTCTTTATCGTGTGTAGTTGTACCTCTTTATCATGTGTAGTTGTACCTCTTTATCATGTGTAGTTGTACCTATTTATCGTATGATGTTGTACCTCTTTATCATGTGTCGTTGTACCTATTTATCATGTGTAGTTGTACGTCTTTATCGTGTGCAGTTATACCTCTTAATCATGTGTAGTTGTACCTCTTTATCATGTGTTGTTGTACTTCTTTATCGTGTGTATTTGTACCTCTTTATCATGTGTAGTTGTACCTCTTTATCATGTGTAGTTGTACCTCTTTATCATGCGTAGTTGTATCTCTTTATCATGTGTAGTTGTACCTCTTTATCATGTGTAGTTGTACCTCTTTATCATGTGTAGTTGTACCTATTTATCGTATAATGTTGTACCTCTTTATCATGTGTAGTTGTACCTCTTCATCATGTGTAGTTGTACCTATTTATCGTCTGATGTTGTACCTCTTTATCATGTGTAGTTGTACCTATTTATCGTATAATGTTGTACCTCTTTATCATGTGTAGTTGTACCTCTTCATCATGTGTAGTTGTACCTATTTATCATTTGTAGTTGTACGTCTTTATCGTGTGTAGCTATACCTCTTTATCATGTGTAGTTGTACCTCTTTATCATGTGTTGTTGTACTTCTTTATCGTGTGTATTTGTACCTCTTTATCATGTGTAGTTGTACCTCTTTATCATGTGTAGTTGTACCTATTTATCGTATAATGCTGTACCTCTTTATCATGTGTAGTTGTACCTCTTCATCATGTGTAGTTGTACCTCTTTATCATGTGTAGTTATACGTCTTTATCATGTGTAGTTGTACCTCTTTATCAAGTGTTGTTGTACTTCTTTATCGTGTGTATTTGTACCTCTTTATCGTGTGTAGTTGTACCTCTTTATCATGTGTAGTTGTACCTATTTATCGTATAATGTTGTACCTCTTTATCATGTGTAGTTGTTCCTCTTCATCATGTGTAGTTGTACCTCTTTATCATGTGTAGTTGTACCTATTTATCGTATAATGTTGTACCTCTTTATCATGTGTAGGTGTACCTCTTTATCATGTGTAGTTGTACCTCTTTATCATGTGTAGTTGTACCTCTTTATCGTGTGTAGCTGTACCTATTTATCAAGTGTAGTTGTACCTATTTATCATGTGTAGTTGTACCTCTTTATCATGAGTAGTTATACCTCTTTATCATGTGTAGTTGTACCTCTTTATCATGTGTAGTTGTACCTCTTTATCATGCGTAGTTGTACCTACTTATCTTATAATGTTGTACCTCTTTATCATGTGTAGTTGTACCTATTTATCATGTGTAGTTGTACGTCTTTATCGTTTGTCGTTATACCTCTTTATCATGTGTAGTTGTACCTCTTTATCATGAGTTGTTGTACTTCTTTATCGTGTGTATTTGTACCTCTTTATCATGTGTAGTTGTACCTCTTTATCATGTGTAGTTATACCTCTTTATCATTTGTTGTTGTACCTATTTATTGTGTGGAGTTGTACGTCTTTATCATGTGTAGTTGTACCTCTTTATCGTGTGCAGTTTTACCTATTTATCATGTGGCGTTGTACTTCTTTATCGTGTGTAGTTGTACCTCTTTATCATGTGTAGTTGTACCTCTTTATCATGTGTAGTTTTACCTATTTATCGTATGATGTTGTACTTCTTTATCATGTGTAGTTGTACCTATTTATCGTATAATGTTGTACCTCCTTATCATGTGTAGTTGTACCTCTTCATCATGTGTAGTTGTACCTATTTATCATGTGTAGTTGTACTTCTTTATCGTGTGTAGTTGTACCTCTTTATTATGTGTAGTTGTACCTCTTTATCATGTGTAGTTGTACCTCTCTATCATGTGTAGTTGTACCTCCTTATCATGTGTAGTTGTACCTCTTTATCATGTGCAGTTCTACCAATTTATCATGTGAAGTTGTACCTCTTTATCATACGTAGTTGTACCTCTTTATCATGTGTAGTTGTATCTCTTTATCATGTGTAGTTGTACCTATTTATCATGTGTAGTTGTACGTCTTTATCGTGTGTAGTAGTTCGTCTTGATCATGTGTAGTTATACCTCTCTATCATGTGTAGTTGTACCTCTTTATCATGTGTAGTTGTACCTCTTTATAATGTGTAGTTGTACCTCTTTATCATACGTAGTTGTAACTCTTTATCATGTGTAGTTGTATCTCTTTATCATGTGTAGTTGTACCTATTTATCATGTGTAATTGTACGTCTTTATCGTGTGTAGTTGTACGTCTTTATCATGTGTAGTTATACCTCTTTATCATGTGTAGTTGTACCTCTTTATCATGTGTAGTTGTACCTCTTTATCATGTGTAATTGTACCTCTTTATCATACGTAGTTGAACCTCTTTATCATGAGTAGTTGTACCTCTTTATCATGTGTAGTTGTACCTATTTATCAGGTGTAGTTGTACTTCTTTATCGTGTGCAGTTGTACCCCTTTATCATGTGTAGTTGTACCTCTTTTTCATGTGTAGTTGTACCTCTTTATCATACGTAGTTGTACCTATTTATCATGTGTAGTTGTACCTCTTTATCGTGTGTAGTTGTACCTATTTATCGTGTGTAGTTGTACTTCTTTATCATGTGTAGTTGTACCTTTTTAGCGTGTGTAGTTGTACCTCTTTATCATGTGTAGTTGTACCTATTTATCATGTGTAGTTGTACCTCTTTATCGTGTGTAGTTGTACCTCTTTATCATGTGAAGTTGTACTTCTTTATCGTGTGTAGTTATCCCTCTTTATCATGTGTAATTGTATCCCTTTATGATGTGTAGTTGTACCTTTTTATCATACGTAGTTGTACCTCTTTATCAAGTGTAGTTGTACCTCTTTATCATGTGTAGCTGTACCTCTTTATCATGTGTAGTTTTACCTCTTTATCGTGTGTAACTGTACCTCTTTATCATGTGTAGTTGTACCTCTTTATCATGTGTAGTTGTACTTCTTTTTCGTGTGTAGTTGTACCTATTTATCATGTGTAGTTGTACTTCTTTATCATGCATAGTTGTATTTATTTATCCTGTGTTATTGTACCTCTTTATCATACGTAGTTGTACCTTTTTATCATGTGTAGTTGTATTTATTTATCATGTATCGTTGTACCTCTTTATCATAGATTGTTGTACCTCTTTATCATGTGTAGTTGTGCCTCCTTATCATGTGTAGTTGTACCTCTTTATCATGTGCAGTTGCACGTATTTATCATGTGTAGTTGTACCTCTTTATCATGTGTAGTTGTACCTCTTTATCATGCGTAGCTGTACCTCTTTATCATGTGTAGTTGTACCTATTTATCGTATAATGTTGTACCTCTTTATCATGTGTAGTTGTACCTCTTCATCATGTGTAGTTGTACCTATTTATCATGTGTAGTTGTACGTCTTTATCGTGTGTAGTTATACCTCTTTATCATGTGTAGTTGTACCTCTTTATCATGTGTTGTTGTACTTCTTTATCGTGTGTATTTGTACCTCTTTATCATGTGTAGTTGTACCTCTTTATCATGTGTCATTGTACCTCTTTATCATGTGAAGTTGTAACTATTTATCAAGTGTAGTTGCACCTATTTATCATGTGTAGTTGTACCTCTTTATCATGTGTAGTTGTACCTCTTTATCATGTGTAGTTGTACCTCTTTATCATGCGTAGTTGTACCTCTTTATCATGTGTAGTTGTACCTATTTATCATGTGTAGTTGTACGTCTTTATCGTGTGTGGTTATACCTCTTTATCATGTGTAGTTGTACCTCTTTATCATGAGTTGTTGTACTTCTTTATCGTGTGTATTTGTACCTCTTTATCATGTGTAGTTGTACCTCTTTATCATGTGTAGTTATACCTCTTTATCATTTGTTGTTGTACCTATTTATTGTGTGGAGTTGTACGTCTTTATCATGTGTAGTTGTACCTCTTTATCATGTGTAGTTGTACCTCTTTATCATGTGTAGTTGTACCTATATATCGTATGATGTTGTACCTCTTTATCATGTGTAGTTGTACCTATTTATCGTATAATGTTGTACCTCTTTATCATGTGTAGTTGTACCTCTTCATCATGTGTAGTTGTACCTATTTATCATGTGTAGTTGTACTTCTTTATCGTGTGTAGTTGTACCTCTTTATCATGTGTAGTTGTATCTCTTTATCATGTGTAGTTGTGCCTATTTATCATGTGTAGTTGTACCTCTTTATCATGTGTCATTCTACCTCTAGATCATGTGTAGTTGTACCTCTTTATCATGTGTAGTTGTACCTGTTTATCATGTGAAGTTGTACCTCTTCATCATGTGCAGTTCTACCAATTTATCATGTGAAGTTGTACATCTTTACCATACGTAGTTGTTCCTCTCTATCATGTGTAGTTGTATCTCTTTATCATGTGTAGTTGTACCTATTTATCATGTGTAGTTGTACCTCTTTATCATGTGTCATTCTACCTCTAGATCATGTGTAGTTGTACTTCTTTATCGTGTGTAGTTGTACCTCTTTATCATGTGTAGTTGTATCTCTTTATCATGTGTAGTTGTACCTATTTATCATGTGTAGTTGTACCTCTTTATCATTTGTCATTCTACCTCTAGATCATGTGTAGTTGTACCTATTTATCATGTGTAGTTGTACCTATTTATCATGTGAAGTTGTACCTCTTCATCATGTGCAGTTCTACCAATTTATCATGTGACGTTGTACCTCTTTACCATACGTAGTTGTTCCTCTCTATCATGTGTAGTTGTATCTCTTTATCATGTGTAGTTGTACCTATTTATCATGTGTAGTTGTACCTCTTTACCATGTGTAGTTGTACCTATTTATCATGTGTAATTGTACCTCTTTATCATGTGTAGTTGTACCTCTTTATCATGTGTAGTTGTACCTCTTTATCATGTGTAGTTGTACCTCTTTATCATGTGTCATTCTACCTCTAGATCATGTGTAGTTGTACCTCTTTATCATGTGTAGTTGTACCTATTTATCATGTGTAGTTGTACCTCTTTATCATGTGTAGTTGTACCTCTTTATCATGTGTAGTTGTACCAATTTATCATGTGATGTTGTACCTCTTTATCATACGTAGTTGTACCTCTTTATCATGTGTAGTTGTACCTCTTCATCATGTGTAGTTGTACCTATTTATTATGTGTAGTTGTACTTCTTTATCGTGTGTAGGTGTACCTCTTCATCATGTGTAGTTGTACCTATTTATCATGTGTAGTTGTACTTCTTTTTCGAGTGTAGTTGTACCTCTTCATCATGTGTAGTTGTACCTCTTTATCATGTGTAGTTGTACCTCTTTATCATGTGCAGTTGTACCAATTTATCATGTGAAGTTGTACCTCTTTATCATTCGTAGTTGTACCTCTTTATCATGTGTAGTTGTACCTCTTCATCATGTGTAGTTGTACCTATTTATCATGTGTAGTTGTACGTCTTTATCGTGTGTAGTTATACCTCTTTATCATGTGTAGTTGTACCTCTTTATCATGTGTTGTTGTACTTCTTTATCGTGTGTATTTGTACCTCTTTATCATGTGTAGTTGTACCTCTTTATCATGTGTCATTGTACCTCTTTATCATGTGTAGTTGTAACTATTTATCAAGTGTAGTTGCACCTATTTATCATGTGTAGTTGTACCTCTTTATCATGTGCAGTTATACCTCTTTATCATGTGTAGTTGTACCTCTTTATCATGTGTAGTTGTACCTCTTTATCATGCGTAGTTGTACCTCTTTATCATGTGTAGTTGTACCTATTTATCATGTGTAGTTGTACGTCTTTATCGTGTGTGGTTATACCTCTTTATCATGTGTAGTTGTACCTCTTTATCATGAGTTGTTGTACTTCTTTATCGTGTGTATTTGTACCTCTTTATCATGTGTAGTTGTACCTCTTTATCATGTGTAGTTATACCTCTTTATCATTTGTTGTTGTACCTATTTATTGTGTGGAGTTGTACGTCTTTATCATGTGTAGTTGTACCTCTTTATCATGTGTAGTTGTACCTCTTTATCATGTGTAGTTGTACCTATATATCGTATGATGTTGTACCTCTTTATCATGTGTAGTTGTACCTATTTATCGTATAATGTTGTACCTCTTTATCATGTGTAGTTGTACCTCTTCATCATGTGTAGTTGTACCTATTTATCATGTGTAGTTGTACTTCTTTATCGTGTGTAGTTGTACCTCTTTATCATGTGTAGTTGTATCTCTTTATCATGTGTAGTTGTGCCTATTTATCATGTGTAGTTGTACCTCTTTATCATGTGTCATTCTACCTCTAGATCATGTGTAGTTGTACCTCTTTATCATGTGTAGTTGTACCTGTTTATCATGTGAAGTTGTACCTCTTCATCATGTGCAGTTCTACCAATTTATCATGTGAAGTTGTACATCTTTACCATACGTAGTTGTTCCTCTCTATCATGTGTAGTTGTATCTCTTTATCATGTGTAGTTGTACCTATTTATCATGTGTAGTTGTACCTCTTTATCATGTGTCATTCTACCTCTAGATCATGTGTAGTTGTACTTCTTTATCGTGTGTAGTTGTACCTCTTTATCATGTGTAGTTGTATCTCTTTATCATGTGTAGTTGTACCTATTTATCATGTGTAGTTGTACCTCTTTATCATTTGTCATTCTACCTCTAGATCATGTGTAGTTGTACCTATTTATCATGTGTAGTTGTACCTATTTATCATGTGAAGTTGTACCTCTTCATCATGTGCAGTTCTACCAATTTATCATGTGACGTTGTACCTCTTTACCATACGTAGTTGTTCCTCTCTATCATGTGTAGTTGTATCTCTTTATCATGTGTAGTTGTACCTATTTATCATGTGTAGTTGTACCTCTTTATCATGTGTAGTTGTACCTATTTATCATGTGTAGTTGTACCTCTTTATCATGTGTAGTTGTACCTCTTTATCATGTGTAGTTGTACCTCTTTATCATGTGTAGTTGTACCTCTTTATCATGTGTCATTCTACCTCTAGATCATGTGTAGTTGTACCTCTTTATCATGTGTAGTTGTACCTATTTATCATGTGTAGTTGTACCTCTTTATCATGTGTAGTTGTACCTCTTTATCATGTGTAGTTGTACCAATTTATCATGTGATGTTGTACCTCTTTATCATACGTAGTTGTACCTCTTTATCATGTGTAGTTGTACCTCTTCATCATGTGTAGTTGTACCTATTTATCATGTGTAGTTGTACTTCTTTATCGTGTGTAGGTGTACCTCTTCATCATGTGTAGTTGTACCTATTTATCATGTGTACTTGTACTTCTTTTTCGTGTGTAGTTGTACCTCTTCATCATGTGTAGTTGTACCTCTTTATCATGTGTAGTTGTACCTCTTTATCATGTGCAGTTGTACCAATTTATCATGTGAAGTTGTACCTCTTTATCATACGTAGTTGTACCTCTTTATCATGTGTAGTTGTACCTCTTCATCATGTGTAGTTGTACCTATTTATCATGTGTAGTTGTACGTCTTTATCGTGTGTAGTTATACCTCTTTATCATGTGTAGTTGTACCTCTTTATCATGTGTTGTTCTACTTCTTTATCGTGTGTAGTTTTCTTCATCATGTGTAGTTGTACCAATTTATCATGTGTAGTTGTACCTCTTTATCATGTGTTGTTGTACTTCTTTATCGTGTGTATTTGTACCTCTTTATCATGTGTAGTTGTACCTCTTTATCATGTGTAGTTATACCTCTTTATCATTTGTAGTTGTACCTATTTATTGTGTGGAGTTGTACGTCTTTATCATGTGTTGTTGTACTTCTTTATCGTGTGTATTTGTACCTCTTTATCATGTGTAGTTGTACCTCTTTATCATGTGTAGTTATACCTCTTTATCATGTGTAGTTGTACCTATTTATCATGTGGCGTTGTACTTCTTTATCGTGTGTAGTTGTACCTCTTTATCATGTGTAGTTGTACCTCTTTATCATGTGTAGTTGTACCTATTTATCGTATGATGTTGTACCTCTTTATCATGTGTCGTTGTACCTATTTATCATGTGTAGTTGTACGTCTTTATCGTGTGCAGTTATACCTCTTTATCATGTGTAGTTGTACCTCTTTATCATGTGTTGTTGTACTTCTTTATCGTGTGTATTTGTACCTCTTTATCATGTGTAGTTGTACCGCTTTATCATGTGTAGTTGTACCTCTTTATCATGCGTAGTTGTATCTCTTTATCATGTGTAGTTGTACCTCTTTATCATGTGTAGTTGTACCTCTTTATCATGTGTAGTTGTACCTATTTATCGTATAATGTTGTACCTCTTTATCATGTGTAGTTGTACCTCTTCATCATGTGTAGTTGTACCTATTTATCGTCTGATGTTGTACCTCTTTATCATGTGTAGTTGTACCTATTTATCGTATAATGTTGTACATCTTTATCATGAGTAGTTGTACCTCTTTATCATGTGTAGTTGTACCTCTTTATCATGTGTAGTTGTACCTCTTTATCATGCGTAGCTGTACCTCTTTATCATGTGTAGTTGTACCTATTTATCGTATAATGTTGTACCTCTTTATCATGTGTAGTTGTACCTCTTCATCATGTGTAGTTGTACCTATTTATCATTTGTAGTTGTACGTCTTTATCGTGTGTAGTTATACCTCTTTATCATGTGTAGTTGTTCCTCTTTATCATGTGTTGTTGTACTTCTTTATCGTGTGTATTTGTACCTCTTTATCATGTGTAGTTGTACCTCTTTATCACGTGTAGTTGTACCTATTTATCGTATAATGCTGTACCTCTTGATCATGTGTAGTTGTACCTCTTCATCATGTGTAGTTGTACCTCTTTATCATGTGTAGTTATACGTCTTTATCATGTGTAGTTGTACCTCTTTATCAAGTGTTGTTGTACTTCTTTATCGTGTGTATTTGTACCTCTTTATCGTGTGTAGTTGTACCTCTTTATCATGTGTAGTTGTACCTATTTATCATATAATGTTGTACCTCTTTATCATGTGTAGTTGTTCCTCTTCATCATGTGTAGTTGTACCTCTTTATCATGTGTAGTTGTACCTATTTATCGTATAATGTTGTACCTCTTTATCATGTGTAGGTGTACCTCTTTATCATGTGTAGTTGTACCTCTTTATCATGTGTAGTTGTACCTCTTTATCGTGTGTAGTTGTACCTATTTATCAAGTGTAGTTGTACCTATTTATCATGTGTAGTTGTACCTCTTTATCATGTGTAGTTATACCTCTTTATCATGTGTAGTTGTACCTCTTTATCATGTGTAGTTGTACCTCTTTATCATGCGTAGTTGTACCTCTTTATCATGTGTAGTTGTACCTATTTATCATATAATGTTGTACCTCTTTATCATGTGTAGTTGTACCTATTTATCATGTGTAGTTGTACGTCTTTATCGTTTGTCGTTATACCTCTTTTTCATGTGTAGTTGTACCTCTTTATCATGAGTTGTTGTACTTCTTTATCGTGTGTATTTGTACCTCTTTATCATGTGTAGTTGTACCTCTTTATCATGTGTAGTTATACCTCTTTATCATTTGTTGTTGTACCTATTTATTGTGTGGAGTTGTACGTCTTTATCATGTGTAGTTGTACCTCTTTATCGTGTGCAGTTTTACCTATTTATCATGTGGCGTTGTACTTCTTTATCGTGTGTAGTTGTACCTCTTTATCATGTGTAGTTGTACCTCTTTATCATGTGTAGTTTTACCTATTTATCGTATGATGTTGTACCTCTTTATCATGTGTAGTTGTACCTATTTATCGTATAATGTTGTACCTCTTTATCATGTGTGGTTGTACCTCTTCATCATGTGTAGTTGTACCTATTTATCATGTGTAGTTGTACTTCTTTATCGTGTGTAGTTGTACCTCTTTATTATGTGTAGTTGTACCTCTTTATCATGTGTAGTTGTACCTCTCTATCATGTGTAGTTGTACCTCCTTATCATGTGTAGTTGTACCTCTTTATCATGTGCAGTTCTACCAATTTATCATGTGAAGTTGTACCTCTTTATCATACGTAGTTGTACCTCTTTATCATGTGTAGTTGTATCTCTTTATCATGTGTAGTTGTACCTATTTATCATGTGTAGTTGTACGTCTTTATCGTGTGTAGTAGTTCGTCTTTATCATGTGTAGTTATACCTCTCTATCATGTGTAGTTGTACCTCTTTATCATGTGTAGTTGTACCTCTTTATCATACGTAGTTGTACCTCTTTATCATGTGTAGTTGTATCTCTTTATCATGTGTAGTTGTACCTATTTATCATGTGTAATTGTACGTCTTTATCGTGTGTAGTTGTACGTCTTTATCATGTGTAGTTATACCTCTTTATCATGTGTAGTTGTACCTCTTTATCATGTGTAGTTGTACCTCTTTATCATGTGTAATTGTACCTCTTTATCATGAGTAGTTGTACCTCTTTATCATGTGTAGTTGTACCTATTTATCAGGTGTAGTTGTACTTCTTTATCGTGTGCAGTTGTACCCCTTTATCATGTGTAGTTGTACCTCTTTTTCATGTGTAGTTGTACCTCTTTATCATACGTAGTTGTACCTATTTATCGTGTGTAGTTGTACTTCTTTATCATGTGTAGTTGTACCTTTTTAGCGTGTGTAGTTGTACCTCTTTACCATGTGTAGTTGTACCTATTTATCATGTGTAGTTGTACCTCTTTATCGTGTGTAGTTGTACCTCTTTATCATGTGAAGTTGTACTTCTTTATCGTGTGTAGTTATACCTCTTTATCATGTGTAATTGTATCCCTTTATGATGTGTAGTTGTACCTTTTTATCATACGTAGTTGTACCTCTTTATCAAGTGTAGTTGTACCTCTTTATCATGTGTAGCTGTACCTCTTTATCATGTGTAGTTTTACCTCTTTATCATGTGTAACTGTACCTCTTTATCATGTGTAGTTGTACCTCTTTATCATGTGTAGTTGCACCTCTTTATCATGTGTAGTTGTACTTCTTTATCGTGTGTAGTTGTACCTATTTATCATGTGTAGTTGTACTTCTTTATCGTGTGTAGTTGTACCTATTTATCATGTGTAGTTGTACTTCTTTATCATGCATAGTTGTATTTATTTATCCTGTGTCATTGTACCTCTTTATCATACGTAGTTGTACCTTTTTATCATGTGTAGTTGTATTTATTTATCATGTATCGTTGTACCTCTTTATCATAGATTGTTGTACCTCTTTATCATGTGTGGTTGTGCCTCCTTATCATGTGTAGTTGTACCTCTTTATCATGTGTAGTTGTACCTATTTATCATGTGTAATTGTACTTCTTTATCGTGTGTAGTTGTACCTCTTTATCATGTGTAGTTGTACCTATTTATCATGTGTCGTTGTACTTCTTTATCGTGTGTAGTTGTACCTCTTTATCATGTGTAGTTGTACCTCTTTATCGTGTGTAGTAGTACCTATTTATCGTGTGTAGTTGTACCTCTTTATCATGTGTAGTTGTACCTCTTTATCATGTGTAGTTGTACCTATTTATCATGTGTAGTTGTACTTCTTTATCATGTGTAGTTGTACCTATTTATCATGTGTAGTTGTACTTCTTTATCATGTGTAGTTGTACTTCTTTATCATGTGTAGTTGTACCTATTTATCATGTGTAGTTGTACTTCTTTATCGTGTGTAGTTGTACCTATTTATCATGTGTAGTTGTACTTCTTTATCATGTGTAGTTGTACTTCTTTATCGTGTGTAGTTGTACCTCTTTATCATTTGTAGTTGTACCTCTTTATCATGTGTAGTTGTCCCTCTTTACCATGTGTAGTTGTACTTCTTTATCGTGTGTAGTTGTACCTCTTTATCATTTGTAGTTGTACCTCTTTATCATGTGTCGTTGTACCTCTTTATCATAGATTGTTGTACCTCTTTCTCATGTGTAGTTGTGCCTCTTTATCATGTGTAGTTGTACCTCTTTATCATGTGTAGTTGTATCTCTTTATCATGTGCAGTTGTGCCTCTTTATCATGTGTAGTTGTACCTCTTTATCATGTGTAGTTGTACCTCTTTGTCATGTGTAGTTGTACCTATTTATCATATGTAGTGGTACCTCTTTAGCATGTGTAGTTGTACCTCTTTATCATGTACAGTTGTACCTCTTTATCATGTGTAGTTGTATTTATTTATGATGTGTCCTTGTAACTCTTCATCATACGTAGTTGTACCTCTTTATCATGTGTAGTTGTACTTCTTTATCATGTGTAGTTGTACCTATTTATCATGTGTCATTTTACCTCTTTATCATACCTAGTTGTACCTCATTATCATGTGTATTTGTACTTATTTATCATGTGCTGTACCTATTTATCATGTGTAGTTGTACCTCGTTATCATGTGCAGTTGCATTTATTTATCATGTGTCGTTGTTCCTCTTTATCATGTGCAGTTGTATTTATTTTCTCGTTTTCAGAATTTTAGGGATTCAAATATGCACTTAGCCTTGTCGATGCTGCTTTATAAGTGGGTTTGTTTCAAGAGCCTAATATAGGTAAAGGCTTCAACTTCTAGTGTATCTTTTCTTTTCGCAGATTCATATACGGGTTCATTTCTGTCACACATCTTGGAAATCTTTGACAGGCATTCCCAGTTTAGTGTGTATCTTTTCTTATCTTGATATTCATATAGTGGTTCATTTCGGTCACACATCTCGAAAACCATCTTTGACAGGGATTCCACGTTTAGTAAGTATCTTATTTTATCTTGATATTCATAGGTGTTCGTTTCAGTCAATTCAATTTCAGTTCAATCCAATGTTTATTTTACAATAAATGTACCTTAACAGCGTACAATAAATTTGAAAGCATGTGGGAATTACAAATAACGATACAAATAATGAACAATATGTATTGATTCTCTGGTAAAAAAATTACAAGGAGAGGGCATAGCCAGATTGGCTGTCTACCTGCCATTTTCTTAATGTAATTCGGATTTATCTCTTGGAGATCTGCAGATCAGAAAAAGAATTGTCTCATTTTAGTAAATATTACTATTTGTTCTATAAAAGGGGGAATTGGCCAAATAAATCCATAATGTCCTGACTATCCATCGCTCTCTGCTTAATTACTTCAAGGGCAAAAAGAACCAGAAGGCCTCATCTCACAGGAGGAAACTAGAATGCGGCGCGAGGCGCAGCAGAGTGACAACCAAAGATTCGTCAAAAATACTGAATGACAATTCAGAGAATGGCATGGTGAGAGAGACACAAAATCATCAGACACAGATCCGACCCATCAACATGTAATTTCCGAATTATGTCCAGTGGGGCACTGTCTCACTGCTTAGTTTTGTTGACTCAAATGAAAAATTCAAAGTGTGATGCAAATAAGGTGATCTACAACATCACCGCGTACTCAAGTGTGACTGAAAAGCGCTAATTGTCACATCACCACATCGCACGCAATGTCCGTACTTCACGAGAGACGGACTTCAAGCGATGGAGAAATATGCTATTGGTCGACAATGTGACACACATCTTGGAAACCATCTTTGAAAGGAATTGCCAATTTGGTGTTGTGTGTGTTCTTTATCTGGATGTTCATATTGGGGTTCATTTATGTCACAAAACTTGGAAAACCATCTTTGACAGGGATTCCAGGTTTAGTGTGTATCTTTTTTTATCTGGATATTCATATAGGGGTTCATTTCAGTCACAAATCATGGGAACCATCTTTTCCGTCACGAATGTTAGAAAACCATCTTTGACAGGGTTTCCCAGATTCTTGTGCATCCTTTTTATTCGCAGATTTATAACATCTTGGAGCAATATGGATGCTTCCGAAATTTCTCTGTGAAAACCTATTTTTGTCAATAAATACTGTTTAAACTAGAGCAGATAAATTTTTTTCTCTCGCTTATGATGTCAATTACTGGGATGTAAAATGATCAATCTGGGATGACCAAAGGTTTTCCAAACAATAGACGTACCGACCTTACAGGATAGTGGAAGAGATCGTTTATGGCGTCTTTAAAGAAAGAACTGGTTTATTCAGGAACAGCTAATTCTTGTGAATTTTATGTAAAATTCTCACTGATTCTCACGACATGGAAGAAATCGGAAACTCGACCTCGAAAATGGATCCAGCTTTTTGGAATTAAGAAATTTTTTAAAATGAGATTATGACTTGTGATTCACACGAGACACAAGTGATATTATTTTTCCATTAATGTGTGATACAGGTTGACAAACAATAGTCAGTGCGCGGTGGGTCTTATACTTAAAGAACACAATTACACCAAAAGTAAAACTTACAATGATGATTAATTCAGCACATCTTAGGCAGTATCTAAAAAGGAAAATTGTCTACGTGATGACGTGTATCAGAGTAAGTCAGTTGTGATTTCACTTGACAATACTACAGAATGGGAATTTTGCTAAGAGATTGGAGCAGTGATTCGGATAAACCAACAGACAACACAGAATGGGAATATTTTGAGGTGTGGTGTTATTATTAGAGATAAACTTCCAATTCACAGGATTGAAACAAACAAGTGCGACTACACATTTACACAACTACCAATCATCTTCTGATCCAGGGATCCCAAACTAAATATTCATTGGCGGTTAATCGTGGATTTACCGCTTATCTAACTACGAATCGTCTTCTCATCCAGGGATTTAAACTAAATATTCATTGGTGGCTAGCCATGGAATTACTGGTTATCTAACTAACTATTGTCATTTCATCCAGAGATCTAAACTAAATATTCATTGGTGGCTAGCCATGGAATTACCGGTTATCTAACTAACTATTGTCATTTCATCCAGAAATCTAAACTAAATATTCATTGGTGGCTAGCCATGGAATTACTGGTTATCTAACTAACTATTGTCATTTCATCGAGGGATCTAAACTAAATATTCATTGGTGGCTAGCCATGGAATTTCCGGTTATCTAACTAACAATTGACTTCTCATCGAGGGATCTAAACTAAATATTCATCGGTGGCTAACAGTGGAATTACCGGTTTTCTAACCAACAAACGCCTCTCATCCAGGGATATAAACTAAATATTCATTGGTGACTAGCCATGGAATTACCGGTTATCTAACTAACTATTGTCATTTCATCGAGGGATCTAAACTAAATATTCATTGGTGGCTAACCATGGAATTACCGGGTATCTAACTAACAATTGTCTTCTCATCGAGGGATATAATCTAAATATTCATTGGTGGCTAACACAGGAAGTACCCGTTATCTAACTAACAGTCGTCTACTCATCCAGGGATCTAAACTAAACATTCATTGGTGGCTAACCATGGAATTACCGGTTATCAAACTAACAATCGTCTTCTCATCCAGGGATCTGAACTAAATATTCATTGGTGGCTTGCCGTAGAATTACCGGTTATCTGTCTAACAATTGTCATCTCATCCAGGGATCTGAACTAAATATTCATTGGTGGCTAGCCGTGGAATTACCGCTTATTTATCTGATAATCATCTTCTCATCCAGGGATCTAAACTAAATATTCATTGGTGGCTAACCGTGGAATTGCCGATTATCTAACTAACAATTGACTTCTCATCGAGGGATCTAATCTGAATATTCATTGGTGGCTAACCGTTGAATTGCCGATTATCTAACTAACAATTGACTTCTCATCCAGGGATCTAAACTATATATTCCGTCGTGGCTAACAGAGGAATTACCGGTTATCTAACTAAAAATCGTATTCTCATCCAGGGATCTAAACTAAATATTCATTAGTGGCTAACCGTGGAATTACCGCTTATCTAACTACCAATCGCCTTCTCATCCAGAGGTCTAAACTAAATATTCATTGGTGGCTAACCGTGGAATTACCGCTTATCTAACTAACAATTGACTTCACATCGAGGGATCTAAACTAAATATTCATTGGTGGCTAACCGTGGAATTACCTGTTATCTAACTGACAATCGCCTTCTCATCCAGGGATCTAAACTAAATATTCATTGTGGAATTACTTGTTATCTATCAACAATCGTCATCTCATCCAGGGATCTATACTGACTATTCATTGGTGGCTAACTGGAATTACCGGTTATCTAATAAACAATCGTCTTCTCATCCAGGGATCTAAACTAAATATTTATTGGTGGTTAACAATGGAATTATCGGTTATCTAACTAACAATCGTCTTCTCATCCAGGAATCTAAACTAAATATTCATTGGTGTCTAACCGTGGAATTACCAGTTATGGAACTAACAATCATCTTCTCTCCCAGGGATCTAAACTAAATATTCATTGTTGTCTAACCATGGATTTACCGCTTATCTAACTACGAATCGTCTTCTCTCCCAGGGATCTAAACTAAATATTCATTGGTGTCTAACTGGGGAATTACCGGTTATCTAACTAACAAACCTCTTCTCATCCAGAGATCTAAACTAAATATTCATCGGTGCCTAACTGCGGAATTGCCAGTGATCTAAAAGACGTCTTCTCATCCAGGGATCTAAACTAAATATTCATTGGTGTCTAACTGGGGAATTACCGGTTATCTAACTAACAAACCTCTTCTCATCCAGAGATCTAAACTAAATATTCATCGGTGCCTAACTGGGGAATTGCCAGTGATCTAACAGACGTCTTCTCATCCAGGGATCTAAACTAAATATTCATTGGTGTCTAACTGGGGAATTACCGGTTATCTAAATAACAAACCTCTTCTCATCCAGAGATCTAAACTAAATATTCATCGGTGCCTAACTGGGGAATTACCAGTGATCTAACAGACGTCTTCTCATCCAGGGATCTAAACTAAATATGCATTGGTGCCTAACTGGGGAATTGCCAGTTATTCAACTGACAATCATCTTCCCAATTTGCTGTGTTTCCTTGACAAGGATGCCTAGTTAGGTGTCTCCTTAACAATGATTTCCAGTTAGGTGTATCTGACAAAGAATTGCAGGTTGGGGTGTTTGACAGGGATTCCCAGTTTGGTGTACTTCCTTGGCAGGAATTTCCAGGTTGGTGTGGATGACAGGGATTCCCATTTTGGTGTGTACGATGGGGATTCTCAGTTTGGTGTACTTCCTTGACAGGGATTCCCAGTGAGGTGTGTATGATAGAGATTTCCAGTTTGGTGTACTTCCTTGACAGGGATTCCCAGTTTGGTGTTTATGACAGAGATTCCCAGTTTGGTGTGTATGACAGGGATTCCCAATTTGGTGAGTTTGACAGGGATTCCCAATTTGTTTATGACAGAGATTCCCCGTTTGGTGTGTATGACAGGGATTCCCAATTTGGTGAGTTTGACAGGGATTCCCAATTTGGTGTGTATGACAGAGATTTCCAGTTTGGTGTACTTTCTTGAGAGGGATTTCCAGTTTGATGTGTTTGACAGGGATTCAGTTTGGTGTGTATGACAGGGATTCATGGGTTGTTGTGTATGACAGGGATTCCCACGTTGGTGGGTTTGACAGGGATTCCCAGTTTGGTGTGTTTGACAAGGATTCCCAGTTTGGTGTGTTTGACAGGGATTTCCAGTTTGGTATGGATGACAGAAATTCCCAGTTTGGTGTGCATGACAGGGATTCTCAGTTTGGAGTGTATGCCTGGGATTCCCAGTTTGGCGTGCATGACAGGGATTCCCAGTTTGGTGTGTTTGACAGGGATTTCCAGTTTGGTATGGATGACAGAAATTCCCAGTTTGGCGTGGATGACAGGGATTTTCAGTTTGGTGTTTATGCCTGGGATTCCCAGTTTGGTGTGCATGACAGGGATTCACAGTTGGTGTGTTTCCTTGACAAGGTTTCCCAGTTTGGAGTGTATGACAGGGATTCCCAGTTTGGAGTACTTCCGTGACATGGATTCTCAGTTTGGTGTGTTTCCTTGACAAGATTTCCCAGTTTGGTGTGTACGACAGGGCTTCTCAGTTTGGTGTGTATGACAGGGATTCAAAGTTTGGTGTGTACGACAGGGATTACCAGTTTGGTGTGTATGACAGGGATTCCCAGTTTGGTGTATATGACAGGGATTCCCAGTTTGGTGTAATTCCTTGACATGGATTCCCAGTTTGGTGTACTTCCTTGATAGGGATTCCCAGTTTGGTGTGTATGACAGTGATTCCCATCTTGGTGAGTTTGACAGGGATTCTCAGATTGTTGTGTATGGCAGGGACTCCCAGTTTTGTGTGTATGACAGGGATTCCCTGTTTGGTGTGGATGACAGGGATTCCCATTTCGGTGTGAATGACAGGGTTTCCCAGTTTGGTGTGTTTTCGAGAAAGGGATTCTCAGTTTGGTGTGTATGACAGGGATTCCCATTTTGGTGTGTTTCCTTGGGAAGGTTTCCCAGTTTGGTGTGTATGACAGGGCGTCCCAGTTTGGTGTGTATGATGGATATTCCCAGTTTGCTGAGTATGATAAGGATTCGCAGTTTGGTGTGTTTCCTTGACAGGGATTCTCAGTTTTGTGTGTTTGACAGGGATTCAGTTTGGTGTGTATGGTAGGAATTCCCAGTTTGGTGTGTATGAGAGATTCCCAGATTGGATGTGTATGTCAGGGATTTCCAGTTTGGAGTGCATGACAGGGATTCCCAGTTCGATGTGTTTCCTTAACAGGGACTCCTAGTTTGGTGTGTTTGACCGGGATTACCAGTTTGGTGTGTATGACAGAGATTTCCAGATTGGTGTTCATGACAGGGATCCTCAGTTTAGTGTACTTGCTTGACAGGGATTCCCAGTTTGGTGTGTTTCCTTGACAGGGATTCCCAGTTTGGTGTGTTTCATTGACAGGGATTCCCAGTTTGGTGTGTTTGACAGGGTTCCCAGTTTTTGTGTGTATCCTTGAGAGGGATTCCCAGTTTGGTGTGCAAGATAGGGATTCCCAGTTTGATGGGTTTCCTTCTTAGGGATTTCCAGTTTGGTGTGTTTTCTTGACAGGGATTCCCAGTTTGGTGTGTTTGAGAGGGATTTCCAGTTTGGTGTGTATGACAGGGATTTCCAGTTTGGTGTGTTTGACAGGGATTTCCAGTTTGATGTGGATGACAGAGATTCTCAGTTTGGTGTATATGACGGGGATTCCCAGTTTGGTGTGTTTCCTTGACAAGGTTTCCCAGTTTGGGGTGTATGACAGGGATTCCCAATCTGGAGTACTTCCGTGACAGGGATTCCCAGTTTGGTGTGTATCCTTGACAAGGTTTCCCAGTTTGGTGTGCATGACAGGGATTCACAGTTTGGTGTGTATGACAGGGATTCCCAGTTTGGTGTATCTGGCAGGGATTCCCAGTTTGGTGTACTTCCTTGGTAGGGATTTCCAGTTTGGTGTGTATGACAGGGATTCCCATCTTGGTGTGTTTGACAGGGATTCTCAGGTTGTTGTGTTTGGCAGGGATTCCCAGTTCAGCGTGTATGGCAGGGATTCCCTGTTTGGTGTGGATGACAGGGATTCCCAGATTGGTGTGGATGGCAGGGATTCCCAGTTTGGTGTGTATGGCAGAGGTTCCCATTTTGGTGTGTTTTCTAGAAAGGGATTCCCAGTTTGATGTGTGTGACAGGGATTCCCATTTTGGTGTGTTTCCTTGACAAGGTTTCCCAGTTTGGTGTGTATGACAGGGCGTCCCAGTTTGGTGTGTATGATGGGTACTCCCAGTTTGCTGAGTATGATAGGGATTCGCAGTTTGGTGTGTTTCCTTGACAGGGATTCTCAGTTTGGGGTGTTTGACAGGGATTCAGTTTGGTGTGTATGACAGGAATTCCCAGTGTGGTGTGTATGGCAGGAATTCCCAGTTTGGTGTGTATGAGAGATTCCCAGGTTGGATGTGTACGTCAGGGATTCCCAGTTTGGTGTGCTTGACAGGGATTCCCAGTTTGATGTGTTTACTTGACAGAGATTCCCATTTTGGTGTGTTTCCTTAACGGGATTCCCAGTTTGGTGTGTTTGACAGGGATTCCCAGTTTAGTGTGTATGACAGGGATTCCCAGTTTGGAGTGTTTGACAGGGATGCCCAGTGTGGTGTGTATGACAGGGATTCCCAGTTTGGTGTGCGTGACAGGGATTTCCAGTTTGGTGTGTTTCCTCAACAGGGATTCCCAGTTTGGTGTGTTTGACGGGGATTCCCAGTTTTGTGTGTATGACAGGGATTCCCAGTTTGGTGTGTATGACAGGGATTCCCAGTTTGGTGTGCGTGACAGGGATTCTCAGTTTGGTGTACTTTCTTGACAGGGATTCCCAGTTTGGTGTGTTTCCATGACAGGGATTCCCAGTATGGTGTCGTTGACAGGGATTCCCGGTTTGGTGTGTATGACAGGGATTTCCAGTTTGGTGTGTATCCTTGACAGGGATTCCCAGTTTGGTGTGCATGACGGGGATTCCCAGTTTGATGTGTTTCCTTCTCAGGGATTTCCAGTTTGGTGTGTTTCCTTGACAAGGATTCCCAGTTTGGTGTGTTTGGCAGGGATTTCCAGTTTGGTGTGTATGACAGGGATTCCCAGTCTGGTGTGTTTGGCAGGGATTTCCAGTTTGGTGTGTTTGACAGGGATTTCCAGTTTGGTGTGGATGACAGAAATTCCCAGTTTGGTGTGGATGACAGAAATTCCCAGTTTGGTGAGATGACAGAGATTCTCAGTTTGGTGTGTATGACAGGGATTCCCAGTTTGGTGTGCATGGCAAGGATTCCCAGTTTGGTGTGCTTCCTTGAAAGGGATTCCAGTTTGGTGTGTATAACAGGGATTCCCAGTTTGGTGTGTTTCCTTGACAAGGTATCCCAGTTTGGTGTGTATGACAGGGATTCCCAGTTTTGAGTACTTCCGTGACAGGGATTCGAGGTTTGGTGTATTTCCTTGGCAAGATTTCCCAGTTTGGTGTGTAAGACAGGGCTTCCCAGTTTGGTGTGTATGTCAGGAATTTCCAGTTTGGTGTATATGACAGGGATTCCCAGATTGGTGTAATTCCTTGACATGGATTCCCAGTTTGGTGTACTTCCTTGATAGGGATTTGCAGTTTGGTGTGTATGACAGGGATTCCCATGTTGGTGTGTTTGACAGGGATTCTCAGGTTGCTGTGTTTGGCAGGGATTCCCAGTTCAGCGTGTATGGCAGGGATTCCCTGTTTGGTGTGGATGACAGGGATTCCCAGATTGGTGTGGATGGCAGGGATTCCCAGTTTGGTGTGTATGACAGAGCTTCCCAGTTTGGTATGTTTTGTGGAAAGGGATTCCCAGTTTGGTGTGAATGACAGGGATTCCCATTTTGGTGTGTTTCCTTGACGAGGTTTCCCAGTTTGGTGTGTATGACAGGGCGTCCCAGTTTGGTGTGTATGATGGGTGTTCCCAGTTTGCTGAGTATGATAGGGACTCCCAGTTTGGAGTACTTCCGTGACAGGGATTCCCAGTTTGGTGTGTAAGACAGGACTTCCCAGTTTGGTGTGTATGACAGGAATTCACAGTTTGATGCGTATGACAGGAATTCCCAGTTTGGTGTATATGGCAGAGATTCCCAGTTTGGTGTAATTCCATGACATGGATTACCAGTTTGGTGTACTTCCTTGATAGGGATTTCCAGTTTGGTGTGTATGACAGGGATTCCCATCTTGGTGTGTTTCCTTGACAAGGCTTCCCAGTTTGGTGTGTATGACAGAGCGTCCCAGTTTGGTGTGTATGATGGGTATTCCCAGTTTGCTGAGTTTGATAGGGATTCGCAGTTTGGTGTGTATGACAGAGCTTCCCAGTTTGGTGTGTTTTCTAGAAAGGGATTCCCAGTTTGGTGTGTATGACAGGGATTCCCATTTTGGTGTGTTTCCTTGACAAGGCTTCCCAGTTTGGCGTGTATGACAGAGCGTCCCAGTTTGGTGTGTATGATGGGTATTCCCAGTTTGCTGAGTATGATAGGGATTCGCAGTTTGGTGTGTTTCCTTGACAGAGATTCTGAGTTTGGGGTGTTTGACAGGGATTCAGTTTGCTGTGTATGACAGAAATTCCCAGTGTGGTGTGTATGGCAGGAATTCCGAGTTTGTTGTGTATGAGAGATTCTCAGGTTGGATGTGTATGTCAGGGATTCCCAGTTTGGTGTACATGACAGGGATTCCCAGTTTGATGTGTTTCCTTGACAGGGATTTCCATTTTGGTGTGTTTCCTTAACAGAATTTCCCAGTTTGGTGTGTTTGACAGGGATTCCCAGTTTTGTGTGTATGACAGGGATTCCCAGTTTCGTGTGCGTGACAGGGATTCTCGGTTTGGTGTACTTGCTTGACAGGGATTCCCAGTTTGGTGTGTTTCCTTGAAAGGGATTCCCAGTTTGGTGTGGTTCCTTGACAGGGATTCCCAGTTTGGTGTCGTTGACAGGGATTCCCAGTTTGGTGTGTATGACAGGGATTCCCAGTTTGGTGTGTTTCCTTGACAGGGATTCCCAGTTTGGGGTGTTTGACAGGGATTCCTAGTTTGGTGTGTATGACAGGAATTCCCAGTCTGGTGTGTTTGGCAGGGATTTCCAGTTTGGTGTGTTTCCGTGACAGGAATTCCCATTTTGGTGTGCTTCCTTATCAGGGATTCCCATTTTGGTGTGTTTGACAGGGATTCCCAGTTTGGTGTGCATGACAGGGATTCCCAGCATGGTGTGCATGAGAGGGATTCTCTGTCTGGTGTACTTGCTTGACAGGGATTCCCAGTTTGGTGTGTTTCCTTGACAGAGATTCCCGGTTTGGTGTGTTGCCTTGACAGGGATTCCCAGTTTGGTGTCGTTGACAGGGATTCCCAGTTTGGTGTGTATGACAGGGATTCCAAGTTTGGCGTGTTTGACAGGGATTTCCAGTTTGGTGTGTATCCTTGACAGGGATTCCCAGTTGGGTGTGCATGACGGGGATTCCCAGTTTGATGTGTTTCCTTCTCAGGGATTTCCAGTTTGGTGTGTTTTCTTGACAGGGATTCCCCGTTTGGTGTGTTTGACAGGGATTTCCAGATTAGTGTGTATGACAGGGACTCCCAATCTGGTGTGTTTGGCAGGGATTTCCAGTTTGGTGTGTTTGACAGGGATTTCTAGATTAGTGTGGATGACAGAAATTCCCAGCTTGGTGTGCATGAGAGGGATTCTCAGTTTGGTGTACTTGCTTGACAGGGATTCCCAGTTTGATGTGTTTCCTTGACAGGGATTCCCATTTTGGTGTGTTTCCTGAACTGGAATTCCCAGTTTGGCGTGTTTCCTTGACAGGGATTCCCAGTTTGGTGTGTATGACAGGAATTCCCAGTTTGGTGGGTATCCTTGACAGGGATTCCCAGTTTGGTGTGCCTGACGGTGATTCCCAGTTTGATGTGTTTCCGTGACAGAGATTTCCAGTTCGGTGTTTTTCCTTGACAAGGTTTCCCAGTTTGGTGTGTATGACAGGGCGTCCCAGTTTGGTGTGTATGATGGATATTCCCAGTTTGCTGAGTATGATAGGGATTCGCAGTCTGGTGTGTTTCCTTGACAGGGATTCTCAGTTTGGGGTGTTTGACAGGGATTCAGTTTGGTGTGTATGACAGAAATTCCCAGTGTGGTGTGTATGGCAGGAATTCCGAGTTTGTTGTGTATGAGAGATTCACAGGTTGGATGTGTATGTCAGGCATTCCCAGTTTGATGTACATGACAAGGATTCCCAGTTTGATGTGTTTCCTTGACAGGGATTTCCATTTTGGTGTGTTTCCTTAACAGGGATTCCCAGTTTGGTGTGTTTGACAGGGATTCCCAGTTTTGTGTGTATGACAGGGATTCCCAGTTTCGTGTGCGTGACAGGGCTTCCCGGTTTAGTGTACTTGCTTGACAGGGATTCCCAGTTTGGTGTGTTTCCGTGAAAGGGATTCCCAGTTTGGTGTGTTTCCTTGACAGGGATTCCCAGTTTGGTGTCGTTGACAGTGATTCCCAGTTTGGTGTGTATGACAGGGATTCCCAGTTTGGTGTGTTTCCTTGGCAGGGATTCCCAGTTTGGGGTGTTTGACAGGGATTTCCAGTTTGGTGTGTATGACAGGAATTCCCAGTCTGGTGTGTTTGGCAGGGATTTCCAGTTTGGTGTGTTTCCGTGACAGGAATTCCCATTTTGGTGTGCTTCCTTATCAGGGATTCCCAGATTGGTGTGTTTGACAGGGATTCCCAGTTTGGTGTGTATGACAGGGATTCCCAGTTTGGTGTGCGTGAGAGGGATTCTCAGTTTGGTGTACTTGCTTGACAGGGATTCCCAGTTAGTTTGGTGTGTTTCCTTTGCAGGGATTCCCAGTTAGGTATGTTGCCTTGACAGGGATTCCCAGTTTGGTGTGTATGACAGGAATTCCCAGTTTGGTGTGTATGACAGGGATTCCCAGTTTGGTGTGCGTGAGAGGGATTCTCAGTTTGGTGTACTTGCTTGACAGGGATTCCCAGTTTGGTGTGTTTCCTTGACAGGGATTCCCAGTTGGTGTGTTGCCTTGACAGGGATTCCCAGTTTGGTGTCATTGACAGGGATTCCCAGTTTGGTGTGTATGACAGGGATTCCCAGTTTGGTGTGTTTGACAGGGATTTCCAGTTTGGTGTGTATCCTTGACAGGGATTCCCAGTTTGGTGTGCATGACGGGGATTCCCAGTTTGATGTGTTTCCTTCTCAGGGATTTCCAGTTTGGTGTGTTTCCTTGACAGGGATTCCCAGTTTGGTGTGTTTGACAGGGATTTCCAGATTAGTGTGTATGACCGGGATTCCCAGTCTGGTGTGTTTGGCAGGGATTTCCAGTTTGGTGTGTTTGACAGGGATTTCCAGTTTGGTGTGGATGACAGAAATTCCCAGTTTGGTGTGCATGACAGGGATTCCCAGTTTGATGTGTTTCCTTGACAGGGATTCCCATTTTGGTGTGTTTCCTGAACTGGGATTCCCAGTTTGGTGTGTTTCCTTGACAGGGATTCCCAGTTTGGTGTGTATGACAGGGATTCCCAGTTTGGTGTGTATGACAGGGATTCCCAGTTTGGTGTGTTTGACAGGAATTCCCAGTTTGTTGGGTATCCTTGACAGGGATTCCCAGTTTGGTGTGCATGACGGTGATTCCCAGTTTGATGTGTTTCCTTCTCAGGGATTTCCAGTTTGGTGTGTTTCCTTGACAGGGATTCCCAGTTTGGTGTGTTTGACAGGGATTTCCAGTTTGGTGTGTAGGACAGGGATTCCCAGTCTGGTGTGTTTGGCAGGGATTTCCAGTTTGGTGTGTTTGACAGGGATTTCCAGTTTGGTGTGGATGACAAAAATTCCCAGTTTGGTGTGCTTCCTTGAAAGGGATTGAAAGGGATTCCAGTTTGGTGTGTATGACAGGGATTCCCAGTTTGGTGTGTATGACAGGGATTCCCAGTTTGGTATGTATAACAGGGATTCCCAGTTTAGTGTTTCACGGGGATTCCCCATTATGTATGTAGGTTTCAAACAAATGGTTTCTTTCCAGAGCATATCTTTGTAACCATTATAGATACAGGTTTCAAACGATTTCTTTCCAGAGCATGTCTTTGTAACGATGATAGATGTAGGTTTCAAACAAAGGGTTTCTTGTTGGAATATTCTTTAACAATTTCCTCCTCCAGACCCACCAGTCAGAATAGTTCGATATTTGGGATATAATATCCTGAACAGTCGCATTCAAGCTTGTTCAGTTAAAGTCCCTGGGTTACTATTTGGGCTCCCAATAGGTCCCCAAATTTGAACTTAGTCCAATATGGCGGATATTCTTTTAAAAATATTCTTCAGATCCGTCAGTCAAACACTATCAATATTCAATATTTAGCATCTTTATGGAGGCCAGATTCAATTTTGTTCAATACATGTCTCTGGGTTGATACATAAAAGAGTCTGAATTTTACTTGGTGCAATCTGAGGAGTATTCTTTAAAAATATTTAGATGCAGAACCATCAGCCAGAATCTTTTGATATTTGGTATTCAATATCTTTAAGAGGTCCAGATTCAAGTTTGTTCAAAGTAAGTTTCTGGGTTCATATTTGAACTTCCCACGAGAGTTTTAACTTAGTCCAATATGAGGAACAATCTAAAAACTTCTTCAGATGTCAGAATCGTTTTATATTTGGTTTTCAATATCCTCAGGAGAGAGGGATAAGTTTGTTCAAACCAAGACTCTAGGTTATTAATGGCTCCCTGTGGAAGCCAGAATTCCAACTTAGTGCAGTATGCCGACTAATCTGTATAAAAATTCTTTCGATCCACAAGTCAATTTTTTTTTATATTTGGAATACAGCCTCCCAAGTGGGGTAGAATCAAATTCGTTCAAACCTTACCTTAGTGCAATATCAGGAATATTCTTTAAACAGAAATTTCTCAAGTGCCACAGGTCACTATATTTTGATATTTGGCATATAACATTCTCGGAGGAGGCAGATTGAAATATACAGATTCTAATGTATATATCAAGTCCCTGTGTTAATATTTCAGATCCATTTAGGGCCTCAAATTTCAACCTGGTCCAATATAACAAATAGCCTTTCAAATCCACTGGTCAAAATGTTTCATACATTTATTTTATTTATTTATTTATTTATTTATTTATTTATTTATTTATAGGTATAGCAATGGCTAATCATGACCGTGACAAGTTTACAGGTGGAGGAAGACGGAGTACCCAGAGAGAACCACTGAGCATCGATGAGCAACTGTCAGCTCCTTAACATTCAAACTCTGTTCAAGCTCCGCTCAAGCAGGGTTACAGCGGTTGAAGACATGTACACCATTGACATGCAGTACGCCTTAGTACACGGCGTCATCGTGCCCCATGTAGGTAACCGGATAAAGTGCCTTGCCCAAGGACATAACACGGGTCGTCCCGGACGGGAATCGAACTCGGGACCACTGGCATAGAAGTCAAACAGTCTACCACTGAGCCACTGCGCTCCCAGTTTCATGCCTGTCATGTGGGATGTGGTTTTACAGCATCCTTATTGGGAGGGGGGGGGGCAGATTCCAGTTTGTTCAAATCATGACTGTGGGTTCATATTTGGGCTCCCTAAAGGCTAATTTTACCTGTCCTATATAATGAAAAATCTTTAAAGAAAAAAAAATGTCAATGACACTGTATCTTAACTTGCCTTGTGTGTTGTGTTTGATCAGAAAGATAATGTCCAATGTCTATGATAGGATTATGAAATAAGACAAGAATTGTGATAATTGAGGATATGTTAATTTCTGTTCCCCATATGTTATGTTTTCAAAAAAAATAATTTGAGCTGTAGACTGTACTAAAGAATTAAGAGGTGGGTTAATGTGGCCCTCACAGTTAACGTATGTCAACCAGAGTTACCAAGTTACAGTGAAATTATTCCAAAACGAGTCATCCTACCAAGTTACAATGAAATCCCTTCATACATATGGCCTGTAGACTGTGCTAAAGGCTTTCGGGCTTCGGGCCTGTGCAGCCATCGCGATTGACCGATCGCAACCAAACAGGGACATACTCATCTAGACATTATACTGAGTCATTTTACCAGGTTACAATGAAATCCCTTCATAAATACGCCCTGCGTGTCTGTGCTAAAGGTGTTTGGGTTTTGGGCTCAGGCAGCCGTCATGGTTGAATGATCGCGACCCAAAGGGGATGTTCTCATGCAGACATTATATGGAGTCATCCTACCAAGTTACAATGAAATCCCTTCATAAATGCGACCTGTAGGCTGCGCAAAAGGTTTTCGGGCTTCGGGCCCCAATAGCCGTCATAGTTGACCAATCCCGACCAAAAGGGGATGTTCTCTTCTAGACATTATATGGAGTCATCCTACCAACTTACATTGAAATCCCTCCATATTAAATATGACCTCTGGACTGTGCTAAACGTTTTTGGGTTTCGGGATTGGGCAGCCGTCATGGTTGACAGATCATGACCAAAAGGGGACGTTCTCATCAAGACATCATGCGGAGTCATCCTACCATCACGGTTGCCCGAGCAGGACCAAAAGGGATCGTTTTCATCTAGATATGACCTCAAACCTGCATATGACATTTCGTGATGATCGGACAAGAACTAAGGGGTGTAGCCTGTGCTAAAGAAATATGTGAGCAGACTCACAGACTTCCGCACGCATGATGGTAATAGCTTATCTTTGTCACGTTAAGCTAAAAATCGTCTTTTCAAGATTGTCCTTGTCTTAGTTTGTCTTATTCTGTGAATCTTAGAAAAATTAATGATACATAGGTTTGCTTGAATTTCAATTCCTGCTCATATTTAAGTAGGTACAGTGATTCAAAGTGCTATCCAAAAAATGATTTGTATTTTGTCAGGGGAGTCCTTGGGGCCATCTGGGCCCACTTGTTACAATGATGGATAAGAGTTTTGTTTAGTTATGACGTATGAGTTTGTTACAATGTTGATTATGAATTTGGTTGTGACCCATTAGCTTGTTAAAATGATGAATTTGTTTGTGACCTATAAGCTGTTAAAAAGTTGATGTATGAATATGATCATGAGTTTGTTACAATGTTGATGTATGAATTTCCTTGTGACCTAGTGACCTATGAGATTGTTAAAATGCTGATGTATGAATTTGGTTGTAAATGTATAAATTTGGTAGCTCGTTCCAATGAGGGGTCATAACCTATGTTTTTGAGACAAAAAAAAATAGTTATTCAAGAATTGTTTTTGCTTGTGTCGTCTGCTTTTCATGTTAGGTAAAGGGTTAAATATTAAAGGATTCTAATTAGTGGTTCTGGAAAACAAGGTTTTTAAAATTATTCCTCATATTGCACCAAGTTAAAATTCCGACTGTCATAGAGGGGGCAAATATTATTCCTCATATTGCACCAAGTTAAAATTCCGACTGCCATAGAGGGGGCAAATATTATTCCTCATATTGCACCAAGTTAAAATTCCGACTGCCATAGAGGGGGCAAATATTATTCCTCATACTGCACCAAGTTAAAATTCAGACTGCCATAGAGGGGGCAAATATTATTCCTCATACTGCACCAAGTTAAAATTCAGACTGCCATAGAGGGGGCAAATATTATTCCTCATACTGCACCAAGTTAAAATTCCGACTGCCATAGAGGGGGCAAATATTATTCCTCATACTGCACCAAGTTAAAATTCCGACTGCCATAGAGGGGGCAAATATTATTCCTCATATTGCACCAAGTTAAAATTCCGACTGCCATAGAGGGGTCAAATATTATTCCTCATATTGCACCAAGTTAAAATTCCGACTGCCATAGAGGGGGCAAATATTATTCCTCATATTGCACCAAGTTAAAATTCCGACTGTCATAGAGGGGGCAAATATTATTCCTCATATTGCACCAAGTTAAAATTCCGACTGTCATAGAGGGGTCAAATATTATTCCTCATATTGCACCAAGTTAAAATTCCGACTACCATAGAGGAGGCAAATATTATTCCTCATATCGCACCAAGCTAAAATTCCAACTGCCATAGAGGGGGCAAATATTATTCCTCACATTGCACCAAGTTAAAATTCCGACTGCCATAGAGGGGGCAAATATTATTCCTCATATTGCACCAAGTTAAAATTCCGACTGCCATAGAGGGGTCAAATATTATTCCTCATATTGCACCAAGTTAAAATTCAGACTGCCATAGAGTGGTCAAATATTATTCCATTATTCCTCATATTGCACCAAGTTAAAATTCCGACTGCAACAGAGGGGGCAAATATTATTCCTCATATTGCACCAAGTTAAAATTCCGACTGCCATAGAGGGGGCAAATATTATTCCTCATATTGCACCAAGTTAAAATTCCGACTGCCATAGAGGGGGCAAATATTATTCCTCATATTGCACCAAGTTAAAATTCCGACTTCCATAGAGGGGTCAAATATTATTCCTCATATTGCACCAAGTTAAAATTCAGACTGCCATAGAGTGGTCAAATATTATTCCATTATTCCTCATATTGCACCAAGTTAAAATTCCGACTGCAATAGAGGGGGCAAATATTATTCCTCATATTGCACCAAGTTAAAATTCCGACTGCCATAGAGGGGGCAAATATTATTCCTCATATTGCACCAAGTTAAAATTCCGACTGCCATAGAGGGGTCAAATATTATTCCTCATATTGCACCAAGTTAAAATTCAGACTTCCATAGAGGGGGCAAATATTATTCCTCATATTGCACCAAGTTAAAATTCCGACTGCCATAGAGGGGGCAAATATTATTCCTCATATTGCACCAAGTTAAAAATTCCGACTGCCATAGAGGGGGCAAATATTATTCCTCATATTGCACCAAGTTAAAATTCCGACTGCCATAGAGGGGGCAAATATTATTCCTCATATTGCACCAAGTTAAAATTCCGACTGTCATAGAGGGGGGCAAATATTATTCCTCACATTGCACCAAGTTAAAATTCCGACTGCCATAGAGGGGGGCAAATATTATTCCTCATATTGCACCAAGTTAAAATTCCGACTGCCATAGAGGGGTCAAATATTATTCCTCATATTGCACCAAGTTAAAATTCAGACTGCCATAGAGTGGTCAAATATTATTCCATTATTCCTCATATTGCACCAAGTTAAAATTCCGACTGCAACAGAGGGGGCAAATATTATTCCTCATATTGCACCAAGTTAAAATTCCGACTGCCATAGAGGGGGCAAATATTATTCCTCATATTGCACCAAGTTAAAATTCCGACTGCCATAGAGGGGGCAAATATTATTCCTCATATTGCACCAAGTTAAAATTCCGACTTCCATAGAGGGGTCAAATATTATTCCTCATATTGCACCAAGTTAAAATTCAGACTGCCATAGAGTGGTCAAATATTATTCCATTATTCCTCATATTGCACCAAGTTAAAATTCCGACTGCAATAGAGGGGGCAAATATTATTCCTCATATTGCACCAAGTTAAAATTCCGACTGCCATAGAGGGGGCAAATATTATTCCTCATATTGCACCAAGTTAAAATTCCGACTGCCATAGAGGGGGCAAATATTATTCCTCATATTGCACCAAGTTAAAATTCCGACTTCCATAGAGGGGGCAAATATTATTCCTCATATTGCACCAAGTTAAAATTCCGACTGCCATAGAGGGGGCAAATATTATTCCTCATATTGCACCAAGTTAAAATTCCGACTGTCATAGAGGGGGGCAAATATTATTCCTCATATTGCACCAAGTTAAAATTCCGACTGCCATAGAGGGGGCAAATATTATTCCTCATATTGCACCAAGTTAAAATTCCGACTGTCATAGAGGGGTCAAATATTAACTCAGGGATTTTGATTTGAACAAACTTATATCTGCCGCCCCCCAAGCCCCCCCCCCCCCCCCCCCCGCCCCGATGCTATTTACCAAATATAATAGAATTCAAATTCTGACAAATCTTGTTCCTTTCAGACTCTTTAATTATTTTTCAAGATAATTTTAAATGTAGGATGTGTGCCGGAATTCGGGGTTGAGAATCACACATTTTTGGTGATGGCCGTTGCAGTATGCACACCTTTACAAGGTAACACTTTCTTTTTGCTTCAGCCTTTCTGATCCGTTAACACTACAACCCTTATTTTTCTCTTGCTTCTTCTCTCTAACACATGTGAATTTCCTCCTAGACATTGTGACGCAGGTGAGTGTTTTACGCTCACTTTATTCAAAAGATTTGTTCGTTTTTCTTTTTCAGTTTATAAACAACCTACTGAGATTGATTGTACGTAAGGATATGGAAGTTAAGTGTTCCTACTCTATAAGGAGACAGAGAGCAACAGACATGACACTAGGTTTCTATAGTTCAACACTTCATTATCCAATTAGAATCCATGTACGTGTATACCTGTGTTTAATGGTAGAAGTGACAATTCAAGTCTGTTTTATCTATATGGAAAACACTTAAGTGAAAGGATTGTATAGATGTGACGAGAATTGAAAGGACTGCATAGATGTGATGAGAAGTGAAAGGACTGTATAGATGTGACGAGAATACCGATACTTCTTTTTCTTTAAAACTTTATTCTCTCGTATAATAGTGAAGGATTTTGGTAGGAGTGGCAGACAGAATACAAAAAATCACATTAATTATATCAAAGACGGGACTTCATGCTATGACACTGTCCATCAGATATATATGCACACACAAGTAGGCTGATGCTGAATATTTTTGTACTGTCTGAAGAGATACCAAAGCTTGCGAGTTTATGCAAGTGGCGGCAGAGCTAAAATGGTGAAGGGGAACTCATTTTTCCAAATTTTTTGTGTCGAAAACAAAAGCTTGTGGCACCTCATTGAACAAACTCATTGAGCTAGATCCAATGAGGTGTCGTAAGATGTGTTTCTGTGGCAAAAAATATTTTTTATTGTTATTCTAGAATGTCTTGGGCAATTCTTGTCTGCAGTTCGTGTTAGCCACATATCCGGAGAATCAGAATTAACCCAGTCTCTGTCGCAGTTATCGAATCGAACTGTATTTGTTAGTTTCTATTTCTCTCTCTCTCTCTCTCTCTCTCTCTCTCTCTCTCTCTCTCGAGAGAGAGAGAGAGAGAGAGAGAAGAGAGAGAGAGAGAGAGATGAGAGAGAGAGAGAGAGAGAGAGAAGGGAGAGAGAGAGAGAGGGAGAGACCAAGAGCGAGAGACGAGAGAGAGAGAGAGCGAGAGAGAGAGAGAGAGAGAGAGAGAGAGGGAGAGAGATAGTTAATGAGATCGACAGAGACGTCAGAATAGGCCTCCGAATCGGGCCATGGTGATAGTGACAGGATTAAATGTTGATTAAATGCATTGTTGGGCAGAGCTCTTCTGAGACAGCTATTTTGAGCCATTCGACAACATAATTTTACTAAAACAGTTATTGGAAACTCACCGTCTTCCGAGCTACTCTCATTGATCCTGATTTTACAGATTATTATTGTTTTATCATGCTATGCCACTCCAAAAGTAGGCGTTTGGTTGTGAGAAACACGGTCAGTTCATGTGATAAATCTATTCATAAAATGGCTGAATCGTGTTTTAAATATACTTATAAAACGACCAGACCATGTGATAAATCCATGTATAAAATTGTCAGATCCTGTGATGTTTATAAGACAGCCAGATCATGCCATAAATATATTTATTTTGCGGCCACTTCATGTAATAATAAATGTATTTGTAGGATATTTAGAGAGTTCATTTGAAATCAGTTTACAACCATATCAGAACTAACAAGCTCTATACTGTATTAATCCCACTGATCTCTACACAACTGGATTGAAATCTATTTTTAACCATATCAAAACAACAAGCCCTATGCTGTAATGACCCGGGTGATCTCCAAACAACTGGACTGCTGGAACCCTCATTGATCACATTTATTCCACTGATCTCGACACAAGTGGATTGCTGGAACCCTCATTGATCACATTTATTCCACTGATCTCGACGCAAGTGGATTGCTGGAACCCTCACTGATCACATTTATTCCATTGATCTCGACACAAGTGGATTGCTGGAATGTCCCACCTGCAGCCATTTTGGGAGAGGCAATTGTGGAATTTATTCAACTCCCAAATATGTCTGTTCACTCTTAAAATAATTTCTAGTTCATTTTTGAAAAGTTCCGTTCACTCTTACAAGTAACTGCCAGTTCATTTTTCAAAACTCGATCAATTTATTTGAATCAGAGAGCGAAAAAACATAATTCCCCTCCCATTAGTCAAAAAACATTAGTTGAAAAAAACATCCCTCCTCTCCAATTAGCGAAAACACATCGCTCCCCTCCAGTTAGCGATTTGAATCACACAGTGAAAAAACATCCCTTCCCTCCCATTAGTGAAAAAACATCCCTCCCCTCCCATTAGCGATTTGAATCAGACAGCGACAAAACATCACTCCTCTCCCATTAGCAATTTAAATCAGACAGCCAAAAAACATCCCTCCCCTCCCATTAGTGAAAACACATCCCTCCCCTCCCATTAGCAATTTAAATCAGACAGCGAAAAGACATCCCTCCCCTCTCATTAGCAATTTAAATCAGCGAAAAAACATCCCTCCCCTCCCATTAGTGAAACACATCCCTCCCCTCCCATTAGCAATTTGAATCAGACAGTGAAAAAACATCCCTCCCCTCCCATTAGTAAGTTGAATCAGACAGCGAAAACATTCCTCCTCTCCCAAAACATCTCGTCCCTCCCATTAGTGAAAAAACACCCCTCCCCTCCCATTAGCGATTTGAATCAGACAGTGAAAAAACATCCCTCCCCTCCCATTAGCGATTTGAATCAGACAGTGAAAACACATCCCTCTCCTCCCATTATCAATTTAAATCAGACAGCGAAAAAACATCCCGCCCCTCCCATTAGTAAGTTGAATCAGACAGCGAAAACATCCCTCCCCTCCCATTAGTGAAAAAACATCCCTCCCCTCCCATTAGCGATTTGAATCAGACAGCGAAAACATCCCTCCCCTCCCATTAGCAATTTGAATCAGACAGTCAAAAAACACCGCCCTCCCATTAGTAAAAAAACAACCCTCCCCTCTCATTAGTGAAAAAACATCCCTCCCCTGTCAATAGCGATTTAAATCAGACAGCGAAAAACATCCCTCCCCTCCCATAAACGATTTGAATCAGACAGTGGAAAAATCCCTCCCCTCCCATTAGCAATTTGAATCAGACAGTCAAAAAACACCGCCCTCCCATTAGTGAAAAAACAACCCTCCCCTGTCATTAGTGAAAACACATCCCTCCCCTCCCATTAGTAATTTAAATCAGACAGCGAAAAAACATCCCTCCCCTCCCATTAGTAAGTTGAATCAGACAGCGAAAACATCACTCCCCTCCCATTAGTGAAAACACATTCCTCCCCTCCCATTAGCGATTTGAATCAAACAGAAAAAACATCCCTCCCCTCCCATTAGCAATTTGAATCAGAGAGCGAAAAAACATCCCTCCCCTCCAATCAGCAATTTGAATCAGACAGCGAAAACATCCATTCCCTCCCATTAGTGAAAAAAACATCCCTCCCCTCCCAACAGCAATTTGAATCAGACAAGCGAAAAACATCCCTTCCATCCCAATAGCAATTTGAATCAGACAGCGAAAAAACATCCCTCCCCTCCCATCAACAATTTGATCAGACAGCGAAAATATCCCTCCCCTCCCATTAGTGAAAAAACATCCCTCCCCTCCCAATAGCAATTTGAATCAGACAGCAAAAAAACATCCCTCCGCTCCCATTAGCAAATTGAATTAGGCATTGAAAAAACATCCCTCCCCTCCCATTATACAAAAACACCCCTTCCCTCCCATTAGCGATTTGAATCAGACAGTGAAAAAACATCCCTCCCCTCCCGTTAGCAATTTGAATCAGACAGAGAAAAACATCCCTCCACTCCCATTAGTGAAAAAAACATCCCTCCACACCCATAAGCGATTTGAATCAAACTGAAAAAATATCCCTCCCCTCCCATTAGCAATTTGAACCACAGAGCGAAAAAACATCCCTCCCCTCCCATCAGCAATTTGAATCAAACAGCGAAAACATCCATTCACTTCCATTAGTGAAAAAAACATCCCTCCCTTCCCAATAGCAATTTTAATCAGAGAGCGAAAAAACATCCCTCCCATCCCAATAGCAATTTGAATCAGACAGTGAAAAAACATCCCTCCCCTCCCATCAGCAAGTTGATCAGACAGCGAAAACATCCCTCCTCTCCCATTAGTGAAAAAACACCCCCCCCCCCCCCCTTTCCATTAGCGATTTGAATCAGACAGCAAAAAAGCATCCCCCCATACCATTAGCAATTTGAATCAGACACAAAAAAAACATCCCTTCCCTCTCATTAGTGAACTGAATTAGACATCCCTCCCCTCCCATTAGCAATTTGAATCAGACAGCGAAAAAACATCCCTCTCCTCCCATTAGCAATTTGAATCAGACAGCGAAAACATCCCTCCCATTAGTGATAAAACATCCCTCCCCTCCCATTAGCAATTTGAATCAGGCAGCGAAAACATCCCTCCCCTCCCATTAGTGAAAACAAATCTCTCCCCTCCCATTAGCGATTTGAATCAGACAGCGAAAAAACATCCCTCTCATACCATTAGCAATTTGAATCAGACAGCGAAAAAACATCCCTCCCCTCTCATTAGTGAATTGAATTAGACAGTGAAAAAAGACCCCTCCACTCCCATTAGCAATTTGATTCAGACAGCAAAAAAACATCCCTCCCATCCCAATAGCAATTTGATTCAGCGAAAAAACATCCCTTCCCTCCCATTAGCAAATTGAATCAGACATCGAAAAAAACATCCCTCCCCTCCCATTAGCAATTTGAATCAAACAGCGAAAAAACATTCCTCCCCTCCCATTAGCAATTTGTATCAGACAGTGAAAAAACATCCCTCCCCTCACATTAGCGAATTGAATTAGTGAAAAAACATCCTTCCCCTCCCATTAGCGAACTGAATTGGTGAAAAAACATCCCTCCCCTCCCATTAGCAATTTGACACAGACAGTGAAGAAACATCCTTCCCCTCCCATTAGCAATTTGAATCAGACAGTGAAGAAACATCCCTCCCCTCCCTGTAGCAATTTGAATCAGACTGCGAACAAACATCCCTCCCCTCCCAATAGCAAATTGAACCAGACAGTGAAAAATCATCCCTCCCATCCCCTTAGTGGAAAAAACATCCCTACCCTCCCATTAGTGAAAAGAAATCCCTTCCATTCCATTAGTGAATTGAATTAGACAGTGAAAAAACATCCCTCCCCTCCCATTAGCGATGTGAATCAGACAGCGAAAAAAACATCCCTCTCCTCCCATTAGTGAAAAAACACCCCTCCCCTCCCATTAGTGAAAAACATACCTCCCCTCCCATTAGTGAAAAAAAACATCCCTCCCCTCCCATTAGCAATTTGAATCACACTGAAAAAATCCCTCCACTCCCATTAGAAATTTTAATCAGCAACGAAATAACATCCCTCCCCTCCTGTTAGCAATCTGAATCAGACAGCGAAAACATCCCTCCCCTCCCATTAGTGAAAAAAACATCCCTCCCCTTCCATTAGCGATTTGAATCAGACAGCGAAAAAAATCCCTCCCCTCCCCTTAGCAATTTGAATCAGACAGCAAAAAACCGTTCCTCCCCTCCCATTAGAGATTTGAATCAGACAGCGAAAAAAAATCCCTGCCCTCCTATTAGTGAAAAAACATCCCTCCCCTCCCATTAGTGAAGAGAAATCACCTCTCCCATTAGTGAATTGAATTAGACAGTGAAAAAAGACTCCCTCCTCTCCCATTAGCAATTTGAATCAGACAGCAGAAAAACATCCCTCCCATCCCAATAGCAAATTGAATCAGACAGCGAAAAACATCCCTCCCATCCCAATAGCAATTTGATCAGACAGCAAAAACATCCCTCCCCTCCCAATAGCAATTTGAATCAGACAGCGAAAAACATCCCTCCCATCCCAATAGCAATTTGATCAGACAGCGAAAACATCCCTCCCATCCCAATAGCAATTTGAATCAGACAGTGAAAACATCCCTCCCCTCCCAAAAGCAATTTGAACCAGACAACGAAAAACATCCCTCCCATCCCAACAGCAATTTGAATCAGATAGCGAAAAAACATCCCTCCCCTCCCACACTATAATATCCAGAATGGCTAAAAATGTGGACACTATAATATCCAGAATGGCTAAAAATGTGGCACTATAATATCCAGAATGGCTAAAAATGTGGCGACGGTTTCGTCCAACTCTGGACACTATAATATCCAGAATGGCTAAAAATGTGGCACTATAATATCCAGAATGGCTAAAAATGTGGCGACGGTTTTGTCCAACTCTGGACACTATAATATCCAGAACGGCTAAAAATGTGACACTATAATATCCAGAATGGCTAAAAATGTGACACTATAATATCCAGAATGGCTAAAAATGTGACACTATAATATCCAGAATGGCTAAAAATGTGGACACTATAATATCCAGAATGGCTAAAAATGTGGCACTATAATATCCAGAATGGCTAAAAATGTGGCGACGGTTTCGTCCAACTCTGGACATCATAATATCCAGAATAGCTAAAAATGTAGCACTATAATATCCAGAATGGCTAAAAATGTGACACTATAATATCCAAAATGGCTAAAAATGTGGACACTATAATATCCAGAATGGCTAAAAATGTGGACACTATAATATCCAGAATGGCTAAAAATGTGGACACTATAATATCCAGAATGGCTAAAAATGTGACACTATAATATCGAGAATGGCTAAAAATGTGACACTATAATATCCAGAATAGCTAAAAATGTGACACTATAATATCCTGAATGGCTAAAAATGTGACACCATAATATCCAAAATGGCTAAAAATGTGGACACTATAATATCCAGAATGGCTAAAAATGTGACACTATAATATCCAGAATGGCTAAAAATGTGGAAATATAATATCAAGAATGGTCAAAATGTGACAGTGTGACACTATAATATACAGAATGGCTAAAAATGTGGCACTATAATATCCAGAATGGCTAAGAATGTGACACTATAATTTCCAGAATGTCTAAAAACAGCGAAAACATCCTTCCCCTCCCATTTGTGAAACACATCCCTCCCCTCCCAATAGCAATTTGAATCGGACAGCGAAAAAACATCCCTCCCCTCCCATGAGCAAATTGAATTAGACAGTGAAAAAACATCCCTCCCCTCCCATTATAGAAAAAACATCCCTTCCCTCCCATTAGTGATATGAATCAGACAGCGAAAAAAACATCCCTCCCCTCCCATTAGAGATTTGAATCAGAAAGCGAAAGAACATCCCTCTCCTCCCATTAGCAATTTGAATCAGACAGTGAAAAAACATCCCTCCCCTCCCATTAGCGATTTGAATCAGAAAGCGAAAGAACATCCCTCCCCTCTCATTAGCAATTTGAATCAGACTGTGAAAAAATTCCCTCCCCTCCCATTAGCAATTTGAATCAGGCAGTGACAAAACATCGCTCCCCTCCCATTATCAATTTGAACCAGACAGCGAAATAACATCGCTCCTCTTCATTGGCAGATTGAATCAGTGAAAAACATCCCTTCCCTCCCCTCCCATTAGCGAAAAAACATCGCTCCCCTCCCATTATCAATTTGAATCGGACAGCGAAATAACATCGCTCCCCTTCATTGGCAGTTTGAATCAGCGAAAAAACATCCCTCCCCTCCCATTAGCAAATTGAATCAGACATCGAAAAAAACATCCCTCCCATCCCATTAGCAATTTGAATAAAACAGCGAAAAAACATCCCTCCCCTCCCATTAGCAATTTGTATCAGACAGTGAAAAAACATCCCTCCCCTCACATTAGCTAATTGAATTAGTGAAAAAACATCCTTCCCCTCCCATTAGCGAACTGAATTGTTGAAAAAACATCCCTCCCTTCCCATTAGCAATTTGACACAAACAGTGAAGAAACATCCCTCCCCTCCCTTAAGCAATTTGAAGCAGACAGCGAACAAACATCCCTCCCCTCCCAATAGCAAATTGAACCAGACAGTGAAAAGTCATCCCTCCCATCCCCTTAGTGAAAAAAACATCCCTACCCTCCCATTAGTGAAAAGAAATCCCTCCCATTCCATTAGTGAACTGAATTAGACAGTGGAAAAACATCCCTCCCCTCCCATTAGCGATGTGAATCAGACAGCAAAAAAAACATCCCTCTCCTCCCATTAGTGAAAAAACATCCCTCCCCTCCCATTAGTGAAAAAAACATCCTTCCCCTCCCATTAGCAATTTGAATCTCACTGAAAAAATCCGTCCACTCCCATTAGAAATTTTAATCAGCAACGAAATAACATCCCTCCCCTCCTGTTAGCAATCTGAATCAGACAGCGAAAACATCCCTCCCCTCCCATTAGTGAAAAAACATCCCTCCCCTTCCATTAGCGATTTGAATCAGACAGCGAAAAAACATTCCTCCCCTCCCATTAGAGATTTGAATCAGACAGCGAAAAAAAAATCCCTGCCCTCCTATTAGTGAAAAAACATCTCTACCCTCCCATTAGTGAAAAGAAATCCCCCCTCCCATTAGTGAATTGAATTAGACAGTGAAAAAAGACCCTCTTCTCTCCCATTAGCAATTTGAATCAGCCAGTGGAAAAACACCCCTCCCATCCCAATAGCAAATTGAATCAGACAGCGAAAAACATCCCTCCCATCCCAATAGCAATTTGATCAGACAGCAAAAATATCCCTCCCCTCCCAATAGCAAATTGAATCAGACAACGAAAAACATCCCTCCCATCCCAATAGCAATTTGATCAGACAGCGAAAACATCCCTCCCATCCCAATAGCAATTTGAATCAGACAGTGAAAACATCCCTCCCCTCCCAAAAGCAATTTGAACCAGACAACGAAAAACATCCCTCCCATCCCAATAGCAATTTGAATCAGATAGCGAAAAAACATCCCTCCCCTCCCATCAGCAATTTGGTTTAGCACCATAATATCCAGAATGGCTAAAAATGTGGCACTATAATATCCAGAATGGCTGAAAATGTGACACTATAATATCCAGAATGGCTAAAAATGTGACACTATAATATCCAGAATGGCTAAAAATGTGGACACTATAATATCCAGAAAGGCTAAAAATGTGGCACTATAATATCCAGAATGGCTAAAAATGTGGCGACGGTTTCGTCCAACTCTGGACACTATAATATCCAGAATGGCTAAAAATGTGACACTATAATATCGAGAATGGCTAAAAATGTGACACTATAATATCGAGAATGGCTAAAAATGTGACACTATAATATCCAGAATGGCTAAAAATGTGGCGACGGTTTCGTCCAACTCTGGACACCATAATGTCCAGAATAGCTAAAAATGTGGCACTATAATATCCAGAATGGCTAAAAATGTGACACTATAATATCCAGAATGGCTAAAAATGTGACAATATAATATCCAGAATGGCTAAAAATGTGGACACTATAATATCCAGAATGGCGAAAAATGTGGCACTATAATATCCAGAATGGCTAAAAATGTGACACTATAATATCGAGAATGGCTAAAAATGTGACACTATAATATCCAGAATGGCTAAAAATGTGGCGACGGTTTCGTCCAACTCTGGACACCATAATATCCAGAATAGCTAAAAATGTGACACTATAATATCCAGAATGGCTAAAAATGTGACACCATAATATCCAGAATGGCTAAAAATGTGACACTATGATATCCAGAATGGCTAAAAATGTGACACTATGATATCCAGAATGGCTAAAAATGTGGAAATATAAACTCAAGAATGGTGAAAATGTGACAGTGTGACACTATAATATACAGAATGGCTAAAAATGTGGCACTATAATATCCAGAATGGCTAAGAATGTGACACTATAATTTCCAGAATGGCTAAAAACAGCGAAAACATCCTTCCCCTCCCATTTGTGAAACACATCCCTCCCCTCCCAATAGCAATTTGAATTGGACAGCGAAAAAACATCCCTCCCCTCCCATGAGCGAATTGAATTAGACAGTGAAAAAACATCCCTCCCCTCCCATCATAGAAAAAACATCCCTTCCCTCCCATTAGCGATATGAATCAGACAGCGAAAAAAACATCCCTCCCCTCCCATTAGTGATTTGAATCAGAAAGCGAAAGAACATCCCTCTCCTCCCATTAGCGATTTGAATCAGACAGTGAAAAAACATCCCTCCCCTCCCATTAGCAATTTGAATCAGACTGTGAAAAAATTCCCTCCCCTCCCATTAGCAATTTGAATCAGGCAGTGACAAAACATCGCTCCCCTCCCATTATCAATTTGAATCAGACAGCGAAATAACATCGCTCCCCTTCATTGGCAGTTTGAATCAGTGAAAAACATCCCTCCCCTCCCATTAGCGAAAAAACATCGCTCCCCTCTCATTAACGATTTGAATGAAACAGTGAAAAAACATCCCTCCCATTAGTGAAAAAACTTCGCTCCTCTCCCATTAGCAATTTGAATCAGACAGTGAAAAAACATCTCTCCCTCCCATTACTGAAAAAAACATCCTTCCCCTCCCATTAGTGAAAAACACCCCTACCGCCCATTAGCAATTTGAATCAAACTGTAAAACATCCCTCCCCTCCCATTAGTGAAAAAACATCTCTCTCCTCCCATTAGTGAAAAAAATCCCTCCCCCTCCCATTAGTGAAAAAACATCCCTCCCCTCCCATTAGTGAAAACATCCCTACCTCCCATTAGCAATTTAAATCAGATTTAAAAAACATCCCTTCCCTTCCAGTAGTGAAAAAACAATCCTCTCTCCCATTAGTGAAAAAACATTGCTCCCCTCCCATTATCGAAAAAAACATCCCTCACTTCCCATTGGCGACTTGAATCAGACAGCGAAAAAACATCACTTCCCTCCCATTAGCGATTTGGTTTGGCACCATAATATCCAGAATGGCTAAAAATGTGGCACTATAATATCCAGAATGGCTAAAAATGTGACACTATAATATAAAGAATAGCTAAAAAGGTTTCACTTTTATATCCAGAATGGCTAAAAATGTGGATACTATAACATCCAGAATGGCTAAAAATGTGGATACTATAACATCCAGAATGGCTAAAAATGTGGCACTATAATATCCGGAATGGCTAAAAATGTGGAGACGGTTTCAGGCAACTCTGGACACTATAATATCCAGAATGGCTAAAAATGTGGCACTCTAATATCCAGAATGGCTAAAAATGTGGAAATATAATATCAAGAATGGCTAAAATGTGACACTATAATATACAGAATGGCTAAAAATGTGGAAATATAATATCCAGAATGGCTAAAAATGTGGCACTATAATTTCCAGAATGGCTAAAAATGTGGCACTATAATTTCCAGAATGGCTAAAAAGTGGCAGTATAATATCCAGAATGGCTAAAAATGTGACACTATAATATCCAGAATGGCTAAAAATGTGACACTATAATATCCTGAATGGCTAGAAATGTGGCACTATAATTTCCAGAATGGCTAAAAATATGGCACTATAATTTCCAGAATGGCTAAAAAAGTGGCAGTATAATATCCAGAATGGATAAAAATGTGGCACTATAATATCCAGAATGGCTAAAAATGTGGCACAATAATTTCCAGAATGGCTAAAAATGTGGCACTATAATTTCCAGAATGGCTAAAAAAAGTGGCAGTATAATATCCAGAATGGTTGAAAATGTGCACTATAATATCCAGAATGGCTAAAAATGTGTACACAATAATATTCAGAATGGCTAAAAATGTGGCACCAGACAGTTTTGGGCAACAGCGGAGACTATAATTATCCAGAATTGCTAAAAATGTGACACTATAATATGCAGAATGCCTAAAAATGTGGCACCAGACAATTTAGGGCAAACCTGGACACAACACTAGAGTATACAGACACATAAAATTTATGGACAGAAGTTTTATCACTTTGAATTGTGGGACTTCAGGTTAAATTTAAAATCACCATTATGCTTGTAAATATTTATTTCTTGGTATTTAAGATCACGTATATTATGTATGGTTATATCATATCATAACATACATACAAAGTAAAATTTAGCAAATCGCATTTTTGTTTATATGTATGCAGCACTGGTCCTATGCTACCAGTAATACAGACTTGCTTACAGCTTCTACCCCATACACTGGTTGCCGGTCCTATTTTACCAGTAATTCAGACTTGCTTATCACTCTCGAGGACTTCTACCCCATACACTGGTTGCCTGGTCCTATTTTACCAGTAATACAGACTTGCTTATCACTCTCGGGGACTTCTACCCCATACACTGGTTGCATGGTCCTATTTTACCAGTAATACACACTTGCTTATCACTCTCGGGGACTTCTACCCCACACACTGGTTGGCTGGTCCTAATACAGACTTGCTTACCACTATAGGGGACTTCTACCCGACACACTGCTTGCCTGGTCCTATTTAACCAGTAATACAGACTTGCTTATCACTCTCGGGGACTTCTACCCCACACACTGCTTGCCTGGTCCTATTTTACAAGTAATTCAGACTTGCCCACTCTAGAGGACTCCTACCCCATACACTGGTCCTATTTTACCAGTAATACAGACTTGCTTACCCCTCTAGAGGACTTCTACCACATACACTGGTTACCTAGTCCTATTTTACCAGTAATACAGACTTGCTTACCCCTCTAGAGGACTTCTACCCCATACACTGGTTGCCTGATCTCATTGTACCAGTAATTCAGACTTGCTTACCACTCTAGAGGACTTCTACCCCGTACACTGGTTGCCTGGTCCTATTTTACCAGTAATACAGACTTGCTTACCACTCTAGAGGACTTCTACCCCATACACTGGTTGCCTGGTCCTATTTTACCAGTAATACAGACTTCCTTACCACTCGAGGACTTCTTCCCCATACACTGGTTGCCTGGTCCTATTTTACCAGTAACACAGACTTCCTTACCACTCGAGGACTTCTTCCCCATACACTGGTTGCCTGGTCCTATTTTACCAGTAATACAGACTTGCTTACCACTCGAGGACTTCTTCCCCATACACTGGTTGCCTGGCCCTATTTTACCAGTAATACAGACTTCCTTACCACTCGAGGACTTCTTCCCCATACACTGGTTGCCTGGTCCTATTATACCAGTAATACAGACTTCCTCACCACTCGAGGACTTCTACCCCATACACTGGTTGCCTGGTCCTATTTTACCAGTAATACAGACTTGCTTATCACATCTAGAGGACTTCTACCCCATACGCTGGTTGCCTGGTCCTATTTTACCAGTAATACAGACTTGCTTACCACTCTAGAGGACTTCTACCCCATACACTGGTTGCCTGGTCCTATTTTACCAGTAATACAGACTTGCTTACTACTCGAGAGGACTTCTACCCCATACACTGGTTGCCTGGTCCTATTTTACCAGTAATACAGACTTGCTTACTACTCGAGAGGACTTCTACCCCACACACTGCTTGCCTGGTCCTATTTTACAAGTAATTCAGACTTGCCCACTCTAGAGGACTCCTACCCCATACACTGGTCCTACTTTACCAGTAATACAGACTTGCTTACCACTCTAGAGGACTTCTACCCCATACACTGGTTGCCTGATCCTATTTTACCAGTAATACAGACTTCCTTACCACTCGAGGACTTCTTCCCCATACACTGGTTGCCTGGTCCTATTTTACCACTAATACAGACTTCCTTACCACTCGAGGACTTCTTCCCCATACACTGGTTGCCTGGTCCTATTTTACCAGTAATACAGACTTGCTTACCACTCGAGGACTTCTTCCCCATACACTGGTTGCCTGGCCCTATTTTACCAGTAATACAGACTTCCTTACCACTCGAGGACTTCTTCCCCATACACTGGTTGCCTGGTCGTATTTTACCAGTAATTCAGACTTGCTTACCCCTCTAGAGGACTTCTACCCCATACACTGGTTGCCTGGTCGTATTTTACCAGTAATTCAGACTTGCTTACTGCTCTAGAGGACCCCTACCCCATACACTGGTTGCCTGGTCGTATTTTACCAGTAACAGACTTGCTTACCACTCGAGAGGGCTTCTATCACATACACTGGTTGCCTGGTCCTATTTTACCAGTAATACAGACTTGCTTATCACTCTAGAGGACTTCTACCACATACACTGGTTGCCTGGTCGTATTTTACCAGTAATTCAGACTTGCTTACTGCTCTAGAGGACCCCTACCCCATACACTGGTTGCCTGGTCGTATTTTACCAGTAACAGACTTGCTTACCACTCGAGAGGGCTTCTATCACATACACTGGTTGCCTGGTCCTATTTTACCAGTAATACAGACTTGCTTATCACTCTAGAGGACTTCTACCACATACACTGGTTGCCTGGTCCTATTTTACCAGTAATACAGACTTCCTTACCACTCGAGGACTTCTTCCCCATACACTGGTTACCTAGTCCTATTTTACCAGTAATTCAGACTTGCCCACTCTGGAGGACTTCTACCCCATACACTGGTTGGCTGGTCCTAATACAGACTTTCTTACCACTATAGGGGACTTCTACCCCACACACTGCTTGCCTGGTCCTATTTTACCAGTAATACAGACTTGCTTACCCCTCTAGAGGACTTCTACCCCATACACTGGTTGCCTGATCTCATTTTACCAGTAATACAGACTTGCTTACCACTCGAGGACTGCTTCCCCATACACTGGTTGCCTGATCTCATTTTACCAGTAATACAGACTTGCTTACCCCTCTAGAGGACTTCTACCCCATACACTGCTTGCCTGATCTCATTTTACCAGTAATACAGACTTGCTTACCACTCGAGGACTGCTTCCCCATACACTGGTTGCCTGATCTCATTTTACCAGTAATACAGACTTGCTTACCACTCGAGGACTTCTACCCCATACATTGGTTGCCTGATCTCATTTTACCGGTAATACAGACTTGCTTACCCCTCTAGAGGACTTCTACCCCATACACTGCTTGCCTGATCTCATTTTACCAGTAATACAGACTTGCTTACCACTCGAGGACTTCTACCACATACACTGGTTGCCTGGTCCTATTTTACCAGTAATACAGACTTCCGTACCACTCGAGGACTTCTTCCCCATACACTGGTTACCTAGTCCTATTTTACCAGTAATTCAGACTTGCCCACTCTGGAGGATTTCTACCCCATACACTGGTACTATTTTACCAGTAATAGACTTGCTTACCACTCTAGAGGACTTCTACTCCATACACTGCTTGCCTGGTCCTATTTTACCAGTAATACATACTTGCTTACTACTCGAGAGGACTTCTACCCCATACACTGGTTGCCTGTCCTATTTTACTAGAAATAAAGACTTGCAGCCTGTAGAGGACTTCCACCCCATACATAAATAGTCCTATATTACCAGTAACATACTTCCTTACCACAGTAAACACAATACTCCACTTACCAGGATTCCTCATTCTTGTACATTTGTCTTACCGGGGTTCCTCAGGCTTGTACTTGTGACTTACCGGGATTCCTCAGGCTGATTCACGTGACTTACCAGGGTTCCTCAGGCTTGTACATTTGTCTTATTGGGGTTCCTCAGGCTTGTACTTGTGACTTACCAGGATTCCTCAGGCTGCTTCACGTGACTTACCAGGATTCCTCGGGCTTATGCGACATACCGAGATTCCTCAGACTTGTACAGGCGACTTACTGGGATTCCTCAGGCTTGTACAAGTGATTTACAGAGATTCCTCAGACTTGTACGTGGCTTACCGGGATTCCTCAGGCTTGCACATGTGACTCACCACAATTTCTCATGAGAACCCAGAAATTCAAAAACAGAATTAAAGAGAAAACCAGCGTATCATTCATTTTTTACCTCCCAAAACTGACGCAACACAACACCTGTTGTAACATGAAATTTAATGAAAATGACCAAAAGGCAAAGTGGATCTTACTGCATAGACTGTCGGTTTATCGAAATGCAATTGGCAGTCCACAGAGGGCATTTTAATTTACAAGCTATTTAGTCAGCCATTGATACCATTCAATTTTCTTCTGGGCCGAACTCTGATCGGTGCAATGAGTCAGTGAGTCAGGGGTCCTCTTTGGTGCAATCATTCTTGCCAAATGATATAAAAATGCAACGAAATGACCTTTATGTGGACTGCAATTGATCGCTCAGATACAAGGAAGCAGTGTTCTTTCAATTCGAAATATCGAAATTTTGTCCAGGTCCGGGCTCCCTTGGTACATTTCCTGGCAAATTTTTTTCCCCCATTCCTCCTGGCAGAAATAATGCTTGGATGTCCAATAATTCCATTAACCCTAAGACAAAAGGTCATTTTCACGGACCTAGATTTCTATGTCCTTGAAGAATGTTCTTCAGTCTATTTCAAGCCCTCATATAGAATCCAAACACGAATCCAGAGACTTTACTTCGAACAAACGTGAATGTGCACCCTCTCACTACAAGTCTGTACAGCAAATATGACAATTATTATTTAATATTTATCGGAGTTTAACAACACTTCTGACAGCCAGCCAGGGCCACCTCGTGTCGAGATTGTTTTACAGCTGCATGTAGCTGGAGTACCTGTAGAGAACCACACAACAATGGCGAGCAACTGTCAAGGCTCCCCAACATACTCCACACAAGCTGGGTTAGCATTTGTTGAAGATGAGTGAACTATCAATGTGCAGTACACTTTAGTACACAGTGCCTCCATGCCCCAAGTGGACGCTCGGGATGAAGTGTCTTGTAGCGTAGCCATTGTCATATGGGTAGAACAGGCCACTGTAATGATATGGGTAGAACAGACCACTGTAATGATATGGGTAAGGCAGACCACTGTAATGATATGGGTAAAACAGACCACTGTAATGATATGGGTAAAATAGACCACTGTAATGATATAGTAAAACAGAAGTAGATTTCTACAGATTTATTGTTTATTGATGAGAGAGAAATGCTACACAATTCAGTTTAAGCACTTTAACAGTTTCAGTTCTGTTATAAAATACAAGGCTGGTTAAATATGATGTGAGTAAAACAAACATACCATTTACCTTTCCAAAGAAATTGAGATTATATGCCTGTACACTGACGGTACCAGGCTAGTTAAGCCTGTAGAGTGATGGTATCAGACTTGTTATGCCTGGAGGTTGAACATATAAAACGTTGAACTTTAATTTTTCCTGATCATCCATGAATCAATCTCTTTATTTTAACACGGTAGAATAATTCCAAGTTTCTCTGTCTAATTCTCCTAATTCAAGATATTTAAAGAACTTTGCTTTGCTTTGACATCTAAGTATCACAGTGTTCATTCCTGAACGTTTTTTCCTGAAATTCATAATTTGTTTACGTTTTCAAAGCCGAACAGTTTCTGCAATTAAATAACCGAAATAACTATGCCCATCACATCTGATAAACTATCTCTAGCCTGTGTTCAGTAGCCTATCTTGTGTTCATGGGACCATGTCTATCTTGTGATAATGGTACCAAGTAAATCTTGTTCTCATGGAACCAAGTTGATCTTGTGTTCATGGGACCACATCTACCTTGTGATTATGATATCAAGTAAATCTTGTGCTCATGGGACCAGGCTGATCTTGTGTTCTTGGGACCACGTCTATCGTGTGATAATGGTACCAAGTAAATCTTGAGCTCATGGGACCAAGCTGATGTTGTGTTCTTGGGACCACGTCTATCTTGTGATAATGGTACCAAGTAAATCTTGTGCTCATGGGACCAAGTTGCTCTTGTGTTCATGGGACCACGTCTATCTTGTGATACTGGTACCAAGTAAATCTTGTGCTCATGGGACCAAGCTGATCTTGTGTTCTTGGGACCACGTCTACCTTGTGATAATGGTACCAAGTAAATCTTGTGCTCATGGGACAGAATTGGTTTTGTGTTCATGGGACAAAGTATACCTCGTGATAATGGTCTATCTTGTGCACATGGGACAAAGTTATCTTCTGCTCATGACGTATTTATTTATGTATTGGGGTTTAATGATACTTTCGACAGCCAGGGTCATCTTGTGTCAGACAGTTTTATGGGTGGAGGAAGCAGGCTTACCCAGAGAACCACTCAGCAGCGGTGAGTAACTGTCAGACTCCACAACATACTAAGTCCACACAAGCTCGGTTAGCATGGGCTGAAGACAAGGGCACCATCGACGTGCAGTATGCCTTAGTACACAGTGCTACCACACCCCTACATGGACAATTGGGATTAAGGACAAAACACAGGTAACCCTGGTAGAGATCGAACCACAACACAGGTAACCCTGGTATGGATCGAACCGTAGACCGTTGGGTGTGAAATCCGACGCCATAACCAATGAGCCACCACACTACCTGATCATGGTCTAGTGCTCATGAGACAAAGACTTTCTTGTGATTATGGGACAAAGTCTATCTGGTGTTCATGGAACAAAGTCTACTTTTGTTCATGGGACCAAGTCAACCTTGTGCTCACGGGACAAAGTTTATCTTGTGCTCATGAGACAAAGTCTATCTTGTGCTCGTGGTACCATCTTGTGTTCGTGGGGCCAAGTCTATCATGCATTAATGGCACAAAGACAATTTTGTGCACACAGGACCAAGACAATCTATTACTCATGAGACTAGGTCTATCTTTTGCTCATGGAACCAAGTCCATCTAGTGTTCATGGGACCAAGTCTATCATGTGTTCATTGGTCCAAGTCTATCTTGTGCTCATGAGCCCAAGTCCATCTTGTGATCAAGGAACCAATCTATCTTGTATTCATGAGACCAGGTCTAACTTGGGCTCATGGGACCAAGTCTATGTTTTGCTCACAAGGCCTTCATTGTATTCATGGGATCAAGTCTAACTTGAATTCAGGGAACACAGTCTTGGATGTTTTGGGAGCTGAAATTTTCAAGACATGACTTATCACACTTTCAGCAACTCGTCCGTTATAATCTAAAGGTTTTGAAGTGAAAAAAAAATGAAATATCAAAAATGACATAAATTTCAAAATAACTCTTGACATTATTCTCACTATTTTTTAACAGTGACATAACACACTAATTTAATGATATGGTTGTATTACGTGAAATCAAACGGTTATTCAAGTGGAGAAAGCCAGAGTACCTTGAGCAGTTGTAAGTAAGTGTCACTCTCTAATGCACTAGAAGGGTTGTGGAGAAAGCCAGAGTACCTTGAGAGAAGCACTGAGGAGCAGTTGTAAGTAAGTGTCACTCTCTGATGCACTAGAAGGGTTGTGGAGAAAGCCAGAGTACCTTGAGAGAAGCACTGAGGAGCAGTTGTAAGTAAGTGTCACTCTCTAATGCACTAGAAGGGTTAACATTGGTTGAAAGCAAGTGAACCATTGTCATGCTTTAGTGCATGGCACCAACATGTTCATGGGCAGGGCAGCTCTGTAAGAACTACTCAAAAATAGAGGCAACCATTCTTGTATCACAGAAATAAAGAATTCAAATGTGCTTGTGAAAATGAGTTAATGGATAACTGTAAGAACTTTTCTCCCTCTCACGACTTTCTCTCTGGAAATACAGGATTCGTACACATCTGAGAGAGAAACTTCTCCACCTGTGTAAATATTAAAATTATCTCCAATCTTCGTGTTAATACCACATTGTGAAAGAAGTAGTAAAATTTCTCTTAATTAATTACCTTTGGTGTTAATTCCAACCCTTCACATCATTCCTCAGGAAGTTCTCTGAGCGAGTTTATCAGTAACAAGAGGCCCCATGGGGCCTGAGACGCTCACCTGACAAAGTTGTTTAAAAAAGGATTTAATTAGCAACTATGCATTAAAAGTCTGTCTCCAACAGGGAGACCAAATATTAATCGAGGCACTTGATTTGAAGAAACTTGATTCTGACCTCCATATGGATGCTGTTTACCAAACATCAAATGATTCTGACTGGTGGATCTGAAGATTTTTAATGATTAAAACCCATACTGCATGAAGCTGACATTCAGGCTCCAATAGAGAGCCCAATTATTAACCGATGGGCTTGATTTGGACAAACTTGAGTCCGACTCCTGTAAGGATTCTGTGTACCATATATAAAATATTCTGACCAGCGGTTCTGGAGGAAAAGGGTTTTAAAGAGTATTCCTCATATTTGCCAAAGTTAAAATTCGGGCTCCATATTAACACAGGGACTTGCTTTGAACAACTTAGCTCTGCCCTCCCTGAGGATGCTGTATACCAAACATCAAAAGATTATCAGTGGTGAAACTGAAGAAGATTTTTAAGAATTATTTCCCATATTGCCCAAAGTTAAATTTGGGGTTCTAAGAAAAACCCCAATTATTAACCATTGGCCTTAACATGGACAAACTTGAATCTGACCCCTGCAAGGATTCTGTATACCATATATTAAAGGATTCTGACCAGTGTTTCTGGAAAAAAAGACTTTTAAAGATTATTGCTTATAAGGGATTAAGCCCAAATATTAACATTGGGACTCGGTTTGAACAATCTTAAATCTGACCTGTGGATGCTGGACACCAAATATCATAAGATTCTGACTGGTGGATCTGAAGAAGATTATTCCTCACACTGCACTAAGTTAAAATTTGGGCTACCCACAGAGCCCAAGTATCAAAGGTTGGCCTTGATTTGGACAAGCATGAATCCTACCCCTGTAACAAAGTTGCAGACCAAATATTACGATTCTGACTGGTGATTTTAGAGAGGATTCTTTACAGAGTACTTCCCATATTGTACCAAGTTAAAATTCGGCCTATTATTTATTATTATTTATTTTTGGCGTTTAAGGTCACATACTTATGCACAATGGCTAATTGTGACATGACAGTTTTATGGGAGGAGGAAGCAAGAGAACCTGGAGAGAACCACCAAGCATCCACAAGCAACTGTCAGCTCCTGAACATTCTAAATCTGTTCAAGTTCCGCTCAAGCAGGTTTACAGCAGCTGAAGACATGTTCAACATTGACATTCTCTACACCTTAGTACACGGCGTCAACATGCCCCTATGTAGGCAACCAGGATAAAATGCCTTGCCCAAGGACACAAGGCGAGTTGCCCTGGATGGGGATTGAACTCGGGACCTCTAGCATAGAAGTCTACCACTGAGCCAAGGCGCTTCCATTTGGCCTCCTGTATTGAACCCAAATATGAATGGAGGCATTTATTTTTAAAATGAAAGTCAATGACACTGTAGCTCAACTTAAGACATGTACATGTAGAGTATGTGACACAGCAATGACACACATCTCGGTAATGAACTGATAACAAAGGTACATATAAAGTATTGTAATGGTCTGTACATAAATGCTGCCTCAAGGGCCCCCTCTCCCCGAGCCCACTAAACAAAGTCATGCTCTTATTCCACACAATCTTGTCCTATAATGCCCCTCCTTAACTAATGACATCACGTTGCCAAATAAGGGACATGATCCTCTTTTAGAATTCACAGAATATCAGTTATTTATAGAACTGACGACAGTCACGTCTGCAAGTATCCACTGTCCGCAAAATCGATAGTCAAAAGCGGGATGCAATGAAGCAAAGTATAAAAGAATATTTTGTCGCCAAAAGACCAAAGAAATGGTATGTTCCTGGTATCATTATTTTTACATCGCATACCTCAAACTTGAGGTTAATGTTAATGGGGAACCAATATTTCCAGTCGCGTATGTTTCCCAGTTTTAATTTTATTGAGGGCTTCTGGCATTCGCCGGGTCAACTCAACTGGCCATTCGCCCGAATCTGCAAATGGCCAGTTGAGTTGACCAGTCGAGGTCTCATTGCGGCACACTGCAGTGCCTACAGCAATCATTAAACTTGTTATACCCTCACTTTCTGAAAAAGTGGGGTATACTGGATTGCATCTGTCCGTCGATGGGTCGGTCGTTCGGTGGGTCGGTCAGATGTGACAGGTGACTGTCATATTTTGTCCACGACAGACTAGCTCTATGACCAGAAGCAGTATGTGACAGTGTATGTGATGTATGGTTTGATAATTTTAACTTTTACAACGAAAAATGTGTGCTTTGAATTTCCTTTCATCATATTCAATTGGTGGCCAAAATCTTTTAGAAGCCACCTCAGAGCACCTGAAAATCAAAAATTCCCCCCCCCCCCCCCCACACACACAAATGCACATCCCTTCGGCATGTGCATCAGTCGCATTTCGACGACTGATGCTAGGACTCTGTCGGATCACATACGTCCCCCCGCCCACATATTAATTCCACGATCCGCCCATGTGCCTGTAGCTTGTAACAAATGTATAGGTAAAGTATTGTAAAGGTGAGCAATAGATGCTAGAAAAGAAATCTTTACAGGGTTAATGTTACAATGGGGATCCTTGTATGGTGCACCAAAAGCCAAATGTTAGCAATTGTTTTGTCATGTTTGATTCAAACCCTTCTAAGGTTGATTCACACTAATTAATAAACATTTGTCCAGTCCTTAAAATATTGGTATTCAAATTTTTTATCTTTAGCTCATAGGGTTCCCACAGGTGAGGCTTTATTTTTCTCATTGTAAGTAGAAAATCGGGTTGTGCTAATAATGTTTACCCTCCCTAAACAACAACAAATATTAACACACAAACTTAGCTTCAGCACATTTGAATATACACATCCTGGGGATGCAGAATCAAGAAACATTATTTTGTCTGGTGTTTGTGGAAACGATTCTTAACTATCTCCCTTTTTGAGTCCCAGAGTGGGTCTGACTGAACCCAAAAATATTTGTTCTCATAGCACAGTGATAACAAAGGCACCCAATAAATTTATAGCAAACATTACCGACATAAAAAATCTTTGTTACAGGTTCTGTACAAAAAATGTAAAACACACAATTCCAGTAAATATGACGCATTTTGAATATTTGGCCGCACCCCAAAGCACTAATTACCATCCCATGATGATAACAAACGTTGCTCTGTACAAAAAACTGATTGCATCTAATTTCAGTATAAAATGGCCGTCGGCAGCCATCTTGAATCTTGACTGCACCCAACAACACTCGTTCCTGTCCCATGGTGATAACAAAGGTACCAAAGAAGTTTCGTGAAGATCGGTTCATAAATACAGCCTCTAGCCCGGGCCGTATTGACATGTGCACTGTGTAAAAGTAGCAGTGAATAAATCAAAGTTCATCTAAGTTTCATAATTTCTTCCCGAGAAAAAATCCCTGTATTATATGTGATGTATTCCATGTTACTAAACATTTGTTCAAAAATTTATTCAAATCAGAACTTTCATATAGAAGTTCTGTACAAAAAACTGATTGTACTAATTTCGGTACAAAATGGCTGCCAGCAGCAATCTTGAATTTCAGACTGCAACCAAAAACACTCGTTCTCGTCCCACGGTGATAACAAAGGTACCAAAGAAGTTTCGTGAAGATCGGTTCATAAATAAAGCCCCTACCCCGAGCCGTATTGACATGTGTACTTACTGTGTGTAAGTAGCACTGAATAAATCAAAGTTCACCTAATTTGCATAATTTCTGCACGAGAAAAAACCTGTATTATATTTGATGTATTCCATGTTACTAAACATTCAGACAAAAATTAACTTTCTTATGGAAGTTCTGTTCCAAAAAACTGATTGCACTAACTTAGGTACAAAATGACTGCTGGTGGCCCTCTTGTATTTTGGACCGTACCCAAAAACACTCGTTCACGTCCCACGGTGATAACAAAGGTACCCAAGAAGTTTCGAAAAGATCAGTTCATAACAAGAGATGGACTTTCGTCCGCTGCATACCCCCACATGGTGTATCGCCTAGTGTGGGCATACCTATGACCAACAAATATCATTTATGAATATTCTCGTACGGACTGACGGATGGATGCACAGATGGACAGACGTAATCCAGTATACCCCCTCCCTCTTCCATTTTCTTTGAAAGTTTTCAACAATTTCCAACAATTTCTAAGTCAAAAGGTATGGTAAATTGTTTGGTGTTTGGAAGTTTTATGCAATGGGGCAGAAGCCTTTGTCATGGGCAAACTGCATGCCATATTTCACCAAAATCCGATAACCCATACCTTTGATACAGGCTGAACAGACAAATAATGTCTATTTCTTACAATTTCTAAGTCAAAAAAGGGGGATAACTCTAAAAAAGGAGAATGTGAGAAATATCGTTGAATCCTTTTTTTAACGCCTATACCATAAGCAGTGTTCATGGCAAAATTCATTGCCATAGAACATTTGATACCCGAGATACAGGCTGAACAGATAAAATTTGGCTTGGACGGACACAATTTCTAAGTGAACAAATAAGAAAAAAAAAAAATAAGAAAAAAAAAATAACTAGTGTGGGCATACCTACGACCAACAAATATTATAAATGAAAGTGTCAATGACACTGTAGCTCAACTTGTCAAGACGAAGACATGTACATGTATAGTATGTGACATAGCAATGACAAACATCTAGGTAATGACCTGATAACAAAAGTACATATAATGTATTGTAACGGTCTGTACATAAATACTGACCGTTGCCTGTAACAAATGTATAGGTAAAGTATTGTAAAGGTTAGTGACAGTCAGATGCTAAACTAGAAAAGAAATCTTTCGAGTCCCAGAGTGGGTCTGACTGAACCCCAAAATATTTGTTCTCATAGCACAGTGATAACAAAGGCACCCCAAAACACACTCGTTCCTGTCTCAAGGTGAAAACAAAGGTACCCAAGAAGTTTTGTGAAGATCAGTTCATAAGTATGAGCTGTATTGAACTTGTGACAAAAAACTGATTGGACATAATTTCGGTACAAAATGGCCACTGGCAGCCATCTTGAATTTTGGACCGCACCCAGAAACACTCATTCTCGTCCCAAGGTGATAACAAAGGTTCCCAAGAAGTTTTGTGAAGATCGGTTCATAAATACAGCCTCTACCCTGAGCCGTATTGACATGTGTGCTTACATTGTGTAAGTAGCACTGAATAAATCAAAGTTCATCTAATTTGCACAATTTCTGCACGAAAAAAAAACCCTTACAATATATGTGATGTATTCCATGTTACTAAACACTTATACAAAAATTTATTCAAATCAGAACTTTCATACAGAAGTTCTGTTCAAAAGACTGATTGCACTAATTTGGGTACAAAATGGCTGCTGGTGGCCATCTTGAATTTTGGACCACACCCCAAAACACTCGCTCTCATCCCATGGTGATAACAAAGGTACCCAAAAAGTTTCGTAAAGATTGGTTCATAAATATGGCCTCCAGTCTGAGCTGCATAGAAGTTGTGTACAAAAAACTGATTAGACCTAATTTTGGTACAAAATGGCCACTGGCAGCCATCTTGAATTTTAGACCGCACCCAGAAACACTCGTTCTCATCCCAAGGTGAAAACAAAGGTACCCAAGGCATTTTGTGAAGATCAGTTCATAAATACAGGTTCTAGCCCGAGCCGTATTGCCATGTGTACTTACTGTGTGTAAGTCGCACTGAAAAAATCAAAGTTCATCTAATTTGCATAATTTCTGCACGAGAAAAAAACCTCTATTATATGTGATGTATCCCATGGTACTAAACATTCACACAAAAAATTATTCAAATCAGCGCTTTCATATGGAAGTTCTGTGCAAAAATCTGATTGCTCCTAATTTTGTACAAAATGGCTGCCATCGGCCATCTTGAAATTCGGACCGGACCCCAAAACACTCGTTCTCATCCCATGGTGATACCAAAGGTACCCAAGAAGTTTCTTAAAGATCGGTTCATAAATATGGCCTCCAGCCAGAGCCGTATCCAATTGTTGATGTACGAAGAGATGGACAGACGGCCGACGGGCCATAACAAAAGCTCAAATTTGGCTTCGCCAAAGTTGAGCTAAAAATAATAATTTACTTAAGTTATGAATATTTTTGGACGGACTCACACATGGACGGACGGACGAATGTAATCCAGTATACCCCCATTTTCTTCGAAAGTGGGGGTATAAATACGGCCTTTAGCCCAAGCCGTATTGAATTGTTGCCGAACAGACAGACGGACGACAGGCCATGGCATAACCTCAAATTTCACTACGCCAAAGTTGAGCTAAAAATGGTATCTGACCCTCCCTATGAATGCTGTATGCCAAATATCAAAAGATTCTGATCCATGGTTCTGTAGAAGAATTTTTTTTTTTAAATTTTAGCAAATATGCAGACTTGGCATTTTTTTTTATTTCCTCTACCGTACACTATGACCAAACCAATGACAATTTTTTTTATTACCATTCCATTCTACTGGTGCAAAGGATGCTGAATGCCAAATAACAGATCTCTTGTTCAGTGCAGTTTGGGAAATATGGGTGTTTGAAATATTTCTATTTTTAGCTCCTAGGTTCCACGGGATGTTAGAAAAAATACTTTTGCACGAATAAAGTACTAATGACCTATAATAAAGCCATATAACAAATTTGGTTCAAATCAGAGCATCGATTCAGAAAATAGAAATTCTGGGTGGGGCCAAATTCTAGCCCAACACAAAGGCAAATATTGCTCCACGAACTTCGATTCTGCATTCAAAAGGTAGTTCAGTGCCAAATATCAAGTCATTGTAATCACTGATTCATGAGATTTTTTTTAAATCTTGGAAGCATTTCCCCAACGCCCCCACATCATGGGTATGGGGCGGGACAACTTGATTTGAAAAAAAAAGCGAAATCAGGACAAACAATAACCTAAAATTTAACTGAAATCAGTCCAGTGGTTTTGGAGAAGTCACAAACATCATGTCAAGGACAACGGACAGACGACAGATGATGAGTAATCACAATGGCTCACCATAACTTTCAGTTAGGTGAGCTAAAAACTGGAATTACAATTTTAAATTCAAACGCTTTCCAATACCAGAATGAACTGTGTAATACAGAAAACTGACTTGGTGAACACTATTGTGTCCTATTGTACCAGTATGAACCATGTAATACAGGCAACTGACTTGGTGATCACTATTGTGTCCTGTTGTAACAGTATGAACCGTGTAATACAGGCAAGAGACTTGAACACTACTGCATCCTATGGTACCAGTAAGAACCATGTAATACAAGCAATTGACTTGATGATCACTATTGTGTCCTGTTGTAACAGTATGAACCCTGTAATACAGGCAAGAGACTTGAACACTACTGCATCCTATGGTACCAGTATGAACCATGTAATACAAGCAATTGACTTGATGATCACTATTGTGTCCTGTTGTAACAGTATGAACCATGTAATACAGGCAAAAGACTTGAACACTACTGCATCCTATGGTACCAGTATGAACCATGTAATAAAGGCAATTGACTTGATGATCACTATTGTGTCCTATTGTACCAGTATGAACTGTGTAATACAGGCAATTGACTTGATGATCACTATTGTGTCCTACTGTACCAGTATGAACTGTGTAATACAGGCAATTGACTTGGCAATCACCATTGTAACTTATTGAGTACCAGTATGAACCATGTAGTACAAACACATGACTTGGTGATCACTATTGCATCCTACTGTATCAGTATGAACCGTATAATACAAGCAAATGACTGGGTGAACACAACTGTGTCCTATTGTATGAGTATTAACTGTGTAATATGTGTAATACTGACAATTGACTTGGTGATCACTATTGTGTCCTGTTGTACCAGTATGAACCGTGTAATACAAACAATTGACTTGGTGATCACTTTTGTACCGGTATGAACCGTGCAATTGACTTGATCACTATTGTGTCCTACTGTACCAGTATGAACTGTGTAATACAGACAAGCGACATGGTGATCACTATTGCATCCTATGGTACCAATATGAACAGTGTAATACAGGCAATTGACTTGGTAATCACTATTGTGTCCTGTTGTACCAGTATGAACCGTGTAATACAGACAATTGACTTGGTGATCACTTTTGTACCAGTATGAACCGTGCAATACCAGCAATTGACTTGATGATCACTATTGTGTCCTACTGTACCAGTATGAACTGTGCAATACAGGCAATTGACTTGGCAATCACCATTTTAACTTATTGTGTCCCAGTATGAACCATGTAATACAAGAAATTGACTTGGTGATCACTAATGCATCCTACTGTATCAGTATGAACCATGTAACGCAAGCAATTGACTTGAACACAATTGTGTCCTACTGTATGAGTATTAAAAGTGTAATACGTGTATTACAGACAATTGACTTGTGATCACTATTGTACCAGCATGAACCGTGCAATACCGGCAATTGACTTGGTGATCACTATTGTGTCCTGTTGTACCAGTATGAACCGTGTAATACAGGCAATTGATTTGGTGATCACTATTGTATCAGTATGAACCGTGTAATACAGGTAATTAACTTGGTGATTACTAGTGTCCTATTGTATCAGTATGAACCATGTAAAATAATACAGGCAATTGACTTGGTGATCACTATTGTGTCCTATTGAATCAGTATGAACCGTGTAATACAGGCAATTGACTTGGCGATCATTATTGTGACCTATTGTATCGTTATGAACCATGTAATACAGGCAATTGCCTTGGTGATCACTACTGTGTCCTATTGTATTAGTATGAACCATGTAATGCAGGCAATTGACTTGGTGATCACTATTGGGTCCTATTGTATCAGTATGAACCGTGTAATACAGGTAATTGACTTGGCGATCACTATTGTCCTATTGTATCAGTACGAACCGTGTAATACCGGCAATTGACTTGGCCGTCACTATTGTATCAGTATGAACCATGTAATACAGGCAACTGACTTGGTGGTCACTGTTTTCCTATTGTATCAGTACGAACCGTGTAATACATGCAATTGACTTGGTGATCACTATTGTGTCCTATTGTATCAGTATGAACTATGTAATACAGGCAACTGACTTGGTGGTCACTATTGTGTCCTATTATTTATTTATTTGTGTTTAAGGTCACATATTTCTGCACAATGGCTAATCATGACCATGACAGTTTTATGGGTGGAGGAAGCCGGATTACCCGGAGAGAACCATCGTGCAACGGCGAGCAACTGTCAGCTCCCCAACATACTAACTCCACACAAGCAGGGTTAGCATTGGTTGAAGACAGGTGCACAATCGACGTGCAGTTCGCTTTTAGTACACAACGTCACGTGCCCCCCACATGGGCAATGGGGGTTAAGTGTCTTGTCCAAAGACACAACGCGGTTGCCGCAGGTGGGATTCAAACCGAGGACCTCTCGGCTTGCATCCTGAACCTCTACCTACTGAGCCACCACGCCCCTATTGTCCTATTGTACCAGTATGAACTGTGTATGCTGGCCATTGACATGGTGATCACTATTGTGTCCTATTGTATCAGTATGAACCAAGTAATACAGGCAATTGCTTTAGTGATCACTATTGTGCCCTATTTTATCAGTATGAACCATGTAATACAGGCAACTGACTTGGTGATCACTATTGTATCAGTATGAACCATGTAATGCAAGCAATTGACTTGGTGATCACTATTGTGTCCTATTGTATCAGTATGAACCATGTAATACAGGCAACTGACTTGGTGATCACTATTGTATCAGTATGAACCATTTAATGCAAGCAATTGACTTGGTGATCACTTTTGTGCCCTATTGTATCAGTATGAACCATGTAATACAGGCAACTGACTTGGTGATCACTATTGTATCAGTATGAACCATGTAATGCAAGCAATTGACTTGGTGGTCACTATTGTGTCCTATTTTATCAGTATGAACCGTGTAATGCAAGCAATTGACTTGGTGATCACTATTGTATCAGTATGAACCGTGTAATACAAGCAATTGACTTGGTGGTCACTATTGTGTCCTATTTTATCAGTATGAACCATGTAATACAAGCAATTGACTTGGTGATCACTATTGTGTCCTATTTTATCAGTATGAACCATGTAATGCAAGCAATTGACTTGGTGATCACTATTGTGTCCTATTTTATCAGTATGAACCATGTAATGCAAGCAATTGACTTGGTGATCACTATTGTGTCCTATTGTATCAGTATGAACCATGTAATACAAGCAATTGACTTGGTGATCACTCTTCATCCTACTGTATCAGTATGAACCATGTAATACAAGCAATTGACTTGGTGATCACTATTGTGTCCTATTTTATCAGTATGAACCGTGTAATGCAAGCAATTGACTTGGTGATCACTATTGTGTCCTATTGTATCAGTATGAACCATGTAATACAAGCAATTGACTTGGTGATCACTATTCATCCTAATGTATCAATATGAACCATGTAATACAAGCAATTGACTTGATCACTATTCATCCTACTGTATCAGTATGAACCATGTAATACAGGCAACTGACTTGGTGATCACTATTGTATCAGTATGAACCATGTAATGCAAGCAATTGACTTGGTGATCACTATTGTATCAGTATGAACCATGTAATACAAACAATTGACTTGGTGATCACTATTGGGTCCTATTGTATCAGTATGAACCATGTAATACAGGCAATTGACTTGGTGATCACTATTGTGTCCTATTTTATCAGTATGAACCATGTAATACAGGCAACTGTCTTGGTGATCACTATTGTGGGTTAGCATTGGTTGAAGTGCACTATCGACGTGCAGCACGCCTTAGAACATGGCGCCACTGTGCCCCCACTTGGGCAATGGAGGTGAAGTGTCTTGCCCAAGGACACAACAAGGTTGACGCAGGTGGGATTTGAACCGAGAACCTCTCGGTTTGCAGGCTGCACCTCTATTTACTGAGCAACCCCCCTCCGCCCCATATAACTCTGGTATGTATGCATGGATGAAACCCAAAACATATGGATACTCCTTCTCCATGCTGGTCTCTCACCGTACCAAAGGAGATCAGAATCTGAAAACTGATGCTGGAGTTATGAAGGAAATGGTTTGTTCAGAACGTTTTCTAAAATAAATCTAACAAAGGCTGTAACTCTGGTAAATCTAACAAAGGCTGTAACTCTGGTAAGTATGCATGGATGAAACCCAAAACATATGGATATTCTTTCCCCATCCTGGTCTCACACCGTACCAAAGGACATCAGAAACTGATAATGGTTAGTTCAGAAAGTTTTCTGAAGTAAATCTAAGAAAGGTTATAACTCTGGTAAGTATTTATTTGTTTATTTATTGGCTTTTAAGGTCATATACTTATGCACAACGGCTAATCATGACCGTGACAGTTTTACAGGTGAAGGAAGCCGGAGTCCCCGGAGAGAACCACCGAGCAGCTGTCAGCTCCCCAACATCATAACTCCGCGCTGCAGCACAGGCAGGGTTAGATTGGTAGAAGATATGCATACCATCGACGTGCAGTATGCCTTAGTACACGGCGTCATCGTGCCCCCATGTGGACAATCGGGGTTAAGTGCCTTGCCCAAGGACACAACGCGGGAGTCCCAATTGATCGCTCAGACGGTCACCCATCCAATGATTAACTGGGCTCGACGTTGCTTAACTTTGGTGATCTGACGAGAACCGGTTATCAAACTCTGGTAAGAATAGGTACACAAAACCTGTTACATACAGATATCCTTTCCCTCATGATGGTCTCTCAACATACTACAATACATCAAAATGCAACAACCAATGCTTAAGTTAAAATTCAAAAGGTTTGTACACACAGTTTTTCAAGTCTAACCATGGCTATAACTTGGTAAAAATGTGTGAACAAAATTCGCAACAGGTGGATATCCTTTCCCTCATACTGGTCTATCATTAGTCCTAAGGACATAAAAATCCAACAGATGGTATACGAGTTATAAAGCAAACTGTTCATAGGGAGGTTTCGACACACAGATAGGAGACCTTGACTCCACCAACTTACACCGTTGATATAGGTCACCTTCTACCACCATCAGGGGCATAATAATACCCCATTTTTCTGCCCTATGAAAAACAAGAGCACCACCTAGCTTTGCATAATACGCTCGGTAAGCTTTTTCAAATTGTACATAACCAGTTTTCATCCAATGAGGAAAATTACAAGAGTGGCTGTCACCTATGTATATGCGGAAAAATAGTCTGACTGGAACTATCATTGCAGGTGCAAGGCTTCACATTGTGGTGATCATGCATACCAAGTTTCGAAAGAATTAGTCTATAATCTCTGAACAAAATTTGACCACTGTGTTAAATTATTCTATGTTAAAAAGAGGCATAACTCTGGCAAAAATATTCCCATTGGAACTATAACTGCATATGCAAAGGTTCATATGGTGGTGAACATGCGTGACAAGTTTCTTAAGAATTAGTCCATAAACTTCCAAGAAAATCTCTGGACAAAATTCAGACTGATGAGGCAAATTATTCTAAGTCAAAAAGTCTGGCAAAAATAGCCCCATCAGAACTATAATTCGCACAAGCACAGGTTACAATAGTGGGGAACATGCATACCAAGTTTTGAAGGGAATAGCCCTCAAAGAGCAGAGAAAATCTCCGGCCAAAACACAGGCGGATGATGGACTAGGGACAGCCCATTTATATAATACAACTGTTTATTTCAAATGGGCGGTTAAATATAGAATATACCCATAGTAGCCTGGTGTACCAAATGTTCACCACGAGAGGAGAAGTGGTGTTAACCACAAGCCTTTGGTGCGTGGTTAACACCACTTCACCATGAGCGGTGAACATTTGGTACACCAAGCTACTATGGGTATATTTTATTTATACCATGTTCGTCAGATTATTAAGAGTCGCTATTATTTTTTCTCGATTTTACTGAGCAGCAGACGTACATACATGCGAATCTGTTTTTGTTTACATGAGCATCGGTGGGTGGTACTTCCCATCAATTTTATCTCTGAAAGGAAATGGAAAAAGAAATGGGGCCTTTTTCATTTTAATAACATACTTTTTCGAGTTATGGATGCTTTATTAACATGAGACAATGCATGTTTGTTAATTTTTGGTTCTTTTGAGGTTAACTCATTTAAAAACGTAACAAATGTGATGTGCGATAAATTTAGACAAGTACCCATTCAGGTAGACATCACCAAAGGTCAACTTGGATGTAGTTCCACTGTAGGTGTTAATTTTAACTACTGAAATCCCATTGCTGTTGTGTTCACCACAGTTGGTGTGTAAAGATAAAATTTATGTCATAGGCTTATATATATTAGAGGGAGCGCGGTGGCTCAGTAGGTAGAGGCGCAGGCTGCAAGCCGAGAGGTCCTCGGTTCAAATCCCACCTGCGGCAACCGTGTTGTGTCCTTGGGCAAGACACTTCATCTCCATTGCCCGCGTGGGGGCATGATGACGCCGTGTACTAAGGCGTACTGCACATCGATGGTACGCATGTCTTCAACCAATCTAACCCTGCCTGTGCTGCAGTGCGGAGTTACGATGTTGGGGAGCTGGCAGCTGCTCGTCGTTGCTCGGTGGTTCTCTCCGGGTACTCCGGCTTTCTCCACCCGCAAAACTGTCACGGTCATGATTAGCCATTGTGCATAAATATGTGACCTTAAACATCAATAAATAATAAATATATATATTAGAATAGGTAATCATGGTATAAAAATACATTTTTCTAAGACTCTTAAAACTATTTCCTTCATTCTGCATGAGTAATGTACGAGCAGTAATTTTTTAATTCAATGACATTAAGGAGACATAGCTAGCCTGCTTTAGGTATTCTCCAATAAATTATTTATTTATCTATTGGTGTTTAAGGTAAGATATTTCTGCACAATGGCTAATTTTGATGACAACATGAATATAAAGTCAAGTGAAGCCAATCGTTTATACCCATGTTGCCTATTTTAGGGTACTTCCACCCCAAGCACTGGTGACTGGGTCCTACTTTACCAGCAAAACGATCTCCAATGAATTGTGATAAAACAAATCCATATAAAAACATCTCCATCCTCACTCCTCAAGTTCATCAAAAAAACATAAATCAAGCTTTTGATGCTGTACAATGACTTTGAGCACTAAATTAACTTGTAAGTGATGGATATAAATCAAGCTTTTGATGCTGTAGAATGACTTTGAGCACTAAATTAACTTGTAAGTGATGGATCCAATAATCATTTTATTCCTTTATCAAAAACAAAATTTAGGCCATACAAAGTTGATTGTTTCTCAGGCCATTTTTTCCCCAAAAAGCATGCAGGCGTTTTTTTTTTTTTTCTTTTTATTTTCTCCCGAGAGGTTGTTTGTGGTAATTTGACGCCCACCCAAACGCCTGGTGGACCACGCAAAATTTCGCAAATATATTGGTTATTCACCATAGGGGTGTTGGGTCGTAAATGAAGTGGGGTTTGAATGTTTGTTTTTTCAGTGAAACGTGAAAATTATAACACAGGACGAAACGCCTCGTGGGTGAAACGTCTCGGGTTGAAACGTCTCTGGGACAAATCAAATGTCGAAGTGCCAACTTTCAGAGATTTATTTTACCAAAAAAAAAAAATCCTTTCACAACCTGCCTAATAAAATCGTGAATCGCAATTTTTCCCCATTATATTCAAAATTATCACAACCCATTTGAACGGGCAGTTCATCCATAAATCATATTTTTTGGAAATCTGAAAATGAAATACAAAACGAATGTTTGCGTGTTTTTATTAACCAATTCGACCGCACATACCTGCCTATATGCGATTTATTTTCAACTATGACTGTTACTTTTATATCAAGCAACGGTTACTATTAGTTATCCAATTATCCTGCATCTCAAATGCATTTATTTAAATTAACTGGTAAACTCATAACGGTTTCAAATAACAGTACACAAATTCCCAATGACGGCCATTTACAATACAAATGTTACTAAAAATAAATGCCAGGAGACTGTGTTCCATTCAACATAGCACCTGACTTTGCACACTTTCTGAGGGTTGGTGCGAATCAAACGTGGTGCGAATCGACCATTCCCCTTTGTAAATGTTTGTTGTCAGACTGAAAGACACCTTCCTTCTTGCTGTCATTATGACTTACCTTTTACAGAATAAAACACTTTCTGTCGTGAATATTGCTATTTATTTATTTATTGGTGTTTAAGGTGGTCACATACTTATGCACAATGGCTAATCGTGACCGCGTGAATATTGCTAAAACCCACCCACTTTATTAAAGTATGATGTAGAAAAAGCTTGAAGTGTGTTAATTTAAAATTTGCGAACACATCGATATCGATTTACCGAAATGAGCACAATATCTCCAATTTTTTTTGAAGATTTTTTGTTGTCATAAAAAGGTTGCATGCACACCAAAAATGACCATGTGCGCGGGCCTGAGAAACAGAGGTTCTTTTTTTATGGCCTTATTTTTGTAAATTGCAAAATATTTCCATTTTTGGCCTAAAAAACATCGTTAAAAAACATCAATAAGTTTGCTACAGTCAGGCATCATACAATGTTTTTGAAGCCAAATTGAATATATGATAAAATCAGAATGTTTATTTTAATGAATAATGCTGGCTGGGAATGGCTGTTATATTTATTTATTTATTGGTGTTTTAAGGTCACATACTTACACAATGGCTAATCGTTACCATGCAGTTTTACGGGTGGAGGAAGCCGGAGTAACCAGAGAGAACCACCGAGCATCGATGAGCAACTGTCAGCTCAACATTCTGACTCTGTTCAAGCTCCGTTCAAGCAGGGTTACAGCAGTTGAAGACATGTGCACCATCGACGTGCAGTACACCTTAGTACATAGCGTCATTGTGCCCCCATGTAGGCAACCAGGATAAAAATGCCTTGCCCAAGGATACAACTTGGGTCGTCCCAGACGGGGATCGAACTTGGGACCTCTAGCATAGAAGTCCAACAGTCTACCACTGAGCCACCGCACTCCCAAAATGGCTGTTATGTGAGGGAAAGTGTTACATAGAACAATAGGCCTCTAAGCCTAGAGAGCTCTGTTCAGGGTCACTACCTTTAGGGGAAACTAAATACAAGACAAGAATCCAATTGTTACTGCTTGTGACCCTAACCTTCATGATATGACAATGAGTCAAGGTCATGACACATTGATTCAATTATACAGACCAGAAGAGATCTGTATGACAATATCAAAGTTTTGCTGTCTGTGAACTTAACCTTGATGATATGACCTTGGATCAAAGTCATGACACACCTTTCAGTCATGAGCAATACTTGTACCAAGTATGAATAAGAGCTGTCAATCATACCAAGTTATATGTAATGGACAAAAGTGACAGTGAAATGTCAAAAGTTTTTCTGTCACCTTAACTTTCAGGGGCACAAATCTTCTTATAATTTGCGACACACTGTTTTTTGATAATAAATATTGTTATGTTTTTTCAAAAAATATTCAGTGGTTAATAAGTTATGGCCTGGACAACAAAACGTTGACGACGACTGCTGATTTTGTCAGGCAGAGATAAAAACTGAGTTCACATCATGACAACCATAAGTTAATGTCCACTACTCTCACACTTCTTTACAGCTCTTACAACCTAGCAATGTTAATGTTCACCTACCAATGTTAATGTTCCCTGCTCTAGTCTCACACCATATAACATTACTAACAACCTAGCAATGTCAATGTTCCCTGCTCTAGACTCACACTGTATAACATTACCAACAACCTAGCAATGTTCAAGTTCCCTGCTCTGGTCTCACACAATATAACATTACTTACAACCTAGCAATGTTCAAGTTCCCTGCTCTAGTTTCACACTATATAAAGTTACTAGCAACCTAACAATGTTCAAGTTCCCTGCTCAAGTCTCACAATTTTAATGTTCCCTGGTCCACTTATACATGATACAACATTACTCAATAGTTCTATATTGAAAATGAAGCATGCAACACCAACAAAATCAACTTAAATGTACTCTTATCATCCACTCCTTGTTAATAATAAAACTTGCTTGGAAAACTTCCCAGGATGTCGTTGGAAAATAAATTAGGTTACTGCTTTGCTTATTTGATTGCTGTGTGTATTAAACGTTATGTGATAAGTACAGACATTGGGAAATGTTCTAGACACACCCTGTGTGGAATCTGGATTATGCAAAAGTACATCATGTAAGACCCAATAACCTAATTAAACAAGATTCTGTGTGTGAATGATAAGGAATTAACACTAATTAAATACATTGATGAAGAATAATTTACACTTGTTGAGTAGAAATTGAAAAGTATGATAAATTCCAAAATAATCAGGGATGTAGTGGAAATAAAGGCATTTCCACTCCTTTTTATTGGTGCTTAAGGTCACTTTCAGCATCTTTGGCTATATCATGACAACATAGGGATGACGTCAAATTTAGCCAAATGGTTTATACCTATGCTGCCTGTGTTAGACAATTTTTAAATCAGGCAATGGTCCTCAGTCCTATTTGTAAACCAGGCAATGGTTCTGAGACCTATTTTTCCAGAAAAGGACTTGTTTACTGCACGAAACAAGCACTGCTCCACTTTCATGGGTTCTCACAGGGACTCTCCCCTCCAACAGCTACAAATAGTTGAATTTACTTGTAATCGGTGTGGTTTTGTGCTCCAAGCTATAATCGTTTATACAGTTTAACCCTTTACCCAACGCAGACAATATCAAAACTTATTATTTTAAATACCATTTTTTGAAATTTTTCAAAAAATTTCAACAAAACCTTATCATGTGACCCCTCGTTGGATGCGGCCGATTCGTTGGGGAAAGGGTTAATCCTACTAATAGTTGTATGTATGTGTTATTAGTTTGGGTTTTTTTGCTTCAAGAAACCAATTTCAATGTTTCATTACTACCGTTTCCATCCTTTTTCTAATGTAAATACCAACTCCAGTCTGAGCTTTCCATAAAAATTCCATTCAAATTTTACTATCATTTAATTTTTTGCAAGAAACTTAGATTCCGATACCTCATTCCATTGAGGGGTCATAAGATAGAATTTTGAGGTAAAAAATAAAACTGTTATTTAATACTCTTTGGAAGTATTGTTTACTATTCTCATCACAACGTAGCCTTAGCTGCTGATGTGGCATTAAGAACCAGTAAATAAATGTTGTTTTCTATTTGTGTGAGATAAAGGTATCAAGCACATCTAAAACATCATCAGCTGTGTAGCAAGCTGAATATAGCTAGAATAAATCTAAAACATCATCAGCTGTGTAGCAAGCTGAATATAGCTAGAATAAATCTAAAACATCATCAGCTGTGTAGCAAGCTGAATATTGCTAGAATAAATCTAAAACATCATCAGCTGTGAAGCAAGCTGAATATAGCTAGAATAAATCTAAAACATCATCAGCTGTGTGGCAAGCTGAATATAGCTGGAATAAATCTAAAACATCATCAGCTGTGTAGCAAGCTGAATATTGCTAGAATAAATCTAAAACATCATCAGCTGTGTAGCAAGCTGAATATTGCTCGAATAAATCACTTTTCATTATCTGATACTTTATCTTTCCACAGTTTACAAAAACGGCTCTATTTCAAAACTTTTCCAAGCAATTTCTAAACTGTGGAACTTTCTCAAGAAATTCAAGGTGCTGAAATCATGTAGATGTTGTTGAATTACATTAAGTAGGATTTGCCTTTCATTATAACAAACTAACTAGTAAAACATACTTAACTCTCGCTAACTTTTCTACCAACATGTACTTACATGTAACAATAACACACAGCCGGACAATTACAAGCTTTCTACCATTCTACATCCACTTATATGTAGCTTTGGTGGAGAAAAAAATTTATCTGCCACTTTCCGTATCTAGGGCTATATCATGAACACAATGTATGGAGTCAAGTGTAGCTAATCTTTTCTATCAATACCAACCACTTTAGAGAGATGTTCATCCAAGGTATTGGTTAAGCCTTCACCTAATTAATCGACCACACCCGTTTGCTTAATTTACAAATTATGCAGTTGAAAAACATATTTTTCAAACTACTTCAACAAAACAATATCATATGACTCTTCACTGGAACAAGCTCATCCCAATGAGGAGTCACATTATGTGTTTTTGTTTAATTTGCTTGAAAATTAAAAAAAAATAATCATTAAACAAATAAATTTGGATATCCTGTGCATTGGATCAAGTGTTAACTGGTTTTATTTTATCAGTAAAGGGGAAGTTGTTTTCCATATTGAACAAGCATTGCTCCTCTTACTGGCATTCTGACGAGTAAAGTCGCTGAGATTTATTTCTTTTATTTATTGGTGCTTCAAGGCACATACCTCTGCACAGTGGCTATTTGTGACCACAACATTAGGATACAGTTAAGTCCAGACAATCGTTTATACCAATGTTGCCCATTTCAGATGGCTTCCACCCCAGGCAATGGTGACCGGGTCCTATATTACCAGAGGGCTTCCACCCTAGTCAATGGTGACTGGGTCCTATATTACCAGACGGCTTCCACCCTAGGCAATGGTGACCGGGTCCTATATTACCAGAGGGCTTCCACCCTAGGCAATGGTGACCGGTTCCTATATTACCAGTAAAACAGAACTTGTTTAATTCGTAGAGTGCTTAATTATTTTTGGCCTTCAAATCTTGTACACATGTCATTGCCTTGTTACATTTTATGGGTGAGTGCCAGCTGGCAAACAAGGCAAAACCCTTACAGACTAAAATAATGTCACTTCAAAGATAATACAAAGCACATCCACTGAATATGAGGCTTCAAGTTGTGGTACCTGTGCTTCAGAATAAAGCCCAAACATGGGCTTCCAGCACTCTACCAGTTAAGTAACTGAGATAGAAATTATCATATTCAATCAGCGAAAAAAATTAATCGGGCCATTGAGACTGAATGAGATGGTTTACGAGATACGATATGATCCTCTTCACCAAAAGCAAAGACTGATCACAAACAGATGATTTTAAATTGATTTTGTTGCTGCTCTTTCCATAAAAAGACTTATCACCAATAAAAAATGTTTACAAAAATCTATGTATATAACAGCTTTCCAGTAATAAATATGCCTTTGGAGTACATCTTTCAGATCAAGGCTGTATTTGTTTTAAAATTTCAGAAAAACACAAACTAAATACATGTGAAATATTAGATAAACATCCTACACAATTCCATCAAGTAAACCATAATGGTCTGTCTTCCTGTCCGTACACACACAGTAGAAAATAGTAGTCTGTCTTCCTGTCCGTACACAAAACAATTCTTCCAAGTCTATAGAATAACATGCGACTTCATTCAGCACACGATGATCTGCTAATGAATCTCACACACTTCAATATATCTTCATCATCTTCTTCACTACACAAAACGGACATATTACTTGAAACTTGGTGTATAGAAAGGTGATTTCTCTCTACGTACACTTGTCCACCCTAACCACTGGAAACAAGAGCCGTTTGCTGATGATGTAAATGTTATATGATTTTAATAGCTTTCGGATATCCGAGTCACAACCCTACCACTTAACCAAAGTGTCAGATCAATTCCTACGCAGCTCAATTTATGAAATCATTGCCACCGAGTTTATTCATGATCTTTTCCACACAGACATTTTGTTTGTCTAGAGTCGGAAAGATTTCTCGATTGATTCTGGATATTGATTATTAACTCTTTACCCAACGAATCATCCGCATCTGCCCGTGTAATATGCAGATTCAGCAGTTGAAAAAATATTATTTTTAAAAAAATTTCAACAAAACCATATCATGTGACCCCTTGTTGGAACGAGCTGGTCGAGCTCGTTCCAACGAGGGGTCACATAATATGGTTTTGTTGAAATTTTTTGAAAAATTAAAAAAAAATGATATTTAAAATAATAAATTTTGATATCGTCTGCGTTGGGTAAAGGGTTAAACTTAAAATTAACTGGTTGAGGAGCATTACTTTTAGTTGTCTGAATATGATCATCAAAAGGTGTTTTATTACAAATTATTGAAGTGTGCCCACAGGCATTCTTCAATAATTTGTGATAAAAAAAATTTATAAAAACAAAATATTATTTGTGTTTGAATGAAAATGTTGAATTTTGCTCTAGTACACTAATTTTTTTGAAAGCCCTGACAGTGGCTTCTAGCACTACCAGTTAATAGAAAATCTTAATTTGTGTTTAGAATGTGAAATGGGATATGCTTCCCTTAATGTCAAATCTGAGAAATTAAAAAAATTGTCTTAAAATGCAGGAATATTTATAATTTAATAATAAAAGATTGTCAAATCTCGAAACGTGTAAAGCACCTGTAAAAAACTATCTTAAAAACTGAATAATCCTCTACATGTAACTTGTTCACATCTTCGCAAGTTCTGAGACCTTGAAAGGACATGAATAAATTACAAAATATGCTTTCAAAACTCCAACAGCCTATGTCATTTTTTTGAATCAATCTTCCAGCAGCAGGAGCTGCACACGTAACCTGTCTTTAGCATTTCATTTCTTGCTCGTTATCTTCTTCACTTGATTAAGCATGACATTCAACTTTTTACTCTACATCCATCTCTATCCTCTTATTATCTGCATTCATTGACATAACGTTTTGATTTGCAACTGATCTTACAACAATGCCTTAGTATTTTATAGAGATTGTCATCTTCTCACACTCGATTGAGAGACTTGAAGAAATTACTGTGAGAACTGATACAATTTTCTGACTACAACTACTAGTATTATTTTAGCTAACCATAAGAATCTAGTATCAGAATGTACGATGAAAAGCATGATGTTAATTTTTAAGCAAAAAATTTACCCAAATGTGGGCATCAACACTGTAACACAACTGTTTTAACAGGTACAGTACGAGTTATTTATCAGCATGCAATGTAACATCAAGTCTAGTAAACACTCCATAGATTGGTTAACGGTGACACATAAAATGGTAACGCAAATTCCCTCCCATAACGCGTCCCTCCCATCGCGATGAACAGTAATTGCGCCTATATTCGACAACAGCTCCCGGTTGCTGTTGCCTTCGCGGGACCCACCCTCATGAGCTGGCCCACCCCCTTTTGCCAACCCTCGCGGCCCCAGTGTGCCATCCCTAGCTGACACAATCCCATGTAGCCCCAGTACCTGAAAAGAAAAAAAAAGAAAAATGATTAGAGCTTTCTATCAATCTAAGGATTATTTTTCTACTTGAAGAACATCAAGCTCATGTCAAGAGATAAGAACATCAAGCTCACATCAAGAGTTAAGAACATCAAGCTCACGTCAAGAGATAAGAACATCAAGCTCATGTCAAGAGATAAGAACATCAAGCTCACGTCAAGAGTTAAGAACATCAAGCTCACGTCAAGAGTTAAGAACATCAAGCTCACGTCAAGAGTTAAGAACATCAATCTCACGTCAAGAGATAAGAACATCAAGCTCACGTCAAGAGATAAGAACATCAAGCTCACGTCAAGAGTTAAGAACATCAAGCTCACGTCAAGAGTTAAGACACAAAACTCTTACAGGGTTCACCCAGGCTAAAATCTTTGAAATTCAAGGCCATTCCAGGCCATTTCTCTGCAATTTTCGTGGATTTTCAAGGCCCCCCCCCTTTATGAAATTCAAGGCTTTTCAAGGCCGAGGCTGGCAAAGTACCCTAAATTATCAGGTAACGACTAGAAACTTTCTCTTATATTTCTCTTTGTTAGTAATTCTAACACTTGACATCATTTCTTGGAAAACTCTTTCTGAAAGCTATCCAAGCAATGATATCACTGATTAGAATTAGTGAGTCTGAGAAAGACATTTTCTTGTGTTTACCCTACAACTGCAGTGTAATTACCCGGTGGCACAATAGCTATGTCTCTTGTACATGTACCGCTATTCTAACTGAATACTTACTGAATGCAAATGAATTGATGTCATCCTTTCTCCCAATGAGTAAACTACATGTTACATGTAAATGACACATTTCGTAACCCACAATGCTTCCGGAAATGTCATTCAAAAAGCAAAATGTAATTCCGCTGTGGGGAAGTGTACCTTCCAACAAGCTTGGATTAAATCAACTGCATACTATAACTGGTTACTGCCTGTTCCAGTTGAACGGTATTCAACTAAATGCAGTAAGTGTCAAAAAGTTTTTAATGTTTTATACATGGGCAAATCATCCTTAAAATCGCACATGTTAACATATGAGGTGAATAAGACAATAACACTTTCATTTGGAAATCCAAACTCGGAATCCCCCGTGATGGTGATCGTCCGCGCCAGGACATTAAGATGACGTTGTGGCAAATTCATCAGACATACATGCTTCGGAAATACTCAAATAGTTCAACTGAACAATCATGGATTTGTAATATTTTCAATATGAATAAATTATCCACGCACGTGCGCTCAGCATTCGAACAGGCAGAATTTACAATAAATCTTCCCATTGGCTTAAATATACACCATTGTGCTCGCCCACATCAATAGCAACCATTCACAATGCTTGATTCAAATGATTTCAGTATCACATCACTGCAAAGTTCTATCAATAATGCACGCATTGGAACTGCTGTAAATACTCCAAAATATGACCGGATTAATAAACATGCAAATTACAAATGCTGTAAATGCTGTAAAATATGTTCAGATTAAATTACGTGTCGCAAAATTCTCTGATTTTCCAGGATTTTCAAGGCTCCCATTGGAAATTCCAGGCTTTCAAGGCCTTGAATGACCTTTAAACGAATTCCAGGCGTTTCCAGGTTTTCAAGACCCCGCAGGAACCCTGTCTTAAAAGAACATCAAGCTCACCTCAAGGGTTAAGACACAAAACTCTTAAAAGAGAGGTTCTATGACAAATATTTACTTTTCCATAACACTAGGATTCTTGATAAATGTTTGTTAGGAAAAATAGTTGATATACTACCAAGATTTTTCTACAAGTTTACAGGGTCTGTTTCTGGCCCCATATACTACAGGGATTATTCTGCCAGTTCACAAGGTCTGTTATTGCTCCCAAAAACTACACAAATTATTTTATCTGTTTACAGAGTAGGTTACTGGCCCAATACACTACTGGGAATATCATATCAGTTTACATGGTCGGTTACTGGCCCCATATACTACTGGGCAGAGACCAGCCTAGAGGCTAAATTTAGGGAGAAGTCACTTCTCCCTCCCAAGATTTTAAGGAGAAGTGAGGTGAAAATAGGGAAAAGTGAGCAAAACATATTATTTTTCAAAAAGCTACGTCAAGTAAAGCAAATTACTTTTGACAACCAAAAATTCTCAAGCACCTGTGTTAGGTAACGGGTTAAATTCAGTTTATCAAATTTACTTTTGCCAACCAAATGTTATTTCTCAAAAAGCTGCTTTAGATAAAGGGTTAAATTCCGTTTAGCAGATTATTTTTTTAGTCAACCAGATATTATTCTCAAAAAAACTGTTAGGTAAAGGGTTAAATTCAATTTAGCAAATTATATTTGCCAACCAAATTGTTTTCTCAAAAAGCTGTGTTAGGTAAAGGGTTAGATTCAGTTTTGCAAACTGTTTTTGCTAACCAAATATTATTTCACAAAAAGCTGTTTAGGTAAGGGTTCAATTCAGTTTAAAAGCTATTAGTGGGAGGTTAAATTCAGTTTAGTGAATTATTTTTGCCAACCAAATATCATTTCAATTCAGTCTAGAGAATCATTTCTTCCAGGCAAATGTTGTTATCAAGGAAGATAATTGAATTTGTCAGTTTGCTTTTTACACCATTTATTTCTGTAACTTACCACTTTTTTTTGATAATTTAGTAGGACCCTTATTGTGACCGTCACAAATGGAACACACCCAACAATAATTTTTAAAAATCACATGCTTCAAACTCACAAGTGCAAACTAAAAAATAAACATTATCATTACCGAAAATGTTGTTTTTAAATAAATACCCTGTATAGCGAAGTTTGATGGTGGAAATCACTTTTGAAATGAAACATTAAAAAAGAATTTGAGCAATTTTCGTCTTGTCATCTAACTTCACTCTAGTGAAAACTTGAATTGTCATAACGAAATCGTGCTGTGGTTGGTTTTATTTTGGGGTTTTATGGGAAGTAAAATCAATATATTTAGTAATTCTTTAACCTGCCCAATTATTTGCTTTCACTACACTTATTTTTTTTATATTTTTTCCAAGCGAAGTTAGCAACGGAATCGCCGGAAATAACCTTTCTCAGCGACTTTTCAAAACTGTAAGGCGACTTCAACTTCGCCCAGAGAAAGAAATTGGGCGAAGACCTGGTGTTAAGGGCGAAGATATCGCCTACTTCGCCTTGTAGGCTGGTCCCTGCTACTGGGAATATCATGCCAGTTTACATGGTCGGTTACTGGCCCCATATACTACAGGGATTATTCCACAAGTTATATACAGTATCTGTATACTAGTTATTGGCCCCACATACTACAGGGATTATTATATCAGTTTACAGGATGTCCTATTGGCCCCACATACTACAGGGATTATTATATCAGTTCACAGGATCTCCTATTGGACACATATACTACAGGGATTATTATATCAGTTTACAGGATCTCCTATTGGCCCCATATACTACAGGGATTATTATATCAGTTCACAGGATCTCCTATTGGCCCCACATACTACAGGGATTATTATATCAGTTTACAGGATTTCCCATTGGCACCATATACTACAGGGATTATTATATCAGTTCACAGGATCTCCTATTGGCCCCACATACTACAGGGATTATTATATCAGTTTACAGGATCTCCTATTGGCCCCACATACTACAGGGATTATTATATCAGTTTACAGGATTTCCTATTGGCCCCACATACTACAGGGATTATTATATCAGTTCACAGGATCTCCTATTGGACACATACACAACAGGGATTATTATATCAGTTTACAGGATTTCCTATTGGCCCCATATACTACAGGGATTATTATATCAGTTCACAGGATCTCCTATTGGCCCCACATACTACAGGGATTATTATATCAGTTTACAGGATCTCCTATTGGCCCCACATACTACAGGGATTATTATATCAGTTTACAGGATTTCCCATTGGCACCATATACTACAGGGATTATTATATCAGTTCACAGGATCTCCTATTGGCCCCACATACTACAGGGATTATTATATCAGTTTACAGGATCTCCTATTGGACACATATACTACAGGGATTATTATATCAGTTTACAAGGTCTCCTACTGGACCCACATACTACAGGAACAGAATCTCCTATTGGCCCCATATACTACAGGGGTTATTATATCAGTTTACAGGATCTCCTATTGGCCCCACATACTACAGGAATTATTATATCAGTTTACAGGATCTCCTCTTGGACAAATATACTACAGGGATTATTATATCAGTTTACAGGATCTCCTATTGGACACATATACTACAGGGATTATTATATCAGTTTACAGGGTCTCCTACTGGACCCACATACTACAGGAACAGAATCTCCTATTGGCCCCATATACTACAGGGGTTATTATATCAGTTTACAGGATCTCCTATTGGCCCCACATACTACAGGAATTATTATATCAGTTTACAGGATCTCCTATTGGCACCACATACTACAGGGATTATTATATCAGTTTACAGGATCTCCTATTGGACACATATACTACAGGGATTATTATATCAGTTTACAGGACCTCCTATTGGCCCCACATACTACAGGAACAGGATCTCCTTTTGGCCCCATATACTACACAAGTTATTATATCAGTTTAGAGGATCTCCTATTGGCCCCATATACTACAGGAGTTATTATATCAGTTTACAGGATCTACTATGGGCCCTACATACTACAGGGATTATTATATCAGTTTACAATATCTCCTATTGGCACCATATACTACAGGGATTATTATATCAGTTTACAGGATCTACTATGGGCCCTACATACTACAGGGATTATTATATCAGTTTACAAGATCTCCTATTGGCAACACATACTACAGGGATTATTATATCAGTTTACAGGATCTCCTATTGGCCCCACATACTACAGGGATTATTATATCAGTTTACAGGATCTCCTATTGGCCCCACATACTACAGGGATTATTATATCAGTTTACAGGATGTCCTATTGGCCCCACATACCACAGGAATTATTATATCAGTTTACAGGATCTCCTATTGGCCCCACATGTTACATGAATTATTATCAATTTACAGGATCTCCTATTGGCCCCACATACTACAGGAATTATTATATCAGTTTACAGGGTCTCCTATTGGCCCCACATACTACAGGAATTATTATATCAGTTTACAGGATCTCCTATTGGCCCCACATACTACAGGGATTATTATATCAGTTTACAGGATTTCCTATTGGCCCCACATACTACAGGGATTATTATATCAGTTTACAGGATTTCCTATTGGCCCCACATACTACAGGAATTATTATATCAGTTTACAGCATCTCCTCTTGGACACATATACTACAGGGATTATTATATCAGTTCACAGGATCTCCTATTGGCACCATATACTACAGGAATTATTATATCAGTTCACAGGATCTCCTATTGGCCCCACATACTACAGAAATTATTATATCAGTTTACAGGATCTCCTATTGGTCACATATACTACAGGGGTTATTATATCAGTTTACAGGGTCTCCTATTGGCCCCACATACCACAGGGATTATTATATCAGTTTACAGGATCTCCTCTTGGACACATATACTACAGGGATTATTATATCAGTTTACAGGACCTCCTATTGGCCCCACATACTACAGAAATTATTATATCAGTCTACAGGATCTCCTATTGGACACATATACTACAGGGATTATTATATCAGTTCACAGGATCTCCTATTGGCCCCACATACTACAGAAATTATTATATCAGTTTACAGGGTCTCCTATTGGACACATATACTACAGGGATTATTATATCAGTTTACAGAATGTCCTATTGGCCCCAAATACCACAGGAATTATTATATCAGTTTACAGGATCTCCTATTGGCACCATATACTACAGGGATTATTATATCAGTTTACAGGATTTCCTATTGGCACCATATACTACAGGGATTATTATATCAGTTTACAGGATCTCCTATTGGCCCCACATACTACAGGGATTATTATATCAGTTTACAGGATCTCCTCTTGGACACATATACTACAGGGATTATTATATCAGTTTACAGGATCTCCTATTGGCCCCAAATACCACAGGAATTATTATATCAGTTTACAGGATCTCCTATTGGCACCACATACTACAGGAATTATTATATCAGTTTACAGGATCTCCTATTGGCACCATATACTACAGGGATTATTATATCAGTTTACAGGATCTCCTATTGGACACATATACTACAGGGATTATTATATCAGTTTACAGGGTCTCCTATTGGCAACACATACTACAGGGATTATTATATCAGTTTACAGGATCTCCTATTGGCCCCACATACTACAGAAATTATTATATCAGTTTACAGGATGTCCTATTGGCCCCACATACCACAGGAATTATTATATCAGTTTTCAGGATCTCCTATTGGCCCCATATACTACAGGAATTATTATATCAGTTTACAGGATGTCCTATTGGCCCCACATACCACAGGAATTATTATATCAGTTTACAGGATCTCCTGTTGGCACCATATACTACAGGGATTATTATATCAGTTTACAGGATCTCCTACTGGACACATATACTACAGGGATTATTATATCAGTTTACAGGATGTCCTATTGGCCCCACATACCACAGGAATTATTATATCAGTTTACAGGATCTCCTATTGGTCACATATACTACAGGGATTATTATATCAGTTTACAGGACCTCCTATTGGCCCCACATACTACAGGAATTATTATATCAGTTTACAGGATGTCCTATTGGCCCCACATACCACAGGAATTATTATATCAGTTTACAGGGTCTCCTATTGGCAACACATACTACAGGGATTATTATATCAGTTTACAGGATCTCCTATTGGCCCCACATACTACAGGAATTATTATATCAGTTTACAGGATGTCCTATTGGCCCCACATACCACAGGAATTATTATATCAGTTTACAGGATCTCCTATTGGCACCATATACTACAGGGATTATTATATCAGTTTACAGGATCTCCTCTTGGACACATATACTACAGGGATTATTATATCAGTTTACAGGAACTCCTATTGGCCCCACATACTACAGGGATTATTATATCAGTTTACAGGATCTCCTATTGGCCCCACATATTACATGAATTATTATCAATTTACAGGATCTCCTATTGGCCCCACATACTACAAGAATTATTATATCAGTTTACAGCATCTCCTCTTGGACACATATACTACAGGGATTATTATATCAGTTTACAGGGTCTCCTATTGGCCCCACATACTACAGGAACAGAATCTCCTATTGGCCCCATATACTACAGGGGTTATTATATCAGTTTACAGGATCTCCTATTGGACACATATACTACAGGGATTATTATATCAGTTTACAGGATCTCCTATTGGCCCCACATACTACAGGGATTATTATATCAGTTTACAGGAACTCCTATTGGCCCCACATACTACAGGGATTATTATATCAGTTTACAGGATCTCCTATTGGCCCCACATACTACAAAGAATTATTATATCAGTTTACAGCATCTCCTCTTGGACACATATACTACAGGGACTATTATATCAGTTTACAGGGTCTCCTATTGGCCCCACATACTACAGGAACATGATCTCCTATTGGCCCCATATACTACAGGAATTATTATATCAGTTTACAGGATCTGCTATTGGCCCCATATACTACAGGAATTATTATATCAGTTTACAGCATCTCCTCTTGGACACATATACTACAGGGATTATTATATCAGTTTACAGGGTCTCCTATTGGCCACATATACTACAGGGATTATTATGTCAGTTTACAGGATATCCTATTGGCACCATATACTACAGGGATTATTATATCAGTTTACAGGATCTCCTATTGGTCCCACATACTACAGGGATTATTATATCAGTTTACAGGATCTCCTCTTGGCCCCACATACTCCAGGGATTATTATATCAGTTTGCAGGGTCTCCTATTGGCCCCACATACTACAGGAACAGAATCTCCTATTGGCCCCATATACTACAGGGATTATTATATCAGTTTACAGGATCTCCTCTTGGGACACATATACTACAGGAATTATTATATCAGTTTGCGGGGTCTCCTATTGGCCCCACATACTACAGGAACAGAATCTCCTATTGGCCCCACATACTACAGGGATTATTATATCAGTTTACAGGATCTCCTCTTGGACACATATACTACAGGGATTATTATATCAGTTTACAGGGTCTCCTATTGGCCCCACATACTACAGGAATTATTATATCAGTTTACAGGATGTCCTATTGGCCCCACATACCACAGGAATTATTATATCAGTTTAGAGGATCTCCTATTGGCCCCACATGTTACATGAATTATTATCAATTTACAGGATTTCCTATTGGCCCCACATACTACAGGAATTATTATATCAGTTTACAGCATCTCCTCTTGGACACATATACTACAGGGATTATTATATCAGTTTACAGGGTCTCCTATTGGCCCCACATACTACAGGAACAGAATCTCCTATTGGCCCCATATACTACAGGGGTTATTATATCAGTTTACAGGATCTCCTATTGGCCCCACATACTACAGGAATTATTATATCAGTTTACAGGATCTCCTCTTGGACACATATACTACAGGGATTATTATATCAGTTTACAGGGTCTCGTATTGGCCCCACATACTACAGGAACAGAATCTCCTATTGGCCCCATATACTACAGGGGTTATTATATCAGTTTACAGGATCTCCTATTGGCCCCACATACAACAGGAATTATTATATCAGTTTACAGGATCTCCTCTTGGACACATATACTACAGGGATTATTATATCAGTTTACAGGATGTCCTATTGGAAACATATACTACAGGAATTATATCAGTTTACAGGATCTCCTATTGGCCCCACATACTACAGGGATTATTATATCAGTTTACAGGATGTCCTATTGGAAACATATACTACAGGAATTATTATATCAGTTTACAGGATCTCCTATTGGCCCCACATACTACAGGGATTATTATATCAGTTTACAGGATCTACTATTGGCCCCATATACTACAGGGGTTATTATATCAGTTTACAGGATCTCCTATTGGCCCCACATACTACAGGGATTATTATATAAGTTTACAGGATCTCCTCTTGGACATATATACTACAGGGATTATTATATCAGTTTACAGGATCTCCTATTGGCCCCATATACTACAGAAATTATTAAATCAGTTTACAGCATCTCCTCTTGGACACATATACTACAGGGATTATTATATCAGTTTACAGGGTCTCCTATTGGCCCCACATACTACAGGAATTATTATATCAGTTTACAGGATTTCCTATTGGCACCATATACTACAGGGATTATTATATCAGTTTACAGGATCTCCTATTGGCCCCACATACTACAGGGATTATTATATCAGTTTACAGGATCTCCTCTTGGACACATATACTACAGGGATTATTATATCAGTTTACAGGATCTCCTATTGGCCCCACATACTACAGGGATTATTATATCAGTTTACAGGATCTCCTATTGGCACCATATACTACAGGGATTATTATATCAGTTTACAGGACCTCCTATTGGCCCCACATACTACAGGGATTATTATATCAGTTTACAGGACCTCCTATTGGCCCCACATACTACAGGAATTATTATATCAGTTTACAGGATCTCCTATTGGCACCATATACTACAGGGATTATTATATCAGTTTACAGGATCTCCTATTGGCACCATATACTACAGGGATTATTATATCAGTTTACAGGATCTCCTATTGGCACCACATACTACAGGAATTATTATATCAGTTTACAGGATCTCCTATTGGACACATATACTACAGGGATTATTATATCAGTTTACAGGATCTCCTATTGGCACCATATACTACAGGGATTATTATATCAGTTTACAGGATCTCCTATTGGCACCATATACTACAGGGATTATTATATCAGTTTACAGGATCTCCTATTGGCACCACATACTACAGGAATTATTATATCAGTTTACAGGATCTCCTATTGGCACCATATACTACAGGGATTATTATATCAGTTCACAGGATCTCCTATTGGCCCCATATACTACAGGGATTATTATATCAGTTTACAGGATCTCCTATTGGACACATATACTACAGGAACAGGATCTCCTATTGGCACCATATACTACAGGGATTATTATATCAGTTTACAGGGTCCCCTATTGGACACATATACTACAGGGATTATTATATCAATTTACAGGATCTCCTATTGGCGCCATATACTACAGAGATTATTATATCAGTTTACAGGATTTCCTATTGGCCCCACATACTACAGGGATTATTATATCAGTTTACAGGGTCTCCTATTGGCGCCATATACTACAGGGATTATTATATCAGTTTACAGGATCTCCTATTGGCACCATATACTACAGGGATTATTATATCAGTTCACAGGATCTCCTATTGGCACCATATACTACAGGGATTATTATATCAGTTCACAGGATCTCCTATTGGCCCCACATACTACAGGAATTATTATATCAGTTTACAGGATCTCCTATTGGCCCCACATACTACAGGGATTATTATATCAGTTTACAGGATCTACTATTGGCCCCATATACTACAGGGGTTATTATATCAGTTTACAGGATCTCCTATTGGCCCCACATACTACAGGGATTATTATATCAGTTTACAGGGTCTCCTATTGGACACATATACTACAGGGATTATTATATCAATTTACAGGATCTCCTATTGGACACATATACTACAGGGATTATTATATCAGTTTACAGGATTTCCTATTGGCCCCACATACTACAGGGATTATTATATCAGTTTACAGGGTCTCCTATTGGCGCCATATACTACAGGGATTATTATATCAGTTTACAGGATCTCCTATTGGCACCATATACTACAGGGATTATTATATCAGTTCACAGGATCTCCTATTGGCACCATATACTACAGGGATTATTATATCAGTTCACAGGATCTCCTATTGGCCCCACATACTACAGGAATTATTATATCAGTTTACAGGATCTCCTATTGGCCCCACATACTACAGGGATTATTATATCAGTTTACAGGATCTACTATTGGCCCCATATACTACAGGGGTTATTATATCAGTTTACAGGATCTCCTATTGGCCCCACATACTACAGGGATTATTATATCAGTTTACAGGATCTCCTCTTGGACACATATACTACAGGGATTATTATATCAGTTTACAGGATCTCCTATTGGCCCCATATACTACAGAAATTATTATATCAGTTTACAGCATCTCCTCTTGGACACATATACTACAGGGATTATTATATCAGTTTACAGGGTCTCCTATTGGAAACATATACTACAGGGATTATTATATCAGTTTACAGGACCTCCTATTGGCCCCACATACTACAGGAATTATTATATCAGTTTACAGGATCTCCTATTGGCACCATATACTACAGGGATTATTATATCAGTTTACAGGATCTCCTATTGGCACCATATACTACAGGGATTATTATATCAGTTTACAGGATCTCCTATTGGCACCACATACTACAGGAATTATTATATCAGTTTACAGGATCTCCTATTGGACACATATACTACAGGGATTATTATATCAGTTTACAGGATCTCCTATTGGCACCATATACTACAGGGATTATTATATCAGTTTACAGGATCTCCTATTGGCACCATATACTACAGGGATTATTATATCAGTTTACAGGATCTCCTATTGGCACCACATACTACAGGAATTATTATATCAGTTTACAGGATCTCCTATTGGCACCATATACTACAGGGATTATTATATCAGTTCACAGGATCTCCTATTGGCCCCATATACTACAGGGATTATTATATCAGTTTACAGGATCTCCTATTGGACACATATACTACAGGAACAGGATCTCCTATTGGCACCATATACTACAGGGATTATTATATCAGTTTACAGGGTCTCCTATTGGACACATATACTACAGGGATTATTATATCAATTTACAGGATCTCCTATTGGCGCCATATACTACAGGGATTATTATATCAGTTTACAGGATCTCCTATTGGCACCATATACTACAGGGATTATTATATCAGTTCACAGGATCTCCTATTGGCACCATATACTACAGGGATTATTATATCAGTTTACAGGATCTCCTATTGGCACCATATACTACAGGGATTATTATATCAGTTTACAGGATCTCCTATTGGCACCACATACTACAGGAATTATTATATCAGTTTACAGGATCTCCTATTGGCACCATATACTACAGGGATTATTATATCAGTTCACAGGATCTCCTATTGGCCCCATATACTACAGGGATTATTATATCAGTTTACAGGATCTCCTATTGGACACATATACTACAGGAACAGGATCTCCTATTGGCACCATATACTACAGGGATTATTATATCAGTTTACAGGATCTCCTCTTGGACACATATACTACAGGGATTATTATATCAGTTTACAGGATCTCCTATTGGCCCCATATACTACAGGAACAGGATCTCCTATTGGCCTCATATACTACAGGGATTATTATTCTATCAGTTTATTGTCTGTTATTGTCCCCTCATTCTACCAGTTTACAGGGTTTGATCCCATATACTACAGAGATCTACCAGTTGACAGGCTTTTCTGACTCCACGTGCTACAGGAATTATTCTACCAGTTTTTTGACCATGTCACCTGTACTTCAGGCCCAATAATATTCTACCAATTTACTGGGTCTCCAAAATTGTGCAAGAAATCTATTTTTAGTTACTGCGATCACAGTATTTGGTCTAAGGACCTGAAAAATATACAGCATAGCTGGCTTCAAAAGCTAACATGTATGAAGTTTCATAACAATTGGCTCAGGGAATCTCAAATTCTCATCAGAAAACTATTTTATGCACAAAGATAGAAAAAGCGACTCCAAGATTTGACATTCTTGCTTGAAAAACTATGCAGAACATCTAATACCCAAAGGTCACTTGCATAAAAATAGCCAAGGGAAACGCAAACTCTTATTTCGAAGTGGACTAGAGGTGTGAATGTCTCTGGATGGGCCTATCAATACTACACCCCATCCCCCACCCACCCCACCCTGTAATTATTCTCAGTCAAAAACGGTATAACTTTAGCAAAAATAGTCGGACCGGAACTATAATTGCAGATGCACAGGTTCCCATGGTGGGGAACATGCATACAAGGTTTCAAAAGGGATCAGCCTATAAACATCACAAAAAATCTAGAGAGAAACTTATGAGATGGATGGATGGACAGAGGATCGGAAAGGACAAGATGATTCCAGTATACACCCACAACTCATTGTGGGGGTATAGAAATGAATGGATGGATGAATGAACGGATGATGATTACCAAAGGGCTCCTTTTGAGACCCAAATAATGAAGTTTCAGTATTAATGGATGGACAGGCAGATTGATGGATGGGCATGGTGATCCCAAAAGGGGCTTCCTTTGGGCCTAATAATGAAATTTCAGCATTTTGGGCAAGAATTTTTTGCCATTGCAAACAACTTTCAGTAAATTGTTTATTAAAGTTAATAAACCGGAGTGAAAGATTTTTGTAATGTTTTAATGTGCGGAGTGAGTGAAGGCAATTGTAATCTAGTTTGATACTTACTAGGTATGTATGATCACACCCCATAATGTGCGGACAGACGTTCACGCAAAGGCTGAGGGAACTGGTCTGAGAACTTGGTCCAGTTTTCCTCTCCGACTTGATTTTTGAAGCCGTGCAATATCTGAAAAATATAAATTTTATAGCAAATTTCCTTTCTTATTATACCAACCACAATTGTTTACCGGTGGCCTTCCCATCTTCTTATTCAGGTAAGAATCCATCCTCCCCGCTGGTCACATAACTCCAATATTGGCGGATTCAAATAGAATGACATGTTGGTTATACGTATGCGCACTGGCCCCGGAATCTATGGATTGGTATAGAGAGGAGTGTCCCCTGCTGGGTTGCGCCGGTCACACTCTTCCCAGTTTTGTCATATTATTTCATAGTGCTTCTGCATCACTTTTTCTGTCCAAAATTGCTTGGGAAAGAACAAAGAGCACCACCAGGCATGGCTAAATACGCCCGTTTTAGGTCGAAAAGCCATGTAACTCGTGTAAAAATAATTGGTCGGAACCGATATTCAGTATTTTTAGCTGCAAAATATACATACCAACTTTGTTTGAGATCAAATAATCCAAACTGGAGTTATCTGACTGAAACCAAATATGTTAATAGACGGTCAAATTCTAAGTCGAATTAACTCATGTAAAAATAATTGGACAGAACCTATAATCGAACATGGCATGTATTACCAGCTGAGTAATACACATACCAACTTTGGCTGAGATCAAATAATCCAAAATGGAGTTATTGGTCGGATACAAAACAAGAGGCCCCAAGGGGATTTGATTTCAACAAAGTGAAACAACCTTCCAAAGATGTTATATGGGAAATTTGAAAGCTTTTGGAGCAGTGTTTTTGGGAGAAGAAGAGTCTGTAATGTTTTTCCCTTTACCCACAAGTGTTAAAAAATGCTGACTCAGCATTTTTTTCAAAGTCCCCAAAAAGTACCATATGATACAACCGAGACCAATTTTTTTAAGAATTCTCAGTGCCGTGTAGTTTTGGAGATATGGGCATTGGAAATTTTTTCTATTTTTAGCTCCTGTGGTTCCCATGGGGCATTTTGAAAAACTTTTGGAGGCATACACCAAGTACTTATGACTCATTAATACTTCATATCAAATTTGTTTCAAATCGGCCTCTCGGTTTGGAAAATAGAAATTTTGGTCGGGGCAAAAATTCTTGCCCCTCCCGTTAACGACAAATATTGCCCTTCAAATTTCTCTTGAACAAACTTGAGTCCACACCTCAAAAGGAAGCTGTATACCAAATATCAAGTCACTGCTACAGCTGGTCATGAGAAGATGAGAAAAAAAATTGGGGCATTTTGGCCCCACCCCCTCAATATGAGCAGAAACCCAATTAGAAAAAAAAACCCCAAATGCCCCTATATAACCATTACTCATGTGAAATTTCATTAAAATGTGGCCAGTGGTTTGGGAGAAAAAGACAACACCACCTTCACGACGGACGACAGACAAAAAGTGATCAGAATAGCTCACCCTGACTTTCAGTCAGGTGAGCTAACAAGAGGCCGCACAAGGCCTGAAGCGCTCACCTTGAACACGATATAAACAGAGTCCAAGACTGAGACTACATTAAGCAATCCATCTCCATAGGATAGATTGTCAATCCTTGAGCCCATCAGGAGTGACTAAAATAGTCCAGGCATCATGCCTTTTCTTCAGTTGATCATAATGTAAAAAAAGTGGACCTCCCCTATGAAGCCCCTTGATACAACCTATGTGGATTGATTCTTAGTTACACACCTCTGGAGGGTAATGGATACAAAATTCTAGTTCTTCAGTTACATGGTGAATTCTGGCTCCCACAGGCAGCCCGAATATTAACCCAGGCATTCGATTTGAACAAAGTTGAATCTGACCCCCCTAGAGATGTTGTATACCAAATATGAAAGCATTCTGACTGGTGGATCTGAAGGAGAAGATTTTTAAAGAAATTTCCTCATATTGCACCAAGTCAAAATTCGAACAACAGGGAGCCCAAATATTACCCCAGGGACCCAATTTGAACAAACTTGAATCTGACTCCCCTAGAGATGTTTTAAACCAAATATGAAAGGATTCTGACTGGTGAATCTGGAGACGATTTTTAAAAAAATTTCCTCATATTGCACTAAGTTAAAATTCAGGCTCCCATAGGAAGCCCAAATATTAACTCAGGCACTGAATTTGAACAAAGTTGAATGTGACCCCCCCACCCACCCCCCCCCCCCCCCCCCAAAAAAAAAAAAAAAGATGTTGTATACCAAATATGAAAACATTCTGACTGGTGGATCTGAAAATTTTGAAAGAAATTTCCTCATATTGCACCACTTGAGTTAAACTTTGGGCTACCATAGTGAGCCGAAATATTAACCTATGGACCCGATTTGAACAAACTTGAATCTAACCCCCCCAGAGATGTTTATATCAAATATGAAAGCATTCTGACTGGAAGATCTGAAGAAGAAGATTTACAAATTATCCCTCATTTTGCACTAAGTTAATCCATAGGAAGCCCAAATATTAACCTAGGGTCTTGGTTTGAACAATCTTGAATCTGACCCTCATAACAATGATGTATACCAAACATTAAAAGATTCTGACTGGTGGTTGTGAAGAAGAAGATTTTTAAAGAATAATCCCCATATTGCCCCAAGTAAAAAATTTGGGTTCTTGTATTGAGCCCAAATACGAACCAATGGGCTTCATTTTAACAAAGTTGAGTCAGGACCCCATGGATGCTATATACCAAATATCAAAAGATTCTGAACATTGGTTCTGGAGAAAAGATTTTTTAAAATTTTTGCAAATATGCTGACTCAGCATTTTTCCGATGTCCCCAACAGGACACCCTAACCTAACTGATGGCATTTTTTTTTACCATTCAATTCTACTGGTCCTAAGGATGCTCCATACCAAATAACAGTTCTCCATTCCATGTGGTTTGGGAAATATGGGCGTTTGAAAATATTTCTATTCTGGGGTTCCCATGGGGAAGCATGGATTTTTTTTTTTGCACGAGTCAAGCACTTATGACCCAATAATACCACATACCAAATTTGCTTCAAATCAGACCTTCAGTTCAGAAAATAGAAATTTTGGGTGGAGCCCAAAATCTTACCCCTCCCATTACAAAGCCAAATATTGCTTCACAAACTTGGTTTGAACAAACTAGATTCTATACCTCAAAAGGAAGCTCCATAACATATATCAAGTCATTGTACCCACAAGTTCATGAGAAGAAGATTTTAAAAATATTTTGGAGCATTTTACCCAAAACACCCTCCCTATGGGGCTGGGTATGTTGAGTTGAACAAAATTGCAATGCCCCTTCGGGACCATCACTCACACAAACTGTCACTTGAATTGGCCAAGTGGTTTTGGAGAAGACCAAAACATGGTGTTGATGGACGATGGACAGAGAGCGATCAGATAAGCTCAGTTTGACTTTGTCAAGGTGAGCTAATAAATGGACGGATCGCATAATCGAACTTGGCCTGTATTACTAGCTGGGCAATACACATACAAACTTTGATTGAAATCAAATAATCCAAACTGGAGTTATCGGATGGAAACCAGATATGTTGATAGATGGTCGAATTGTATTTCAAAAGGGTTGTAACTCATGTAAAAACAATTGGACGGAACCCCTAATCGAACTTGGCCTGTATTACTAACTGGGTAATAAACATACCAACTTGGGTTGAGATCAAATAATCCAAACTGTAGTTATAGGTCAGAAACCAATTGTTTATGGACAGACAGTCTGACAGACCATTTACATAATACAACCATTTTTACAAACAGATGCAGGGTTCCTACACCAAAATGAGAAGTGAATTCCAGGAGTTTCCAGGAGATTCAGATCAATTTTTCAAGGAGTTTCCAGGAGTCAGCTGGGTGAAATTCAGGGGTTTTCAAGGAGTATAAAGCAACCATGTGTTGAGAAGAAAGAAAAATGTTAGGAGTTGAATTAATCCAGTGAGCAACCGACTTGATTTTTCCAGGAGTTTCCAGGAGGTGCTTCATATTTATTTATTGGTGTTTAAGGTCACATACTTCTGCACAATGGCTAATCATGACCACGACAGTTTTACGGGTGGAGGAAGCCGGAGTACCCTGAGAGAACCACCGAGCAATGGCGAGCAACTGTCAGCTCTCCAACATACTAACTCCACACAAGCAGGGTTCGTGCCCCCACGTGGGCAATGGGGGTGAAGTGTCTTGCCCAAGGACACAACGCGGTTGCCGCAGGTGGGATTCGAACCAAGGACCTCTCGGCTTGCAGCCTGCACCTCTACCAACTGAGCCACTGCGCCCCAGGAGGTGCTTCAAAATTCAAGGAGTTTCCAGGTCCTTGGGAGGGGGTTTTGAAATTCAAGGACTTTCAAGAAATTCAAGGAGGCGCGGGAACCTTGAGATGTATAAAAAAAGAGAGAGTATTTCAGAGTTAGGGAGTTCCACTGTAGTGTATGCCTGTCATAAACAATTGTGAGTAGGTTGATAAGAAAATAGATTGCTGGAAGAATAAAAGATTTGATCACTATGTTTATAAGTACCAATATATAACACAATAAAAGATATGCAAAATATATGTGTGGGTGTCAGGTAAGATTAGCAAAATATATGTGTGGGTGTCAGGTAAGATTAGCAAAATCATAAAGTTTAATATAAGGGGAAAAGTAAGACTTAAAAAATTTAACACAAGCGGAAAAGATCAAAATATTACAGTGGAACTCAAAAAGTTTAATATAACAAGAAAAGTTCAAAATATTACAATGGAACTCAAAAAGTTTAATTAATAAAGGAGGAAAAATTCAAAATATTACAATGGAACTCCAAAAGTTTAATTAATACAAGAGGAAAAATTCAAAATATTACGATTCAACTCAAAAAGTTTAATATAACAAGAAAAGTTCAAAATATTGCAGTGGGACTCAAAAAGTTTAATATAACAAGAAAAGTTCAAAATATTACAATGGGATGCAAAAAGTTTAATATAACAAGAAAAGTTCAAAATATTAGAGTGGAACTCAAAGTTTAATACAAGAGCTGGACTTTCGTCCGGTGCATACCCCCACATGGTGTATCGCCTAGTGTGGGCATACCTATGACCAACAAATATCATTTATGAATATTCTCGTATGGACTGACGGATGAATGCACAGATGGACAGACACAATCCAGTATACCCCCTCCCCCTTCCTTCGAAAGTTTTCAACAATTTTTATGTCAAAAGGTATGGTAAATTGTTTGGTGTTTGGAAGTTTTATGCAATGAGGCAGAAGCCTTTGTCAAAGGCAAACTGCATGCCATATTTCACTGAAATTCGATGACCCCAATCCAGTATGCCCCGCCCGCCCCTCCCATTTTCTTCAAAAGTTTTCAACAATTTCCAAGTCAAAAGGTATGGTAAATTGTTTGGTGTTTGGAAGTTTTTTGCAATGAGGCAAAAGCCTTTGTCATGGGCAAACTGCATGCCATATTTCACCAAAATCCGATAACCCATACCTTTGATACAGACTGAACAGACAAATAAGGTCTTTTTCCTACAATTTCTAAGTCAAAAAAAGGGGGATAACCCTAAAAAGGAGAATGTGAGAAATATCGTTGAATTCTTTTTTTAAAGCCTATACCATAAGCAGTGTTCATGGCAAATTTCATTGCAATAGAACATTCGATACCCGAGATACAGGCTGAACAGATAAAATTTGGCTCGGACGGACACAATTTCAAAGTGAACAAAAAAAGAAAAAAAAAAAAAAAAAAACTAGTGCAGGCATACCTGTGACCAACATATATTATAAAAAATAATAATTTACTTGAGTTACGAATATTTTCACACATGGACGTACAGACGGACGGACGGACGAATGGACGCTCCAACATTTTGGGTTTATGGGCTACCAAAAAAACATTTTGTAAGTCCAAAACCTTATTTTACCCAGAACCCCACCCCCTCCACCCTAGAACTTATATTTAACCCAAACCTCACCCCTCCACCCAAAAACCACACCCTAACCCTACCCCTAAAAGACCACCCCTGACCTTAACCCCCAACCTTAAGAGCTACTCTGGGGCTACCCCTAACCCCACCCCACCCCTGACCCAAACCCACCCTAGCCAAACTAATAGGATTAGGAGCTATTTTTCGGTTTATGGGCTACTAAAACCCCACGCCTGACCCCAACCCTAACCCCCCGGGACCTAACCCTCCCCCAACCTTAAGCCCTACTCTGGGGCTACCCCTAATCCCACCCCACTCCTAACCCTAACACTACTTTAATGTGGAGGTAGCCCCTAATAATAATATTCCCTAAACCCCCAATGTTGGCCGGATGGACGGACGGACGGACGGACACTCCAACATTTCGGGTTTATGGGCTACAAAAAAAACATTTTGTTTGTCCAAAACCTTATTTTACCCAGAACCCCACCCCTCTACCCTAGAACTTATATTTAACCCTAACCCCACCCCTCAACCCAAAAACCACACCCTAACCCTACCCCACCCTGACCCTAAAAGCCCACCCCAGACCCTAACCCCCACCCACCCCAGGACCTAACCCCCAACCTTAAGCCCTACTCTGGGGCTATCCCTAACCCTAACCCCACCCCCACCCTAGCCAAACCAATAGGATTAGGAGCTATATTTCGGATTAGGGGCTACTAAAACTACCCCCCCCCCGGACCTAACCCACCCCAACCTTAAGCCCTACTCAGGGGCTACCCCTAAACCCACCCCACTCCTAACCCTAACTTAATTTGGAGGTAGCCCCTAATAATAATATCCCCTAAACCCCCGATGTTGGCCTGGACGGACAGACAGACGCATGTAATCCAGTATACCCCCATTTTCTTTCGAAAGTGGGGGTATATTAACAAGAAAAGATCAAAATATTACAATGGGACTCAAAAAGTTTGATATAACAAGAAAAGTTCAAAATATTACAGTGGAACTCAAAACATTTGATATAATAAGAAAAGTTCAAAATATTACAGTGGGACTCGAAAAGTTTAATACAAAGGGAAAAATTCAAAATATTACAGTGGGACTCAAAAAGTTTAATAAAAGGGGAAAAATTCAAAATATTACAGTGGAACTCAAAAAGTTTAATATAACAAAAAAAGTTCAAAATATTGCAGTGCACAATTGGTGATTAATAGTTTTTTTTTCAGTGATTAATAGATTTTTGGAGCTAAAAATTCAGTGATGAAAAATTAAGTGTTTATTCCTTTACAAGAGGTGAAGAGCACAGATTGTTGGCAAAAAATATACAAGTTAGGTTGGGTAAAGACTTAATAAGGGAATAGAAATCTTACACAGATATCCACAATACATCATTTACATTCTTTTGTCGTTACGTTGGGTAAAGGCTTACTAAGGAAATTGAAATCTTACCCAGGACATGTTAACCCTCCCGGAATTCAACATTGTTCCCGGTGTCCCAGAAAAAAATCTCCTTGGTCTGAAAATCCCCAAAAATATCACTCAAAACAATTGGCAGTTTTGAAATGATTCGAGGGTCAGTTTGCGATCAGTTTCAAAAGATTTATAGTCTTGACATTTCCCTGTTCAAAAATCATTAAAATGATCATAAAATTCATTAACAAAAGCAAAAAAAGATGTTTTGACCATATTTTTATTTGGTAATATAACATGTGAACTGCATTAATAGTTTTATAGTATCTCCTGTGGAGAAAAGAAAAGTCTTCTCATTGACGGTGATTTTGAGGTAGTCGACTTGTTGCATACAGCATATTCTGCAAACATTTCCCTGAAATCCATGCCATTTCCCTGAAAATCAACCTCAATTTCCCTTTAAAATCTTTTTCAGAGGTTAACAAGTCTGTCTTACACAGATATCCACATCACATCACTTGCATTCTTTTGCAGTTAGGTTGGGTAAAGGTTTACTGAGGGAAGTAAAATCTTACCCAGATTAAAACTAGAAAAACTGTGAGCACTGCTCACTAAATGATACCACCCACTCCCACCAAGAAACATTTTACAACAGTAAAAGTGTGTTTAATGTAGAGAGCACAAACACTGACACCCCCCCCCCCCCCCCCCCCCCCAAAAAAAAAAAAAAAAAAAACCTGAAAGCAGAATAGAAGGTGCACATCTATAATGTATATAAAAGAATGTCTGAGAGTTTCAATGAAATTCGCCCACTGGTATAAGAGGAGTAGCGGATAGCAGGAGTGTACCCCCCTAAAGCATCACAACAATTTGGCTAAGTTCATTTCACCCTTTGGGAAAGAGTAAAAAATAAAAATACCTGAAAGCAAAATAGGAGGTGCACATCTATAATGTATAGAAAAGAATGCCTGTAAGTTTCAATGAAATCCACCCACTGGTTTAAGAGGAGTAGCGGATAGCAGATGTGTACCCCCAAAGCGTCACGGACGTACGGAAGTACGGACGTACGTAAGTACGGAAGTACGGACACCATGAATGCTATATACCGCCCACTTTTCAAGTGGGTGGTATAAAAAACATCAGTTGCATTCTTTTGTCAGGCCAAGCCTTTTCAAGTGGATATTTGCTCAAAGTTATATTTTTCCTTTTGCCAGACCAAGCCTTCTCAGTTGTGCGATTGCACCATGTTATTTTTTCCATGATATGCCTAGCCTTTTCAGGTGGGGGATTTCTCCATGTCATTTCTTCCCTTTTATCGGGCTTAGCCTTTTCAGGTAGGTGATTGCTCCATGTTATTATTTCCATTTGTCAGGCCTAGCCTTTTCAGTTGGGTGAATGCTCTGTGTGGTGTTTCCCCTTTTATCATGTCTAGCCTTTTCAGGTCTGCGATTGCTCTATGTTATCATTTCCATTTTTCAGGCCTAGCCATTTCAGGTGGGCGACTGCTCCATGTTATCATTTCCATTTGTCAGGCCTTACCATTTCAGGTAGATGATTGCTCCATGTTATCTTTTCCATTCGGTGGGCCTAGCTTTTTCAGTTGGGCGAATGCTCCATGTGTTTTTTCCCCTTTTATCAGCCCTAGCCTTTTCAGGTAGGCATTTTCTCTGTGTTATCGTTTCCATTTGTCAGGCCTAGCCATTTCAGGTGGGTGATTGCTGTGTTACTGTTTCCATTTGTCAGGCCAAGACTTTTCACTTGAGTGACTGCTCAGTTATTTTTTTCTCTTTCTGGACAGCCTAGCTTTTTCAGATGGGTGATTGCTCCACGTGGTCATTTCCATTTGTCAGGCCTAGCCTTTTCAGGTAGGTGATTGCTTCATGTTATTGTTTCCATTTTTCAGGCCTAGACGTTTCAGGTGGGTGATTGCTCCATGTTATCGTTTCCATTCATCAGGTCCAGCCTTTTCAGTTGGGTGAATGCTGTGTGTGGTTTTTGCCCTTTTATCAGCCCCAGCCTTTTCAGGTAGGCGTTTTCTCCATGTTACCGTATCCATTTGTGATGCCCAGCCATTTCAGGTGAGCGATTGCTCTGTGTTATTGTTTCCATTTGTCAGGCAAAGCCTTACAGTTGAGCGATTGCTTAGTTATTTTTTTTTCTTTCTGGACAGCCTAGCCTTTTCAGGTAGGTGATTGCTCCATGTGGTTTGTCCCCTTCGGTCAGGTCTAGCTACATCAGGTGGTCAATTGCGCCCTGTGATTTTGTCAGGTCCAGACTTTTCAGGCTGGCAATTGCTCCCGAGATTTTATCAGGCTGAGACTTTTCTGGCAGGCGAATGCTCCATATGATTTTTCCCCTTTTGTTTGTCCTAGCTATTTCAGGTGGTCAACTGCACCCTGCGATTTTGTCAGACCAAACCTTTTCAGGCAGGCGATTACTCCATGAGATTTATTTATTTACTGGGGGTTGAAGACACTTTTGACAGCCATCGTCACCTCATGTCAAAGTTTTATGGGTGGAGGAAGACGGAGTACCCCGAGATAACCACTCAGTAATGGCGAGCAACTGTCAGACTCCCCAATGTACTAACTCCACACAAGAAGGGTTAGCATTGGTTGAAGATGAGTGCACCATCGACGTGCAGTATGCCTTAGTACACAACGCCACCGTACCACCACATGGACAATTGGGATTTAGTGTCTTGCCCGAGGACACAATGCGGTTGCAGGTGGGATTGAAGGACTTCTCGGCTTGAAGCCTGCATCTCTACATACTGAGCCACCATGCTCCATGTGATTTTTCCCCTTTTGTTAGGCATAGCCTTTTCAGATGGGCAACTGCTCCCTGAGATTTTGGCAGGCGTAGCCTTTTCAGGTGGGCAATTGCCCCATATGATTTTTCCCCTTTTGTCAGGCCTATCATTTTCAGGTAGGTGATTGCTGTGTTATTGTTTCCACTTGTCAGGCCTAGCCTTATCAGGTGGGCTATTGCTACGTGTGGTTTTTCCCCTTTGGTTAGTCCTAGCCATTTCAAGCTGGCAATTGTTCACTGCAATTTTTTCAGACTCGGGTCTTTTCCGGTGGGAGATTGCTCCATGTGATTTTTCCCCTTTTGTCGGACCTAGCTGTTTCAGGTGGGTATTTGCATCCTACGATTTTGTCAGAGCCAGCCTTTTCAGGCAGGCAATTGCTCTGTGTAATTTTTTTTTTCTTTTGTCAGGCCCTCCATTTACAGGCAAGCTATTGCTCCCTGTGATTTTTCCACTTTTCATATGCGAAGCCTTTTCAGGTGGGCGATTGTTCCATGTGGTTCTTCTCCATTGGTCAGTCCTAGCTATTTCAGACTGGCAATTACTCCCTGCAATTTTTTCAGGCTGGGTCTTTCTAGTGGTGGATTGCTGCATGTGATTTTTAGTGCTGTGCATTATTGAAATTTCAGGTTCGATGTCGGTATTTTTCAGGTAAATACCTCGATTTCAGTACGGAATTCGATATGTGCACAGAACACTGAAAGTAGCCTCAAACATTCAATCATATAGTAACTTAACAGATTCAGCACTGACAGCTCACGAACTTGACAAGTTCATTCAACAGTCATAACTGATTAGACTAGCAAGTTATTTAATGAATCCCTCGATTCAGTGTGAATCATCGCACTGAATCGAGTGATTCATTAAATAACTTGCTAAGCTAATCAGTTGGCCACTACGACCTTTGTACCATGCCCTCTCCCAAGTAGTCGTCATCGTCCCTCCCCCAATGAATCAGGTATATATGTTAAACTTCAAGGCTTTTCAGTAAGTTTTCAGCCCCACCCCTCCCCCACCAAGATTAATGTCCACTGTCCAGTATGCAAGTAAACTGAAATAATGCGACTGTAATTCATCTCTCCATGATAATCCCAGTTGTGAAGTGAAAACATTGTGCAATTGTCAATCATGCAATGCATCAATCACATGGTGTCACCCACCTTTCATTGTTTGGGTTCATCCTTGATAAGCAAGTAAAATAGCATGCTTTATGACATTCATCTAGTTGAAATTATAGAGTATTTTGAGTGGAATCACTCCAGAGAATCCACAATTTTCCATGGTAAATTAGGGTAAATTTTAATTTTCCATGAGAAAAAAATGTACAGATAGATGATTTACAAATAGCAGCAAATCCTTTTCAAAGCATTTGCTGCACCTCGATTGATTAAATGAACTTGGATAATGCTAAATCTGATGTCACCTTTTGGCTTACGTACATTGTTTTTTAATGTGTCTTCCAAGTGTGCACTGGTGTGCGGTATAAATTATTTATTCAAAAGAATATAAAGCAGATGATCGGGTATTAAAGATTGGGAGTTTGTATTTTAATAAAATGATCAGTTGTTAAAAGCATCAGCAACTTAAAATAGCAATGCTGAATTGAAAGAAATAATATAAAAAAAATTACCAAGAAGCGATACCCGCAGGCAGTATTAGTACTATTACCGCTTGTATGTCAAGTTGTCAACGTATTGAATTGTCAAGGCGGATTATTTTCAACCGTCAACCACCCACATGGCCCCTTATGTCCCCTGTGAATAAATTTCACAGTAATTTCCAGAAAATATATTGAATCAGTCTGAATTTTAGGAACACTGGAACCAGGAAGTATTTCTTTAGAAATGGAAGTACCAAGTTAACAACTTGCCATTTTTTATTTTTTTGTAGTCACTTTTTTATTTCTTTCTCCGACATATTTGCAGCGTCTGCTACTACCTGTCGCTTACAAAGTTTACAATTGCACATTTTCTTATCAAGTCGATCAAAAAGGCTTCTAGATTTACGATCCACCTTGATGAGTTGACTTTCTGTCAATTTCGCAGAAAAATATAAATACCAAAATAATCAATATTTTGATTTGGTTTCGGTATGGTTTTCGGTATCCTCGTAATACTGAAACCGTACCGAAAAATTGGTACACCACACAGCACTAGTGACTTTTCACCTTTTGTCTGGCCTAGCTATTTCAGGTGGGCAACTGCACCCTGTGATTTTGTCAGGCCTAGCTTTTTCAGGTAGGCGACAGCTCCTTCTGTCCAGCCCAGCCTTTTCAGGCAGACGATTGCTCGGTGTGGCGTTTCCCTTTGGTGAGGCCTAGCTAATTCAGGTGGGTAATTGCACCCTTGCAATTTTGTCAAACCTAGCCTTTTCAGGTGGACGATTGCTAGCCTATTATTTTTTTCCTTTTGTCCAGTCAATCCTTTTCAGGCTGGTGATTGCTCATGTTTTTTGTCCTGCCAAGCATTTTCAGACAGGTAATTGCTCCATGTGATTTTTCCCCCTTTGCCAGGCCCAGCATTTTCAGGTGGGCGATTACTTGCTGCAATTTGGTCAGGCCTAGCTTTTTTAGGCTGACAATTGGTCCCTGTGATTTTTTCAGGTAGGCGATTGCTCACTGTGATTTTTTGTCAGGGCTAGCCTTTTCCAGCAGCCAACTGCTTTTTTTTCCAACTTCATACACACTATACTATTTATAGATAACATACTGATTCCAATAACTATTGTGTAGAGTCCTGCCAATATTCGAGATTAGATTCGATATCATGTCTGCTTTGAGATCTATCCCAAATCAGTCTCAAGATTTGATTATTTGGAATCTCACTTGCTTAGTGCAATTTGGTACATTTCCAACAAAATTTGGATAAAACTGACATCAGACAATTCATTTATGTAGGCTCGATTCATATTTCATTGAATAATTGACAATGTTTAACTGTTAGGTTAATGGTATAGGTGATAGAACCTCCACGGGTCATGCACAGCATGCAGTTAATTTCTCGGACCTACCGGTATTCATAAATGAATAATGATCTTCGTTTAGGAACGAGTTCAGAATATCCAGTTTGATATAATTGTGCAATTTTATGATGATAGTAACATTAACACTGTAAACTATACAATCCCATCCGCAAAAATAGTCACAAAATTAAAAGACAATGCCATCAACCATAATCAACAGTATTAATAAGGCAATGTGTTACTGAGACGGTCACCAGGCGTGACCAAAAATAATAGGGTTTAACAATTCGTCCCCTGGCTGTTTCGTTCCTTTACCATTTCGTACTGACTCACTTCACACCGAGTCGTTTCATGCACATACAGACTGGCGTAAGAGACAGGGTTCGTACAGATTGTTAAAACAACATTCAATGACTATTTATGGACTAATAATGTTCTTCCCATGGTTAAAATATAAATTAATCAAAGTGTCAATGACACTGTAGCTTAACTTGTCTGTGTATTATGTTTGATGAAAAGGATAATGTTCAATGTTTATGAAAGGATTATGAAATAAGACAAGAATTGTGATAATTGAGAATATGTTAATTTCTGTTCTCTGTATGCTATGTTTTTAATAAAAATAATATGAGGTATAGACTGTACTAAAGTACTGAGGGGTGGGTTAATGTGGCCTTCACAGTTAATGTATGTGGCCCTCACAGTTAACATATGTCAACAAAAGTTACCAAGTTACAGTGAAATTATTCCAAAACGAGTCATCCTATCCAGTTACAATGAAATCCCTTCATAAATATGGCCTGTAGACTGTGCTAAAGGTTTTCGGACTTCAGGCCTGTGTAGCCATCACGGTTGACCGATTGCAACTAAAAGGGGACGTCATCATCTCGACATTATACTGAGCTATTCTACCAAGTTACAATGAAATCCCTTCACAAATACGACCTATAGTCTGTACTAAAGATTTTTGGATTTTGGGCTCGGGCAGCCATCATGGTTGAATGATCGCGACCAAAAGGGGACGTTCTCATCTGGGCATTATCTGGAGTGATCCTACAAAGTTACAATGAAATCCCTTCATAAATATGACCTGTAGACTGTGCTAAAGGTTTTCGGGCCACTGTAGCCGTCACAGTTGACCAATCATGACCAAAAGGGGATGTCATCATCTAGGCATTATATGAAGTCAACCTAACAAGTTACAATGAAATCCTTCCATAAATACGACCTATAGACTATGCTAAAGGTTTTCGGGTTTTGGGCTCGGGCAGCCATCACAGCTGAATGATCGCGACCAAAAGGGAACGTTCTCGTCTAGACATTATTTGGAGTCATCCTACAAAGTTACAATGAAATCCCTCCATAAATATGACCTGTAGACTGTGCTCAATATTTTGGGGCTTTGGGCCCCTGTAGCCGTCACAGTTGACCAATCGCGTCCAAATGGGGACGTTCTCATCTAGACATTATATGAAGTCAACCTACCAAGTTACAATGAAATCCCTCCATAAATATGACCTGTAGACTGTGCTAAAGGTTTTGGGGTTTTGGGCTCGGGCAGTCGTCACAGTTGACAGATTGCGACCAAATAGGGAAGTTCTCATCTAGACATCATACAGAGTCATCCTACCAAGTTACAATGAAAATCCCTCCGTATTAAATATGACCTGCAGACTGTGCGAAAAGTTTTTGGGTTTCGGGCTTGGGCAGCCATCATGGTTGACAGATCATGACCAAAAGGGGACGTTCTCATCTAGACATGATACAGAGGCATCCTAGCAAATTACAATGAAATCCCTTCATAAATACGACCTGTAGACTGTGCTAATGGTTTTCGGGTTTTGGGCTCAGGCAGCCATACCGGTTGACCGATCGCGACCAAAAGGGGACGTTCTCCTCTAGACATGACCCCCAAACCTGCATATGAAATTTTGTGATGATCAGACAAGAACTATGGGGTGTAGCCTGTGCTAAAGGAAAATGTGAACAGGCTCACAGACTAACAGACTTCCGCCTGTGTGATGCCAATAGCTTATCTTGACTTTATCAAGTTAAGCTAAAAATCATTTCTGTTGAGCCCAAATAGTAGCAATGTCCGTAGGCGGTGTATCCAATTGATTTCTGTTTCTTTTCTGTGTCCTGTTGTTGGTACTGAGTCAGGGTCTGAGTTTAAGATCTGTATGATTTGGAAATTCAGATCATTAATATTGTTATCTGTGTGTTCTGTCAGCCTAGTACAGAAGTTCCAGTTAGTTTCCCCCACATATTGTTTTGAATATCGGCGGCATGTGAGCAGATAGATGCAGTTTTTGCTGAATACCTCGTAGGAGCCAGAGAACATTGTTTGGTTCCGTATTTTTAAACCGATGTGGGTTTAATTTTAATTTTGGGCATATGGCGCATGGTAGGAATGGATTCCTGATGATACGTCCACCAACTCAGTTGTTCTTTGAGGGCACTTATATTTAACTTGGAATTCCTTGGGTGCCAATTGATGTTCATTGCACTCTATGTAATACTCTATGGATAATCTTGTTCTCAGTACTTTTACTCTTGTTATTCCTGATTTGTTTATACAGAGATATGTTTTCAGGTCTTATGTTGACTGTTTTCTTTCTATTTGGAAGCCAATTGTTTGTCTCCTCCATTGGACGTTGTCTTTTCTTGGGGGGGACTTCTGGCTGGCTCCATGGTGTAAAAAAAACTATTGATATTTTTGAGATAGTAGCTATGTTTTTTGGTGGAAGATATGCAGGTTGGACATCTCCACCACCACAACCCCATCTACGTGTTCGGAAAAGTCCTCAAAATTACTGGAAAGGTTCTAAGATTGCCTATTTTCAATTCACTGGTCATTATTCAATGGTATAAGCCAAGTTGAAACTGTTTTTAATTTGTTCTATATTTTTTGACATGGGTGGGGGGGAAGATAACCAGGCCTGGATATCTTCTCCCCACCCATGTCAAACTCCCAACAGACATTCATAGAACCTTTTGCAGCCATTGTTTGGACTTTGTTGTGGTTGGCCCCACGGTGAGAAAAAACCTATTGATATTTGTGAAATAGTTGCTTCTGAGATTGCCTATTTTCTATTCACTGGTCATGTATATATTAAAGAGATGAAACACTTTTTTGTGTGAATTTCAATGAAAATTCCATAAATAAATGTTCTTATCTTTATCTTTTTGTTCAGTTCTTTTCATATTTTATTTTTGAGGTGGGGGAGGGGGGGGGGAAGATATCCAGGGTGGGGGAGAAGATAACCTAGGATATCTCTCCACCCCCCCCCCCCCCCCGGGGGAAGATATCCTGCTACACGGGGACCCCAAATTTTCAGCCTAAATATGAACCCAGGGATTTGGCTTGAACAAACTTGAATCTCACCTCCCTAAACATGCTGCATACCAAATATCAAAAAATTCTTATTGGTAGATATGAAGAAGATTTTTAAAGAATATTCCTCATACCGCACTAATTTAAACATTTGGGCTCCCATAGAGAGCCCAAATATGGACCCAGGGAATTGATTTCAATAAACATGTGAAACAATCTTCCAAAGATGTTTTTTGTAAAATATAAAAGCTTTTGGAGCAGTGGTTTGAAAGCAAAGGATTCTTTAATGTTTTTTAAAAGCATTAAAAAATGATGTCTCAGCATTTTTTCAAAGTCCCGAAAAAGTACCTTATGACAAAACCGATAGCAATTTTTTTTTACCATTCCTTTCTGTTGGTCCCAAGGAAGCCCCACACCAAATAAAAATTCTCAGTACCATGCAGTTTTGGGGATGTGGATGTTTTCGTTTTTTTCTATTTTTGGCTCCTGAGGTTCCCATGGGGCTGCAGGAAAATGTTTTTTGGCATAAATCAAGTACTTATAACCCAATAATACCTCACATTACATTTGGTTCAAATTGGCCTCTCGGTTCATAAAATAAAAATTCTGGGCGGGGCAAAAATTCTTGCCCCTCCCAGAACAAAGGCAAATATTGCCTGTCAAACTTCTCTTGAACAAACTTGAGTCAACACCTCAAATGGAAGCTGCATACCAAATATCAAGTCTCTGCTATGGCTGGTTCATGAGAAAATTTAAAAAAATTTGTGCATTTTGGCCCCACCCCCCCTCCTCAATATAAGCAGAAACCCAATTTGAAGAAAAACCCAAATGCCCCTATATAACCGCTACCCATGTGAATTTTCATTGAACTGCAGCCAGTGGCTTGGGAGAAAATGACCCAAACACCACCTTTACGACGTACGATGGACAAAAAGTGATCAGAAAAGCTCATCCTGACTTTCATTCAGGTGAGCTAATAATGCAAGCCTAACTATAGGCGATACAGTTTTTGGGTATATACAAATACCAAGTCCATAAAGGGCAATGACTCTGGCAGTAAAATCTCAAACGACACCTGCATTTCACTATGGGTATACAGCAATAGGATACACTTGCATACCAAATATCAAGTCACTCAACCAAGTTCTTTACAAGTTATTCATGATTGAATTTTGGGATGGATTGATGGATAGGACAGATGGGCGGACAAGGCGATTCCTAGAAACCTCCGCTGGGGGTATAAAAAGAGTATAACTCTTTATATTCAATATATTTTTCATTTTATCTGAACATTAAGCTATGTTGGGAGTGGACATTTTTTTCAAAAATAAATGTACTGCATGTAAAACAACAAACCTTGTAGAACATCTCCTTGAGGTCGGTTTTTGGATGTACCCATGAAGCTATTGCATCACAGAAGAAGATGAAATCTTGGATGACTCCACTAGGGTTGACACTTATCATATGGCAAACACCACGAAATGCTGAATCTTTCTCTTCATTATCACGGATGTTTCGAAGAGAAGTACACCTGATTGAAAAATAAAAAAATGATTACCCCTGTTCTACAAAGACCATAACAATTTCCATGATTATCATCAGAACCAGATCTCGTATTACGAGATTTACAAGAGATTTCTTATATTTATTAATAATAATAATAATAATAATCAATTTTATATTGCGTAAAACCACCAAAGGTGCTCTAAAGCACTTTACAACAAAAATGAAAGAGTCAATGACTCTGTAGCTCAACTTGGATATGACAGGAATTAGTACTTGCTGTGACCAAGACAACTGAATAATGAATATGACAGGAATTAGTATTTGTTTTGGCCCAGTCAACAATAATAAAAGAATTACAAGGTGACTGTAATGGACTACAGATTAAGACCAATCATTGTAGATTATTTTTGTGTGGAAATTTTCAGTCGCAAACAAAATATTTTCAGACTAAAATTTTGTCTTCTTCTTCTTAAAATTGACCAAAATGCATCAAAACACAAAAAACTAATTTCCGGATTTTGGTCCCACCCGGACCCCAAATTTTCAGTGTAAAAAAAATTTTTTTTTTTTGGTCTTAAAATTGACCAAAACGCATAAAAAACCAAAAAACTAATTTCCGGATTTTGGTCCAAAATTTTCTAAGTCCCACCCGGACCCCTAATTTGCATAATTTATTCACGAGAAAAACTCTGTATTATATGTAATGTATCCCATGGTACTAAACATTCATACAAAAATTTATTCAAATCAGATCTTTCATTTGGAAGTTCTGCACAAAAATCTGATTGCACTTAATTTTGAACAAAATGGCTGCTAGCGGCCACCTTGAATTTCAGACTGGACCCAAAAACACTCCTTCTCGTCCCACAGTGATAACAAAGGTACCCAAGAAGTTTCGTGAAGATCGGTTCATAAATACGGCCTCTAGCCCGAGCCGTATTGGGATTTGCACTCACAGCGCTGAAAGTAACACTAAATAAATCAAAGTTAGCCTAATTTGCATAATTTACGCACAAGAAAAAAACCTGTAATATATGTAATGTATCCCATGGTACTAAACATTCATACAAAAAATTATTCAAATCAGAGCTTTCATATGGAAGTTCTGTACAAAAAACAGATTTCGGCATCGTCGGTACAAAATGACTGCTGGCAGCCATCTGGAATTTGGGACTGCACCCAAAAACACTCGTTCTCGTCCCACGGTCATAACAAAGGTACCCAAGAAGTTTCGTAAAGATTGGTTCATAAATACGGCCTCTAGCCCGAGCCATAGCAGCTTGGCACTTACAGCTCTGAAAGTAACACTAAATAAATCAAAGTCAGTCTAATTTGCATAATTTACGCACGAGACAAAAACCCGTATTATATCTGATGTATCCCATTGTACTATACATTTATACAAAACTTTATTCAAATCAGAACTTTCATACAGAAGTTCTGTACAAAAAACTGATTTTTGCATCATCGGTACAAAATGGCCGCTGGCAGCCATCTTGAATTTCGGACCACGCCTAAAAACACTCGTTCCCGTCCCAGGGTCATAACAAAGGTACACAAGAAGTTTCGTAAAGATCGGTTCATAAATACGACCTCTAGCCCGAGCCATAGCCAATTGTTGACGTACGGACAGACGGACGGACGGACAGACGGACGACGGGCCATGACAATAGCTCAAATTTGACTTCGTCAAAGTTGAGCTAAAAATCAATTCAATTTCAATTAATGTACTCCGGAAAGAAAAAAAAAAGCTTTGTTGAATAAATGAGTTTTTGTTTTTTGAAATTTTCTATACTTGGCAGAGTTCTGATGTGCAGAGGCAATGTATTCCACAGTCTGGGCCCAGCAATTGCAAAGGCCCGTGTCCTGGCAAGCTCAGATTTTGTGAATGGTACAACCAGACTCAGATTCAGATTATCTGCAGATCGTAGGGGACGTGTGGGAGAGTAGCGAATGACAAGCGTTCTCAAGTACTCTGGGGACAGGCCGTGAATGCATTTATAAACTAGTACGAGAATTTTGAATTCAATTCTATATTGAACCGGCAGCCAATGAAGATCTTTCAGAATAGGAGTGATTGTTTGCTTGTTTGTTTGTTGGTGGTTAACGTCACATATTTATGCACTATGGCTAATCGTGACACAACATGGAGATGAAGTCAAGTTTAGTCAATCGTTGATCAACACGTTGCCCATTTTGGAGGACTGTCACCCCAAGCATTGGTGACTGGGTCCTATTTTACTAGTAAAGCGGAACTGGTTTACCACAGTAAACAAGTGCTGCTTACTTCCCGGGGTTCCCACGGGGAAATAGGAGTGATATGGTTATAGCTTTTAGAACCACTGAGAATTCGAGCTGCAGTGTTCTGAATTCTTTGCAGCCGTTGTAACAGTATGTTTGGCAGACCAATGAAAAGCGAATTGCAGTAGTCCAAATGTGAAGAGATAAAAGAATGAACCAGCTGCTCAATAGCTTGAGTGCTTAGGAATGGGTGAAGTCGGCTAAGTTTCCTAAGTTGCCAATAACATGACCTACAGACTTTTTTGATATGGGACTCAAGATTTAAACTGGAGTCAAATATCACTCCAATGTTTCTGGCACTATCACTGACCGTAACATCGGAGTCACCTACACTGACTGAGGAAATCTTTTCGGAGAAAGAAATCCTTTGTCTGGAAATGACTACAACTTCTGTCTTGGAGTCATTCATTTTAAGCCTATGGCTGGTCATCCAGTGTCTGACTGCATCGATGCATCGCTCCATTTCAGACACTGTTCCTATAACACCAGAAGAATCACACGGGTTAAAAACCAAGTAGAGTTGTGTATCGTCAGCGTACAGATGGTAAGGGATACCAAGCTCTCTCAGCATCTGCCCCAGTGATGCTGTGTAGATTGTAAAAAGCACAGGGCCTAGAACTGAGCCTTGGGGGACTCCACAAGTCACTAGTTTCCTTTCAGACCTGGAACCACTGATTGCTATCTGCAACCATTGAGCCGGAGTATTTAAATCGGCTGGGTATGAGGTGACCTGTGTATTATTTTCTACAAACTACATGTAGAATAATACTATCATTAGGCCCATAAAGAAAATTTTCTGTTTCTTAGGCCATTTTTTGTAAAATTGCATGTGGGCAGGCCTTTTTTTATTTTAATTTTTATTTTTGTAATTATTTCTTTGACATCAAAAAGTCCATATTTTTGTTTTGTTTTATGTTTACCTAATAATCTAGAGAATAGAATGGGTAATGGTGTATTTTGACCCCAGCATGGGTAATGCTGTATTTCGTCCCTAGCATGGGTAATGGTGTATTTCGTCCCTAGCATGCAAGACGGCTTTGCAATGTTAAAACATAGCAAAGCCTTTTTGCACTCAAGGGACAAATTATCCATTTTATTAACTTGAGTAAAATATCAGACATAAACCATTTTATTTTTATTTTTTTAAGTTTCCATTGTTTATAACAAGAGAGTGTGCGGCAGCCAAAATGACAATGCAGGAGGGACTGAGAAACAGATTAACTTTTTTTAGGCATTAATTACTATTTAAATGTATAAAAAAATTTCTTCCCTCCCACCAAAGAAATCAAGGTATTCTCCCACCAAAGAAATCAAGGTATTCTCCCACCAAAGAAATCAAGGTATTCTCCCACCAAAGAAATCAAGGTATTCTCCCACCAAAGAAATCAAGGTATTCATTTTTAAGGAAATCATATATACAATGCATATAACAAATTTAAACAATAACCAAGAGTTTCAGCTTCAGAATTTTGAAAATTTTGAAGATTCAGTGTTGGAAGTTTCATTTCAGTACATGGTGAAAGGAAAGCTGTGTTTGACAACTCATATACTCAAATTCACAAGCCAAATACCAACTTTAAGAAAAAAATTCAACATGTGTATTTTTACAAGGATATCAGGATGGCAGTTTTAGTGAACCTTTATGAAAGTGATTTTTGTAACTTTTACAAATATTTAGTTGGATTTAACTCCTTGCATGCAGCTGGCAGATATTCCTGCCTAGGACTGGATTTCTCTTGCCACCGAGATATGTATAATTTGGACATATTTAATACAATTCCCCCCATGTGAACTGACTGGATTTCTCTTGCCACCGAGATATGTATAATTTGGACATATTTAATACAATTCCCCCCATGTAAACTGACTGGATTTCTCTTGCCACCGAGATATGTATAATTTGGACATATGTAATACAATTCCCCCCATGTAAACTGACTGGATTTCTCTTGCCACCGAGATATGTATAATTTGGACATATTTAATACAATTCCCCCCATGTAAAGTCAATGGATTTCTCTTGCCACCGAGATATGTATAATTTGGACATATTTAATACAATTCCCCCCATGTAAACTCAATGGATTTCTCTTGCCACCGAGATATGTATAATTTGGACACATTTAATACAATTCCCCCCATGTAAACTGAATGGATTTCTCTTGCCACCGAGATATGTATAATTTGGACACATTTAATACAATTCCCCCATGTAAACTGAATGGATTTCTCTTGCCACCGAGATATGTATAATTTGGACATATTTAATACAATTCCCCCCATGTAAACTGAATGGATTTTTCACCAATGATTTCTTGAGTTAAATTTAGATGAACTTTTCATCAACTCTAGTCATGGCTGCTCACAGATATAATAAAAATATCTAAAATGATATTTATAATAATAAATTTTGATATCGTCTGCGTTAGGTAAAGGGTTAAAATACTCAGCAGGTAAAAAATTAGACAATAAGCCAGTAATTTGAAAAAAATATCCAATTTTAGATTTTGCTTGTATGTAAAAGAGCGTCGTGAAATTACATAAATCTCTAATTAAAAAACTTTAATGTTGACTAATTTTCCAAAGATACGACCTTACAAAAATATAAACGTTGCGCAAAAGTCATCAAAAATAAACAAGAATGTGATAATTTCTGAATACAATGGTTTCTAATTTTTTACCTTCAATATTGTTTCAAGGAATGACCTCCTCAGACAACATTGCATTATTTTGGCAATAGTTGGAATTAATAGATCAATAACTTTGTATTATTTTAAATAATGCGCACGTATGTCTCCAATAAAACTCACGCTACATTTATTGACGACGATCACGATTAACTTGCATGAATGCATATGCTATAAATAGAACACTTGTACACAAAAGCAAATAACGGTGAATATGAAAAATTATATTGCAGCTTGTACTGTGCTGAATTTTCTGTGAGTGATCGACTGACCAGTTCGGATTGAAAAACACTGGCCAACTTTTTTAAATGTCCGATAAATTCTCGTCTTGAAGTTAATTTAATTGAATTGGACGCTTTCATACAAATGATATATAGAACATGAGGGTACATTTGTATAATGGAGATTATGGTTTTGTTAAATAGTCAACTTGTTTTTTATGGCGTATTGTCCCTGTAAGGTGAATTTCTAAATCATGGCATATTGTCTCTGTAAGGTGAACTTCTAAATCATGATGTACTGTCCCTGTAAGGTGGATTTCTAAATCATGACGTATTGTCCCTGTAAGGTGAATTTCTAAATCATGGCATATTGTCCCTGTAAGGTGAATTTCTAAATCATGGCATGTTGTCCCTGTAAGGTGAATTTCTAAATCATGACGTATTGTCCCTGTAAGGTGAATTTCTAAATCATGGCATATTGTCCCTGTAAGGTGTATTTCTAAATCATGGCATGTTGACCTTGTAAGGTGAATTTCTAAATCATGACGTATTGTCCCTGTAAGGTGAATTTCTAAATCATGGCGTATTGTCCCTGTAAGGTGATTTTCTATATCATGGCATGTTGTCCTTGTAAGGTGAATTTTTAAATCATGGTGTGTGAATTTCTAAATCATGGCGTCTAAATCATGACGTATTGTCCCTGTAAGATGAATTTCTAAATCATGGCGTATTGTCCCTGTAAGGTGAATTTCTAAATCATGGCATATTGTCGCTGTAAGGTGAATTTCTAAATCATGGCATATTGTCCCTATGAGGTGAATTTCTAAATCATGGCATGTTGTCCTTGTAAGGTGAATTTCTAAATCATGATGTATTGTCCCTGTAAGGTGAATTTCTAAATCATGATGTATTGTCCCTGTAAGGTGAATTTCTAAATCATGACGTATTGTCCCTGTAAGGTGAATTTCTAAATTCAGTATTAAGGCCTATATATGACTGCAAAACTAGAAAGTCAAATTCAGCCAATCATATTCTGATTATATTGTCAACTTATTAGGTTCGCATCCCAGGTCTGTTTAATCTATACAAAAATGACAGTCAAAGTTTACTCTCGCAAATGGTTTAGTGTTTGAAAGTTGTATGCAATTAACCATTTACTTGGGCCCTGAGAATCAGACCGTTTCTGCTCGAAAAGAATATGAATTGAATTGCATGTTTAAGGATCGATTTCAAACCGAATCAGACATTCAGTCAGAATGTGGTGATCCTGTAGCTCACAGTTGACACCCATTCAAGTTCTCACATTGTTGAGCCATCTGTACAGCATGCATTCTGACATAATGTCTGCTTTGGTTGCCCCTCATGATTTTATTCATGCCTGGCTACTGATTTTTGAAACAACCACCCGACAGTTCTAACTAGCCAGATATTCATGATTAACGTAAGTGAAAAGAAATAATGACCACACATAATGATATATGCAATGAAAGTGTCAATGACACTGTAGCTTAACTTGAGTGTTGTGTTTGATGAAAAGGATAATGTTCAATGTTTATGAAAGGATTATGAAATAAGACAAGAATTGTGATAATTGGGAATATGTTCATTTCTGTTCCCTGTGTGCTATGTTTATGATAAACATAATATGAGGTGTACACTGTACTAAAGAGCTGAGGGGTGGGTTGATATGACCTCACAGTTAATATATGTGGCCCTCACAGTTAACATATATCAAGAAAATTACAAGGAAATTATTCCAAAATGAGTCATCCTATCAAGTTACATTAAAATCCCTTCATAAATAAGGCCTGTAGACTGTGCTAAAGGTTTTCGGGCTTCGGGCCCCTGTAGCCGTCAGTTTCCCAATTGCGTCCAAAGGGGACGTTCTCATCTAGACATTATATGAAGTCAACCTACCAAGTTACAATGAAATCCCTCCATAAATACGACCTGTAGACTGTGCTAAAGGTTTTCGGGCTTCAGGCACCTGTAGACATCACATTTGACCAACCACGACCAAAAGGGGATGTCATCATCTAGGCATTATATGGAGTCAACCTAACAAGTTACAATGAAATCCTTCCATAAATATGACCTACAGACATGCTAAAGGTTTTTGGGATCGGGCAGCCATCAAGGCTGAATGATCGTGACCAAAAGGGGACGTTCTCATCTGGACACTATTTGGAGTCATCCTACCAAGCTACAATAAAATCCCTTCATAATTATGACCTGTAGACTGTTCTAAAGGTTTTCGGGCTTTGGGCCCCTGAAGCCGTCACAGTTGCCCACTCGTGTCCAAAAGGGGACGTTCTCATCTAGACATTATATGAAGTCAACCTACCAAGTTACAATGAAATCCCTTCATAAATATGACCTTGGACTGTGCTAAAGGTTTTCGGGCTTCGGGCTTGGGCAGCCATCATGGTTGAATGATCGCAACCAAAGGGGACAATCTCATCTGGGCATCATCTGGAGTGATCCTGCGAAGTTACAATGAAATCCCTTCATAAATATGACCTGTAGACTGTGTTCAAGGTTTTCGGGCTTCAGGCACCTGTAGCCATCACAGTTGACCAATCACGACCAAAAGGGGATGTCATCATCTTGGCATTATATGGAGTCAACCTAACAATGTTACAATGAAATCCTTCTATAAATATAACCTTTTGCCTATGCTAAAGGTTTTTGGGCTCGGGCACCCATCAAGGCTGAATGATCACGGCCAAAATGGGACGTTCTCATCTTGACCTTATTTGGAGTCAACCTACCAAGTTACAATGAAATCCCTTCATAAATATGACCTGTAGACAGTGCTCAAGGTTTTTGGGCTTCAGGCACCTTTAGCCGTCAAAGTTGCCCAAACATGTCCAAAAGGGGACGTTCTCATTAAGGCATTATATGAAGTCAACCTACCAGGTTACAATGAAATCCCTTCACAAATATGACTTGTAGACTGTGCTTAAGGTTTTCGGGCTTCGGGTTCGGGCAGCCATCATGGTTGAATAATCGCAACCAAAGGAGACAATCTCATCTGGGCATCATCTGGAATGATCCTATGAAGTTACAATGAAATCCCTTCATAAATATGGCCTGTAGACTGTGCTCAAGGTTTTTGGGCTTCGGGCACTTGTAGCCAACACAGCTGACCAATTACGACCAAAAGGGGATGTCATCATCTAGGCATTATATGGAGTCAACCTAATAGGTTACAATGAAATCCTTCCATAAATATGACCTTTTACCTATGCTAAAGGTTTTTGGGCTCGGGCACCCATCAAGGCTGAATGATCGCGATCAAAAGGGGACGTTCTCATCTAGACATTATTTGGAGTCATCCTACCAAGTTACAATGAAATCCCCTCATAAATATGACCTGTAGACTGTGCTAAAGGTTTTCGGGCTTCGGGCACCTTCAGCCGTCACAGTTGCCCAATCATGTCCAAAAGGGGACATTCTCATCTAGACATTATATGAAGTTAACCTACCAAGTTACAATGAAATCCCTTCATAAATATGACCTGTAGACTGTGCAAAAGGTTTTCGGGCTTCGGCAGCCATCATGGGTGAATGATCGCACGTTCTCATCTAGACATTATATGAAGTTAACCTACCAAATTACAATGAAATCCCTTCATAAATATGACCTGTAGACTGTGCTAAAGGTTTTCGGGCTTCGGGCTCGGGCAGCCATCATGGGTGAATGATCGCAACCATAGGGGACAATCTCATCTGAGCATCATCTGGAGTGATCCGAAGAAGTTACAATGAAATCCCTTCATAAATATGATCTGTAGACTGTGGTCAAGGTTTTCGGGCTTTGGGCACTTGTAGCCATCACAACTGACCAATCACGACCGAAAGGGGATGTCATCATCTAGGCATTATATGGAGTCAACCTAACAGGTTACAATGAAATCCTTCCATAAATATGACCTTTTGCCTATGCTAAAGGTTTTTGGGCTCGGGCACCCATCAAGGCTGCATGATCGCGATCAAAATGGGACGTTCTCATCTAGACATTATTTGGAGTCATCCTGCCAAGTTACAATGAAATCGTTTCATAAATATGACCTCTATACTGTGCTAAAGGTTTTCGGGCTTTGGGCTCCTGTAGCCGTCACAGTTGCCCAATCACGTCCAAAGGGGGACTTTCTCATCTAGACATTGTATGAAGTCAACCCACCAAGTTACAATGAAATTCCTCAATAAATATGACCTGTAGACTGTGCTAAAGGTTTTCGGGTTTTGGGCCCGGGCAGTCGTCACAGTTGGCAGATCATGCCCAAATGGGGAAATTCGTATCTAGACATCATAAGGAGTCATCCTACCAAGTTACAATGAAATCCCTCCACATTAAACATGACCTGCAGACTGTGCTAAAAGTTTTTGGGTTTCGGGCTTGGGCAGCCATCACGGTTGATAGATCATGCCCAAAAGGGGACGTTCTCATCTAGGCACTATACAGAGGCATCCTACCAAGTTACAATGAAATCCCTTCATAAATACGACCTGTAGACTGTGCTAATGGTTTTCGGGTTTTGGGCTCGGGCAGCCATACCGGTTGCCCGATCGCGACCAAAAGGGGACGTTCTCATCTAGACATGACCCCAAACCTGCATATGAAATTTCGTGATGATCAGACAAGAACTGCGGGGTGTAGCCCGTGCTAAAGGAAAATGTGAACAGACGTCACAGACTAACAGACTTCCGCACGCGTGATGGCAATAGCTTATCTTGACTATGTCAAGTTAAGCTAAAAACGAATGACACAAGTTTCTATGATCGTTATCGGGATATTCGATTTCATTATTCAGCAGTCACATATTCGAAAATTGAATCAGACAAACAATTTGAATTGGTATTCAAATCAAATTCAAAGATTCACAGGCCCTACCACTGACCTAACTTAACAGCCAAATCCAGTCAGCAAGAGATCCCAGGGGGCCTGAATTCAAAGATTCGCAGGCCCTACCACTAACCTAACAGCCAAAAGTCAGCAAGAGATCCCAGGGGACCTGAATTCAAAGATTCGCAGGCCCTACCACTGACCAAACTTAACAGCCAAATCCAGTCAGCAAGAGATCCCAGGGGTTCTCAGGTGCTAAGCTGACAACATTGTCTAAAGAAAGATTTATTGGTGAATCAACAGCTACTTAACACAACAGAGAAATGATGTAATGTTAATTATTTATAGCTCTCTTGTCCAAGTTAAAGGAATTTTTCTGTATTCAGATCATTTCGGAGACTTTATTTGAACAAATTTGAGTCTAACACCATCTCTCTCACCCTAAGGATGCAAAATACCACGTATCAATCGATTCTCACTAATAGATCTGAAGATAATATTTTAAAGATTATTTGCCATATTTCACTAAGTTAAAATTTGGGGTCCAATAGAGAGCCCTAGCTAATTATTAACCCAGGGACAATGATTTGAACAAACTTGAATCTGATCCACCTACAGATGCTGAAAAACAAATATGAAAAGATTCTGATGGGTGGTACTGAAAAAGAACATTCCTCATATTGCAGTTAAAATTTGGGCTCTCCCAAGGACTTGATTTGAACACACTTGAATCTTATCGCCCTTGAGGATGTTTTAAACCACTTACCAAAAGGTTCTAACTGGTGGAAGAGATTCTGAAAGAAATTTTTCCGTATTGCAGTTAAGGGAACCCATTTATCAAGCCAAGGATTCTGTAAGGATGTTGTTTAACCAAATATATAAGATTGTGATAGTTTTTAAAGAATTTTCCTCATATTGGACCAAGTTAAAATTCGGGATCCAACAGAGAGCCCAAATAAGAACCTAGGTACTTGATTAGAACAAACTTGAATCCAAGTTAAAATTTCGACCCAAATGTGACCCCAGGGATTTATTTTTGTGGGCAAATTTGATATTCTTCAGCCCTGCCCCTGACAACTCCTACTTATCACCCACACCCCTCCCCCCATGTCCAATGGAGGCTGTATCATAAAAATTCAAATTGGCGGTTCTGGAGAAGATTTTTAAATAAAATTCTTCACGTTGTGCTAAATTGAAATTTGAGCTTCCATAGAGCCCAAAAACTAACCCACAGACTTCGATTTGAACAGACATGAATCTGACCGTAAGAATGTTGTACACCATTAGGGCTGGGCGGTTTTGAAATTTGCATTTCGGTTCGGTTTCGGTTTTGTACAAAAACTCGGTTTTCGGTTCGGTTTTCGGTTTTTCATAATATATTGTAGAAATCCACATTTTAGAGGGTAATGTACACATAAAATCTCTGTATTTGTCATCCAAGTCATGAGGCTCATATAGCGAGTTGAGTCATTCGGGTTAATCAGTGTTCACCACTCTTCTCAGCAAATGGACATAATGTGTTGGGCTGCTGTAGTGGGCAACAGTGGTGGAGCGGTGGAGCCATGAGGTATCTAGGGAGACCAGCCCCCCCCCCCCCCCCCCCCCCCCCCCCCACCCTCCACTCAAAATCCCACTTGCTTCTCCTATCCCTAAATTTGAAAAAAATATTTTTGATTTCCTGCCCTCAGTACAAGTACAGTACCCTCAGTCCTGAGATTCCCCCCCCCCCCCCCCCCAAAAAAAAAAAATCTCCTCTACCATGGTCCACCGGATTTCAAACCATGGCTCCACCACTGGTGGGAGCTGCCTTGTTCTGTCAGTGAGATTTGGGACCTTGTCAAGACAAGATGCAGAAATTCACAAGAAAAGCTACATTTTAGCAAAAATCAACATTTCCTTATTTTTTATGGAGTCGCAATGCTCTCATCCTGGTTTTGGTGGATAATGTGCAATTGTTGTGCTTATTTCGGTAATTATCACATCGCTTGAAAATAGACGTGCCCCGTGTTTCTTGATGGTTCCTGCTTCAAGTGACAGTGGAATAAGAGGAACACAAATCATATTTTTTCTGATTTTGATAACTATTGTTGAAGTAAGTCGTGATATACGAATCACTTTTATTGGTAACTCACTCCAATGCTTTCACAATATCTCTCTTAATTTCGACTGTAGATGTTCGTTTTTTACTTTGATTCTGCCCAAACATAGAAATTGGGCGAAATGGGCGGTGCCAAGGCAAAGATATTACCAACTTTACTTTGCCCTTTGATGATTTTGAAGGGAGGGGAGACTGCTGCATAATGGGGGTTGAAAGAAAGTTTGCAATATTGCATCTTAGGATTTGTTGTGTTTACAAAATACACATGGTCATGACACGTGCTGATTATAACATCGTATTGGGAATGCAGCATGTGTACCTGACAGACCTGCAGTACTGCGCGATTCCTTAAAGTAAGTTCAAATAGTATACAAACAATTCCCAATAAGTTTTAAAAAAAACTTTCAATAGTTACCTGCCATCCATTTAATTGGATGTGTTCTATTTTAATTTAACCATTTTATTGTTGACAAAAAACATAACTGCCAATGCTCAGCGTTATCTCTGAGCATGTGACTTCAGAGAACGTGCCAGTGGTCGGTTAATTAACATACTCGTCATTTTCCCATGTGAACTTTGAGGTTTTAAAACTCAATAAATTTTATGTTTACCACCAATCTAATTTACAACGTGCTGTACGCAGATGATTTTAGGTCAAAGGTAATTTATAATACTTTTACACCACATATTGTCAGGTAACTTGCAATACCTCTTTGGTCGAATATGCCCGGTTCAGTAAATTTACTTAACAATTCTTGAATTGCATGTGTGGATTTTTACGTACGACTTTTTAATTTTTCATATTCCATCTGCTGGTGGTTCTGTAGATATTGTTTAAGATACAAGAAATTTGCTACCACTATTTGTGGGGGGAGGGTGGGGGGGATTTGTTGTCAGTCCTCTCGAAGTAAGCATAAATGGCACAGCATTTACCTTTGCCTGACATTTAAGCCTTTGGAGTGCGGAAAGCAAGTGATTGAGTGGTCATAAACTTAACCAATTCTTGGAAATTTGTTGAAACCGAAAGTCTCGGTTTTTTGTTAAGGCGGCGGTTCGGTTTCGGTTTAAAAAAAAAAAACGAACCGAACCGAAAAACCGATAAACCGCCCAGCCCTATACACCATCTATCAAAAGATTCTGATTGGTGAATCTGGAGAAGATTTTTCAAGAATAATCCTCATATTGCATGAAATTAAATTCAGAGCCCAAATATGAACCGAGGTACTTCATGTGAACTTGAATCTGAATGGTGTACACCAAATACCAAAAGATTCTGATTGGTCGGTCAAGAAAAGATTTTTAACAAGAGGCCCCAGGGGGACTGAGGGTGCTCACCTGACATTGTAGCCTAAATATCAAACAGGGAATTGATTTGAACAAGTTGCATCTGCCCCTCCTAAGAAAAGCTTATACCAAATATCAAAAGATTCTGACAGGTGGATCTGAAATTTTTTTTTTTTTTTAAAGAATATTCCTCATATTGCACTAATCTGAACATTTGGGCTCCCACTGAGTGCCCAAATATGGACCCAGGGATTGATTGATTGATTGACCATTCCTTTCTGCTGTTCCTAAGGAAGATTCACACAAAATAAAAATTCTCAGTGCCATGTAGTTTTGGAGATATGGGCATTTTAAATTTATTCTATTTTAAGCTTCTGCTGTTCTCATGGGGCGACAGGAAATTTTTTTTGTTTTGGCATAAATTAGGTACTTAAGACCCAATAAGCCCTCATATCAAATCGGCCTCTCAGTTCAGAAAATAGAAATTTTGGTACAGTTCGGGCTCGCACAGGAAGCCCAAATATGAACCCATGGACTTGACAATTATTCATAATTAGCTAATCTAACACATGGCTCCTTGATGGTGGGAAGAAATAACCTGTCATCTAACACATGGCTCCTTGATGGTGAGAAGAAATAACCTGTCATCTGACATTTGGCCACTTGATGCAGACCAGATGTGGAATTCAGTCTGCAGACTTGAGATTTAATGTTGATAGTAATATTCCTTCACCTATATTAAATGAATTCAGTGAAGTTTGTTTATTTTTTCTTGAAATGATAAAGCAGTGTTAACAACATCTTCTGAGTAAGAAAATAATTAGTCAGATATAAGCTGTGACAATGAGGTTTGATGGCATGACAAACTAGAAGGTCTGTAGACACCGTTCCTTCAAAAGATTCACTTATACCTAAGTGAAGAATGAACAACTTACAAAGAATTTAGACTCTGACTGGTGGATCTGAAGAAGATTTTTAAAGAAATTTTCTCAGGTTGCACTAAGTTAAAATTTGAGTTCCCATAGGGAGCCCAAATATAAATCCAGGGACTCGATTTGAACAAACTTGAATCTGACCCTCTAGCGATGCTATACACTTAATATGAAAGCATTCGGACTGGTGGATCTGAAGAAGGTTTTTAAAGAAATTTCCTCATGTTGCACTAAGTTAAAATTTGGTCTCTCATAGGGAACCCAAATTGAAACACGCAGGGACTCGATTTGAACAAACTAAAATCTCACCTCCCAAAGGAAACTGTACACAAAACATCAAAAGATTCTGACTGGTGGGTGTGAGGAAGATTTTTGAAGAATATTCCTCGTATTGAACTAAGTTATAAGTTGGGCTCCCACAAGGCGTCCAAATATGAACCCAGGGACTTGGCTTGAACAAACTTGAATCTCACCCCCCTAAGGATGTTGCATTCCAAATATCAAAAGATTTTGATTGGAGGATCTGAAGAAGATTTTTCCTCATGTTGCACTAATTTGAACATTTGAGCTCTCATAGAGAGCCCAAATATGGACCCAGGGAATTGATTTCAACAAATATGTGAATCAATCTTCTAAAGATGTTATATATATTTATTTATTTATTGGTGTTTAAGGTCACATATTTCTGCACAATGGCTAACCATGACCATGACAGTTTTACAGGTGGAGGAAACTGGAGTACCCGGAGAGAACCACCGAGCAACAGCGAGCAACTGTCAGCTCCACAACATACCAACTCCACACAAGCAGGGTTAGCATTGGTTGAAGACAAGTGCACCATCGACGTGCAGTACGCCTTAGTACACAGCGTCACGTGGCAATGGGGGCAAAGGGTCTTTCCCAAGGACACAACGCAGTTGCCGCAGGTGGGATTCGAACCGAGGACCTCTCGGCTTGCAGTCTGCACCTCTACCAACTGAGCCACCGCACCCCCAAAGATGTTATATATGAAATATGAAAGCTTTTGGAGCAGTGTTTTGGGAGAAGAAGAAGCTTTATGTTTTTCCCATTACCCACAGTGTTAAAAATGATGACTCAGCACTTTTTCAAAGTCCCGGAAAAGTACCCGTTGATAAAACCGATGGCATTTTTTTTTTCACCATTCCTTTCTGCTGACCCCAAGGAAGCTCACACGAAATAAAAATTCTCAGTGCCGTGTAATTTTGGAGATATTTAAATTTTATAGTAAATTTCCTTTCTTATTATACCTTCCACAATTGTTTACTACAGGCTTGCACTACAGTGGAAGACCCAAACTTGGAAAATATACTCTCTATTTTGATCTTTCCCAAGCGATTTGGGAAAGTGGTGCAAAAGCACCAAGAAATGAAAGTGTCAATGGCACTGTAGCTCAACTTGTTAAGACATGTACATGTATAGTATGTGACACAGCAATGATAAACATCTAGGTAATGACCTGATAACAAAGGTACATATAAAGTATTGTAACGGTCTGTACATAAATACTGACTGTAGCTTGTAACAAATGTATAGGTAAAGTATTGTAAAGGTGGGTGACAGTCAGATGCTAAACTAGTAAATAAATCTTTGAGTCCCAAAATGGGTCTGACTGAATCCAAAAATATTTGTTCTCATAGCACAGTGATAACAAAGGCACCCCAAAACATACTCGTTCCTGTCCCAAGGTGAAAACAAAGGTACCAAAGAAGTTTCGTGAAGATCAGTTCATAAATACGAGCTGTATAGAAGTTGTGACAAAAAACTGATTGGACCTAATTTCGGTACGAAATGGCCACTGGCAGCCATCTTGAATTTTGGACCTCACCCAGAAATACTTGTTCTCGTCCCAAGGTGATAACAAAGGTACCTAAGAAGTTTTGTGAAGATCGGTTCATAAATACAGCCTCCAGCCCGAGCTTTATTGACATGTGCACTTACCGTGTATAAGTAGCACTGAATAAATCAAGGGGGCGCGGTGGCTCAGGTGGTAGAGGTGCAGGCTGCAAGCCGAGAGGTCCTCGGTTCGAATCCCACCTGCGGCAACCACGTTGTGTCCTTGGGCAAGACACTTCACCCCCATTGCCCACGTGGGGGGCACGGTGACGCCGAGTACTAAGGCGTACTGCACGTCGATGGTGCACCTGTCTTCAACTGATGCTAACCCTGCTTGTGTGGAGTTGGTATGTTGGGGAGCTGACAGTTGCTCGCCGTTGCTGGGTGGTTCTCTCCGGGTACTCCGGCTTCCTCCACCCGTAAAACTGTCACGGTCATGGTTAGCCATTGTGCAGAAATGTGACCTTAAACACCAATAAATAAATAAATATAAATGAATAAATCAAAGTTCATCTAATTTGCATAATTTCTGCATGAGAGAAAACCCCATACTATATATGATGTATTCCATGTTACTAAACATTCCTACAAAAATTTATTCAAATCAGAATATTCATACAGAAGTTCTGTACAAAAGACTGATTGCACTAATTTTGGTACAAAATGGCTGCTGGTGGCCATCTTGAATTTCGGACCACACCCCAAAACACTCGTTCTCATCCCACGGTGATAACAAAGGTACCCAAGAAGTTTCGTAAAGATAGGTTCATAAATACAGCCTCTAGCCTGAGCCATAGAGAAGATGTGTACAAAAAACTGATTAGACTCAATTTCGGTACAAAATGGCCACTGGCAGCCATCTAGAATTTTAGACCGCACCCAGAAACACTCGTTCTCGTCTCAAGGTGATAACAAAGGTACCCAAGACGTTTCGTGAAGATCAGTTCATAAATACAGACTCTAGCCCGAGCCGTATTGACATGTGTACTTACTGTGTGTTAGTAGCACTGAAAAAATCAAAGTTCATCTAATTTGCATAATTTTTGCACGAGAAAAAAACCCATATTATATGTGATGTATCCCATGGTACTAAATATTCACACAAAAAATTATTCAAATCAGCGCTTTCATATGGAAGTTCTGTGCAAAAATCTGATTGCACCTAATTTTGTACAAAATGGCTGCCATCGGCCATCTTGAATTTTGAACCGGACCCCAAAACACTTGTTCTCGTTCCAAAGGTACCCAAGAAGTTTCGTATATATCGGTTCATAAATACGGCCTCTTGCCCGAGCCGTATTAGCATTTGCACTTACAGTGCTGAAAGTAACACCACATCAAAGTTAGTCTAATTTGCATAATTTACGCGAGAGAAAAAAAAACGTATTATATATGATGTATCCCATGGTACTAAACATTCATACAAAAAATTATTCAAATCAGCACTTCCATATGGAAGTTCTGTGCAAAAATCTGATTGCACCTAACTTTGTACAAAATGGCTGCCAGCGGCCAACTTGAATTTTGGATCGGACCCCAAAACACTCGTTCTCGTCCCACGGTCATAACAAAGAAATTTCGTAAAGATTGGTTCATAAATACGGCCTCTAGCCCGAGCTGTACTGAATTGCTGATGGAGACGGCCATACAGACAGGCCATGGCATAAGCTCAAAGTTGGCTTCGCCAAAGTTGAGCTAAAAATAAGCCAAAACTGGGTCGAGCGCCACCGGCGCACACTCAGTAGGGAACGCTCTTCTCTTAGTACAAATCCACGACTTCCGGAAACCAGTGTGCAAGCAGTAACTAATGAATCATTCTTTTGAATCCGCCAACATTGGAGTTATGTGATCAGCGGGAAGGATGGCTTCTTACCTGAAAAAGAAGGCGGGAGGGCCTCCATGTAAACAATTGTGGTAGGTATAATAAGAGAGGAAATGTACTATAAAATTTAAATTTCTTATCAACCTACCTTACAATTGTTTACTACAGGCTGAATAGACAATAGGATGGAGGGAATCACATAACCAACCCCCACATAACCCAATAGCACTGGAACCGTGGAGAGGAAGAGGTCCCAAGGCCTATCAAACCATAGCATCACAATCATTAGTGAAAAAGAATGAGAGATAAGGCTTATGGTTCTGTGCGATGCACAGACAGAAAGGGCAGTAACAGCACAGAGCTGGAACTGACCTTGTAAGAAGCCTAATGGCTAGGGTAGACAACAGCCTGAGCAGAAGAAAGAGGGCCCATAGTAAAAAGGTCCTCTGACTGCTCCTGCAACTGACGCACATGGGTGGAGAAAGTAGCATTTCTCCAGTAGGCTGCCTGCATAACATCCGACAACATGACAGAGTTAGAATAAGCCCAAGAGGTAGACAATGCACGCACCTCATGGGCAGAAATACGATTGGTAATACAATCGTCAGACGCTAGACGAGCGTAGCCCCGCAAATAGCAAGACAAATCCATCAAGAAATGGACTGAGAAGAGATCTTCTGTCGACCAGGAATAAGAGACAGAAAAAAAAAATGTTTCCTGCCTTTCCTTATGAACTGCGTCCGATTGAGATAAAATTGCACGAACCGGACCTAGCAAAGGGTGGTTACCCTCAGCAGAAGGAAGAGCCCTGATACAGATAGGAGGTGGAGTAGTTTCTGGTATCTGATTCTTGGCCAGAAAGGAGCAATCAGTGGTAAACGTAACACTGTTGGAAGAGCTCCTGAAAAAGCTGAGGCAAAAGCCATCTTGTATGTGAGAAAACGCATATCCACCTGGGATAAAGGTTTGAACGCGCTCCCCCCCAAACCCCCCCCCCCCCCCCAGCACCAGCACCCAAGAAAGATTCCATCTTGGGGTAAGCTGCAAAGTCCTAGGCCTTTTCAAGGAAAAGTGCCGAGCAAGCTTGGGCCGGTATGGATTAGTGCCGATAAGAGGCTGTCCAACATACTAAAAGGTCTCCGAAAGCATGGACCTGTACCCTTTGATGGTAACAGGATGGAGACCCCGAGAATCAAACAGATATACCAGAAACTCCACAATCTGTGAAATCGAAGGATTGGCATAACCAACAGAGTGATCGCCACACCATCGACAGAAGAACTTCCACTTAGCCGCATAGACTAAACCAGTGGAGTGCCTCCTTGAAGAAAAAATGCACTCCACTGCTCGTCTAGAAAAAACCTCTAAGGAGGAGACAGGACCTGACAAAAGATATGTGGGAAGGCACAATGAAGTCGGGTCGACATGAAACCTCCTCGGGTGACCTTGGCAAAGAAGGTCGCAACATAGCGGGAGATGTGCCAGAATCGTCGCCAACAGAGAGCAGAGCTGATTGATCCACACCCACTGAGGCGACAGGGGAGTGATCAGAATGATTCAACAACTGCTAGGTATCTTGGTTAGAACCTGAGGCAGAATCGGAACCGGCAGGAAGGCAAAGCCGACAAGACTGTTCCAATCGAGTGACAGAGCGTCCACAGTGAAAGCCAGAGGATCTGGACACGGGGACATGAAAATGTCCACCTGATGGTTCCAACGAGTCACAAAGAGATTGATGTGGGGATGACCCCAGAGATCGCAAAGCAACTGGAACACCGCCCTGTGGAGCATCCACTCGGTGGAAATGACGCTGCCCCGTTGGGACAGGGCGTTGGCTAGGACTTTCAGACCACTCCGGCGTTGACATTCTGAGCAAGCAGTAGAAGATTCCGAGCCAATTCGTACATGGGAACCGAATGCTTGCCGCCCTGGTTCCGAATGTAAGCAACCACTGTCGAATTGTCGGTCAACAGAAAGACCTGGCGATTCGAAAGGTGGGGGATCCACAGCCGGAAACTCAGAAGAAGAGCAAGAAGTTCCTTCTGGTTGATGTGAAGAGCTGCTTGATCCTGGTCCCATGCCCCGTGAAGGGAAAGACCAAGAGGATCCAACGTCCCACCCCATCTGAGATCGCTGGCGTCTGCAGTCAGAACATGATCGGACGTGGGTAAGTCCAACGGAACTCCCTGCATAATCCACTGAACATCCATCTAGGGGAGAAGGTGACGAGGAAGAGACTCCGGTAACTGAAGCACCAGATCCAGAGGATCGACATTCGGCCTCCAACGACTGAGCAGAAAGTGTTGGGAGAGGTCTGCCATGCAGCCGACCTAGAGGAATGAGATCCGTCACTGAGCTCCAGAGACCGAGCAGCCGGAGAAGACTCCGAGCTGTCGCGGACGTGGACTGGGACAGAGTCAGGGCAAAAGCTGAGAGAATCACAGCCCTTGCCCGGGGAACTGCCACCGTATTCAGCAGAGTATGGTAGTCCATCCCCAGATGAAAAAACGACTGAGAAGGGACCAGGTCCGACTTCTCCTCATTGACTCTGAACCCTAGCGACATGAGCAGGCTCAACATTGTGTCGACATCTGACTCCAGAAAGGCAGCATTGGAATGCCTCTGGAGGATATCGTCTAGATATGCCGAAGTAGTCATCCTGGACTGTGTGCGATGTAAGGCTAACACATGCAACATCAGTCGGGTGAAGGACCAAGGAGCCAGGTTGAGGCCGAAGGGCATGGCCTTGAACTGGTAAACTTGCTCCAGAAAAGCGAACCTGAGATACTGTCGCGATGTCCAATGAATCAGAACGTGAAAGTAAGCATCTTGCAGGTCGATGCTGGAAGCGAAAACTCTCTGGTGAATGGAGCGGCGAACCGACCTAAAAGTCTCCATGCTGAACTTAGGAGCAATGATAGACTGGTTCAGGATACTCAGATCGATAACCAGTCGGAGTCAGCCATCCTTCTTTGGCACTAAGAACAGGCGGGAATAAAATCCCACTGATTGAATGTTCTTGACGACCTCGATCACCCCCTTTGACAGGAGATTGTCTGTCCTCGTGATCAAAGTTCCCAACGTGTAACGTCTAAAGGAACCTGTGTTGGAAGCGGCACTCTCGACAGAGTTGGATGCCTCAACCTGGGATGAATCGAGGTGTGAGGATCTTCATTTCAAGCCTCTGCGAGAGGAGAAACATCTCCTCTACTATAAGAATCCTGAGTCCTCCCTCCAGCCTGCCGACACTTACCCATACCCCGTGAGTAAGTAGAAGCGGACGCTGGAGGATCAGCCCTTGGCTTAGCAGAGGAAGCAGAAGGATGCTTGTTAGGCTTTGGATGGCCCCTGCCTCCAACAGAAGGCTGATCAAGCTGACGAAGCAGCAGCTGATCTATGGAATGACGTAGGACGTCATCCCGGACCGTCACCACGGAACCATGGAATAGTTGCGGACCCACCGAAGAAGCAGATCGAAGAGCAGTGCGCTGCCCCTCAGGAAGGAAACAGCATGTGTCCATCACAGTGTCCCTGCGAACTAATTCCAAGTTAGCTGTGTTACAGGCATGCGTGTGCATGAGCACCTTGGAAAGCACACGCAAAGGAGCCTTACGTCGTCAAACTTATCTGCAGGCAGATAAGCAGCTAAAGAAGAGACGAAGTGATCCGAGAGAGAAAGCATGTCCAGCATCTCTCTCGATAAGCCCAACAGGGACTCCAGAGTCGCCATAGGAATAATGGCAGACTTGGGCTTGGAAAGCCCGAGGGAAGTGGAGTCCTGATCCAAGACTGCCAAAGTCTGGCAGACTGACGGATTGGCGGAATTGTAGGAACGATAACGCACTAGAGGCAAAGAAGTGTCAACCCTAGTGAAGAACGAAGTCTTCAGAGACTTGGGGAACTCAGCTTAGAGTTCAAAGCTGAAAACGCTTCAACCACCTGTACCGACTGGCACGGTTGAAGACGCCCAGAAGCAGGTTGCTCCACAGGTGGTAGGTGCGCGACCGATGATCACGGCCTGGCTGACACTGTAGGCTGGTTTGACGGTTTGAGATCTGGAAGGAACCCAAACACAAAGTCAAGAGCTGCCCCCATGTCAGAAGACTGTTGGCTCTCGACGTCAGGTATGTCGGACTCATCGTGTGATTCGGAAGACACATAGCCCATCATGGACAAACCAGCCGATACTTCCCATGGTGTAGGCACACCTGAGGGATCAGAAAGCGGCCTGCTTCCGATCCCGGGAGGCGGCACTGCAGGGGGCATCTGGAAACCACTAGCAGCCTCACTGGAAGCAATGGGAAGGCTCTTGGAAAGAACCTGAGTAAGCAAGGAGAGGGCCTCCCTAAGCTCACAGCCCGTGTCTTCCGGTTCAACATGGGAACGAACTGGCAAAGTGGCTTCACTCCTGACCCTTTTAACCAGCGAAGGGTAACGATCCTCAAATACACCCAACGTGGGGCGACGGGTGGCAGCTGAAACATCTGAAGACAGATGTGTATAGGGGTATGACATACCACGAGGATCTACAGAGTGGGAACTCGGGAGAGTCGCCGCGGACCTCTGAGGGACAGAAGGTCCAGGATGCACAAAAGGCGTTGGTCCCGCAAAACTGGCCATGGGACCAGAGTGCGAGGGCAGAAATGCCACGGAGTTCATGGTGGCCCCACCACGAACATCCGAATCCAATGAGAAAACTGTGCTGAGAGACCACTGCAGAGGGTTCGGCTGGCAGCCCCTCCGACTTCGCCGAGTTGAAGTCAGGGAAGGCTGAGGTCGATACCCCAAGTCAACACTACCAGACATCTCTACAGACCCCTGCAGGGATAAAACTGCTGTGCTCAACGGCTGAGAGGCAACCGCAGAGGGTTCAGTTGGCAGCCCCTTCCAACTTCGCCGAGCTGAAGTCAGGGAAGGCTGAGGCCGATAAGCCACATCCACACTTCCAGAGATGCATCTCTGCAGACCCCTGCAGGGATAAGCTGAGGCCGGCTGAAATGGTGACTGATGACATTGCCGACGGAACAGCAGTAGCAGCAGATATGACGGGAGCTGTTGAAACTGGTGGAAAAGGGGAGAGCAACCTAGCTCGGCTCCAAAAGAGGAGTCACAACCCTAGTGACAGCCTCAGATGTCAACTGGAGAGGGACCACAGTCCCGGAACCAGGTATCTCTTCACCGGACAACTCAACAGCTCCCGCAGTACACACCACACAAAATGACTGCATATCCCCCATGGAGGGGGTATAAACTCTCACCAGACGTGGTCATGTCGGAAGGCCCCGAACGACAGCATTCCCCCTCCCTGCGGGTGCGGGGGAAATTGTTACGAAACTGCACCACATGCTTGGGCAAAAGGCATTGCCCTCGAGGAACAGTCGTGTGCATAACAGAGGTGAGAGCAGTAGAAGAAAAAGGTGAACTCAACAGATGTAGAAATTAGAACACCACAAACTATGAGAGAAAGGTGGCAGAAAAAAGGATCAGAGGGAACCCAACTGACGGCCGACAGGGACCAACAAACAGAAATTCTGCCCTCAACAGAGAGGAGAAATCCTGTCCATACAGCCCCCCATTGACACCTAACTCCAATAATAATAATAATAATATCCAAAAGGATAACATAAATTTTTCAACCGAAAACTTTTATGTCTGAACCGCATGGTATGCGAAAGTCGAACGTGAACACAGAGAATATATAAAATACAAAGAAAATGTGGTTGAAAATAATAACGAGAATATATAAAACACAGTCCTGTTATTATACGACCCTCAGATCCATAATTCCAGTCACAGGTAACAATTATCAACGAGCTGAATTATCACCGTTTCTGACAGCAAATGGACGTCCTGCCACATGGGCGGACGAAAAAAGAATGATTCATTAGTTACTGCCTGCGCACTGGTTTCCGGAAGTTATGGATTTGCACTGAGAGCAGAGCATCCCCTACTGGGTGTATGCTGGTGGCGCTCGACCTAGTTTTGGCTTATTTTTTCTTTGTGCTTTTGCACCACTTTCTTTCCCAAATCGCTTGGGAAAGATCAAAATAGAGAGTATATTTTCTGAGTTGGGGTCTTCCACTGTAGTGCAAGCCTGTAGTAAACAATTGTAAAGTAGGTTGATAAGAAATGGGCATTTTAAATTTTTTCTATTTTTAGCTCCTGCGGTTCCCATGGGGCGACAGGAAAAAACATTTTTTGCATAAATTAAGTACTTATGACCCAATAAGCCCTCATATCAAATTTGATTCAAATCAGCCTCTCAGTTTGGAAAATAGAAAATTTGAGAGGGGCCAAAATTCCTGCCCCTCCCATAACAATGGCAAATATAGCCCCTCAAACTTCTCTTGAACAAATCTGGGTGTACACCTCAAAAGGAAGCTGCACACCAAATATCAAGTCTCTGCTACTGCTGGTTCATGAGAAGATTTTTTAAGATTTAGGCACACTTTTTGGGCGTGGCCCTACACAGGGTGCGGCAACTTGATTTGAACAAAATCAAAATGCGATGTCATAACAAACAATCATCTCAAATTTCACTTAAATCTGTTCAGCGGTTTTGGAGGAGAAGCCGCAAACACCATGTTCACGGACGACGGACGAAGAGTGATCACTAAAGCTCACCCTGACTTTCAGTCAGGTGAGCTAAAAATTTCTGATTCCCCCCCCTCCCCTCCTCCAGTAAACTATAACACAACCGACTACAATTGTTTTTTACACAATGAAAGTACAGCCATGAAATAAAATTTTCTGTAATTTCTAACCAACCCACCAATTCCAACAGAGTACACTTAACCCTCCCACCAATTCCAACAGAGTACACTTAACCCTCCTACCAATGCCAACAGAGTACAGTTAACCCTCCCATCAATTACAACAGAGTACACTTAACCCTCCCAAAATTCCAACGGCATACACTTAACCCTCCCACCAATTCCAACAGAGTACACTTAACCCTCCCACCAATTCCAACAGGGTACACTTAACCCTCCTACCAATGCCAACAGAGTACAGTTAACCCTCCCATCAATTACAACAGAGTACACTTAACCCTCCCAAAATTCCAACGGCATACACTTAACCCTCCCACCAATTCCAACAGAGTACACTTAACCCTCCCAGCAATTCCAACAGAGTACACTTAACCCTCCCACCAATTCCAACAGAGTACACTTAACCCTAGCACCAATTTCAACAGAGTACACTTAACCCTCCCACCAATTCCAACACTATAACATTGTTAATCATCATCATGTTCTATCAATCCCATCTTCCCAGGCTTGGCATTCTTTAGGAGTGAAGGAGTGCTGCACGCCTAGAAAAAATTGAGGGCAATTTTTTGCACCCCTTGATTTTCTGGAATGCCAGACCTGTTTGGACTGCCTTTAAAGTCTATTATCATTTCATCCCCGGAGTTCCAATGTGTTCTCTGTGCCTAGTAGCACAGAGAACACATTGGAACTCAGGGGACGATTGTCAATGTTGCACTGATTCGCATTAATTCATGACCAATTCTGTGTAGCTTTTCGATAGATTTTGTGTGTAGAATACAGTCACATAAGAATTGAATGCAACATTTTGAATAATGAGAAGAGTGTGCCAATTTTTCCACTATGTAGCTAAAATGTAGTACAATTTTTCAGTCCCAATATTAATACCTTGAATTGAATGTAACCAAAAAAGCATACAAGTTTTTGAATTGAAAATTTCAAGTGCAACTGCACTCCCAAGCAATCTGAGGAGGGCAACTGTTTTGCACTCCTTGATTTTCTAGATCGCCTGGCCTGTCTTCCTGAAATCATTTTAAAAACACACACATGGTATATATATGAGTAACCAATGAATTTATTTTAAGTACCAACTGTAATAAGTTGTGAGATGGCAACAAAATATTTTCTCTCTTAATTGTCCTTCACCAATAACTCTGCTCTCATTTAGAGCTGTTTTACACAAAGAAAATCATGGAAACTTTAGTGCAGTAAAATTATGAAGATTTGTTGTCAAACAGTTATTTCCAAGTTGTCAGACACTGGACTGGAAATAACTACTTGGTTTATAAAACTTTTTTACTTGACACGCTGTACACAAATGTCTAAACATTGCAAATTTTTAAGGAGTTGATTATACCATGAAGGTACCCTCAAATACGGAACCCTCAATAATGTACCCTCAGTAATGTACCCTCAATAAGGTACCCTTAATAAGGAACCCTCAATAAGGTACCCTTAATTGAAAAACAATGGTCGCCAACAGGCAATAATTTTGTTAAATGAAAGTGTCAATGACACAGTAGCTCAACTTGTCAAGACATGTACATGTATAGTATGTAACAAAGCAATGACAAACATCTAGGTAATGACCTGATAACAAAGGTACATATAAAGTATTGTAACGGTCTGTACATAAATACTGGCCGTAGCCTGTAACAAATGTATAGGTAAAGTATTGTAAAGGTGGGTGACAGTCAGATGCTAAACTAGAAAAGAAAACTTTGAGTCCCAGAGTGGGTCTAACTGAACCCCAAAATATTTGTTCTCATAGCACAGTGATAACAAAGGCACCCCAAAACACACTCATTCCTGTCCCAAGGTGAAAACAAAGGTACCCAAGAAGTTTCGTGAAGATCGGTTCATAAATACGAGCTGTATAGAAGTTGTGACAAAAAACTGATTGGACCTAATTTCGGTACAAAATGGCCACTGGCAACCATCTTGAATTTTGGACCGCACTCAGAAACACTCGTTCTCGTCCCAAGGTGATAACAAAGGTACCCAAGAAGTTTTGTGAAGATCGGTTGATAAATACAGCCTCTAGCCCAAGCCATACTGACATGTGCACTTACAGTGTATAAGTAGCATTGAATAAATCAAAATTCATCTTACTTGCATAATTTCTGCACGAGAAAAAAACCCATACTATATGTGATGTATTCCATGTTACTAAACATTCATACAAAAATTTATTCAAATCAGAACTTTCATACAGAAGTTCTGTACAAAAGACTGATTGCACTAATTTTGGTACAAACTGGCTGCTGGTGGCCATCTTGAATTTTGGACCACACCCCAAAACACTCGATCTCATCCACGGTGATAACAAAGGTACCCAAGAAGTTTCGTAAAGATCGGTTCATAAAAACAGCCTCTAGCCTGAGCCGTATAGAAGTTCTGTACAAAAAACTGATTAGACCTAATTTCGGCACAAAATGGCCACTGGCAGCCATCTTGAATTTCGGACCTCACTCAGAAACACTCGTTCTCGTCCCAAGGTGATAACAGAGGTACCCAAAAAGTTTCGTGACGATCGGTTGATAAATATAGCCTCTAGCCCAAGCCGTATTGACATGTGTACTTACTGTGTGTAAGTAGCACTGAAAAAATCAAAGTTCATCTAATTTGCATAATGGTAATAAACATTCATACAAAAAATTATTCAAATCAGAGCTTTCATGTGGAAGTTCTGCGCAAAAATCTGACTGCCCCTAATTTTGAAGAAAATGGCTGCCAGCGGCCATCTTGAATTTTGGACCTGCCAGCAGCAATCTTGAATTTCAGACTGCAACCAAAAACACTCGTTCTCGTCCCATGGTGATAACAAAGGTACCCAAGAAGTTTCGTAAAGATCGGTTCATAAATGCGGCCTCTAGTCCGAGCCGTATTGGCATTTGCACTGACAGTGCTGAAAGTAACACTAAATAAATCAAAGTTAGTCTAATTTGCATAATTTAAGCACGAGAAAAATACCCGTATGATATGTGATGTATCTCATGGTACTAAACATTCATACAAAAAATTATTCAAATCAGAGCTTTCATTTGGAAGTTCTGTACAAAAAAACAGATTTCTGCGTCGTCGGTACAAAATGGCAGCTGGCAGCCATCTTGAATTTCGGACCGCACCCAAAAATTCTCGTCCCACAGTCATAACAAAGGTACCCAAGAAGTTTCGTAAAGATCGGTTCATAAATACGGCCTCTAGCCTGAGCCGTATCCAATTGTTGATGTACGGACAGACGGACGACTGGCCATGGCATAAGCTCAAATTTGGCTTCGCCAAAGTTGAGCTAAAAATATTTTTCCTGCAAACCTGACAGATGTTGCATGCACATGCCCTGAAGTCAAGGCATGTGTAACCATATCCTAAAGTTTCAATGCTCAAAATTAGCAACTGCGGGAGGAGTTGATTACACCATGAAGGTATATTCATTATTATATTATTTATTTATTTATTGGTGTTTAAGGTCACTTAAACATACTTACTTATGCACAACGGCTAATCATGACTGTCACAGTTTTACGGGTGGTGGAAGCCAGAGTACCCAGAGAGAACCACCGAGCAACGACGAGCAACTGCCAGCTCCCCAATATCGGAACTCCGCACTGCAGCAGGGTTAGATTGGTTGAAGACATGCGTACCATCGACGTGCAGTGCACCTTAGTACCCCCATGTGGACAATAACAATACACCATGAAGGTACCCACAATTAAAAACATAGAGATAAAGACATTTTCTAAGCTAAATAAAGACATTTTTTAAGCTGATAAAAGGTAATAACTGACAAAAACAGAGTCGTCTGAACTAACATGGTAATGTGATGAATGGCTGCCTTGAAAGGTGTGAGTGTGGTGTATGATATCACTTTGAGACAAACTGATGGACTGATTAACGAGGAATATTGGGGGTGGGGGTATAAGGAGCTCATTAACCAGACATGATATGGTGACCCAATGAGCTTGTTCCAATGAGGGGTCATATGTGGTGTTGAAATGCTTTTAAAAATTAATTCTTTCCAACTGCTTAACTTTAAAATTAAGCGGACAGATACAGCCTATATCTTAGGCACTGGGTTAACTCTTAACAAAATTTAGTCATGGCTGTTTATTTAATTGGGTTTAACAACACTTTCGACTGCCAGGGTCAACTCATATCGGACAGTTTTATGGGTGGAGGAGGCCAGAGTACCCGGAAAGAACCACCAAGAAATGGCAAGCAACTGTCAGGCTCCCCAACATACTAACTCCACACAAGCAGGGTTAGCATTGGTTGAAGACAAGTGCACCATTGATGAGCAGTACGCCTTTGTACACAATGCCATCATGCACCCACATGGGCAATGGGGGTGAAGTGTCTTGCCAAAGGACAGAATGCGGTTGCCGCTGGTGGGATTCGAACCGAGGACCTCTTGGCTTGTGGTCTGCACTTCTACCTACTGAGCCACCGTGCCCCCAACTTAATTTGATAAAAAATTAATGAAAATTTAACTCAAGAAATCATCGGCAAAAAAATCTATTCAATTTACAGCGGAAAAAGGATTAAATGTGCTCAAATTATACTTAATTCAGTGCCAAGTGAAATCCTGTCTTTGGCAGGAATATCTGCGAGCAGCATGCAAGGAGTGAAGGCAACTAGAAATTGAACAAACGAATAAGACTGATTGATTAACCCTTTACCCAACGTAACGGCCAAAACCGGCCAGCGCTATTCTAAAAAAATCGCCAATTAATTTTTATTATTTTTTGTCTCAAAAACATAGGTTATGGCCCCTCATTAGAACGAGCTCGTCGAGCTCGTTCCAATGAGGAGTCATAACCTATGTTTTTGAGACAAAAAATGAAAAAAATTAGTTATTCAATCATTTTTTGGCAAGTGTCGTCTGCTTTTCATGTTAGGTAAAGGGTTAACTGAAATGCCAGGTTGTATTATGAAGAAAATTTTGTTACTTGTACATCAGTATGAAGTGTGTTAACAAGTATATCAACAGTAAATGTCAATGAATCTGGTGTAAAACATTGATTGCAACAAAACTTAACTTCCACCATCAACAATTGATGAACAAGTAAGAGAGAAAAATCCTGTAACCATCCAACCAATTTAATCGATGGTTTGTTTATGTTTTCAACTTAACCGTCAACAATAAATAAAATACGATATAACCTAAAGGATATTCTACATATAAAATTAACATGACACAAAACATTTATACTGACAGTACATTGCTTTAAATGCCAATTCAGACAAATGACTTTATATAAAATTATTCTTCTAATAAAAAGTGCAATTGAATAATGACCGTCGGTGATGTCAGCGGAAAGAGACATATGAAAAATTGTCTAGCAGTACACACAACAAAGTTTTATTTCATTAAATCTCCAAATAAATGCTGAGACTGATTCGCAATTGAACAAGCAAAATAAAAATTTACTCATAGATATGATAGTAACTTCTTGTACCCAACCAGTTACAATATACTGTTAGGGGAAATATTGTTAACGTAGAAACTTCTAGTATCCAACCAGTTAAAATATACTGTTAGGGGAAATATTGTTAACATAGAAACTTCTTCTACCCAACCAGTTACAATGTACTGTTAGGGGAAATATTGTTAATGTAGAAACTTCTTGTACCCAACCAGTTAAAATATACTGTTAGGGGAAATATTGTTAACATAGAAACTTCTAGTATCCAACCAGTTACAATGTACTGTTAGGGGAAATATTGTTAACGTAGAAACTTCTAGTATCCAACCAGTTACAATGTACTGTTAGGGGAAATATTGTTAATGTAGAAACTTCTAGTACCCAACCAGTTAAAATATACTGTTAGGGGAAATATTGTTAACATAGAAACTTCTTCTACCCAACCAGTTAAAATGTACAGTTAGGGGAAATATTGTTAAGGTAGAAACTTCTTGTACCCAACCAGTTAAAATGTACTGTTCGGGGAAATATTGTTAACATAGAAACTTCTAGTACCCAACCAGTTAAAATATACTGTTAGGGGAAATATTGTTAACATAGTAACTTCTAGTACCCAACCAGTTACAATGTACTGTTAGGGGAAATATTGTTAACATAGTAACTTCTAGTACCCAACCAGTTACAATGTACTGTTAGGGGATATAATGTTAAGGTAGAAACTTCTTGTACCCAACCAGTTAAAATGTACTGTTAGGGGAAATATTGTTAACATAGTAACTTCTAGTACCCAACCAGTTAAAATGTACTGTTAGGGGAAATATTGTTAACATAGAAACTTCTTGTACCCAACCAGTTACAATGTACTGTTAGGGGAAATATTGTTAATGTAGAAACTTCTAGTATCCAACCAGTTACAATGTACTGTTAGGGGAAATATTGTTAATGTAGAAACTTCTAGTACCCAACCAGTTAAAATGTACTGTTAGGGGAAATATTGTTAACATATAAACTTCTTGTACCCAACCAGTTAAAATGTACTGTTAGGGGAAATATTGTTAACATAGAAACTTCTTGTACCCAACCAGTTACAATGTACTGTTAGAGGAAATATTGTTAATGTAGAAACTTCTAGTATCCAACCAGTTACAATGTACTGTTAGGGGAAATATTGTTAATGTAGAAACTTCTAGTACCCAACCAGTTAAAATGTACTGTTAGGGGAAATATTGTTAACATAGAAACTTCTTGTACCCAACCAGTTACAATGTACTGTTAGGGGAAATATTGTTAACATAGAAACTTCTAGCATCCAACCAGTTACAATGTACTGTTAGGGGAAATATTGTTAATGTAGAAACTTCTAGTACCCAACCAGTTACAATGTACTGTTAGGGGATATAATGTTAAGGTAGAAACTTCTTGTACCCAACCAGTTAAAATGTACTGTTAGGGGAAATATTGTTAACATAGAAACTTCTTGTACCCAACCAGTTAAAATGTACTGTTAGGGGAAATATTGTTAACATAGAAACTTCTAGTATCCAACCAGTTACAATGTACTGTTAGGGGAAATATTGTTAACATAGAAACTTCTAGTATCCAACCAGTTAAAATTTACTGTTAGGGGAAATATTGTTAATGTAGATGCTCAAGAGAAGTAATATGAATATCTGAAGTAACCCACAAATCATTACAAAATGGTTATATTTAAAATATTGATGCATTAGGACCTGTGGGGGCTTTTGGGAGTCATATTTAAAACATTTAAGCATTAGGTGCTGTGGTTGCTCCTGGGAAGATTTTAGTGGCTACATTTAAAACGTTTAAGCATTAAGGACAATGGTAACTTTTGAGAAGATTTCATTAGTTACATTTAAAACATTTAAGCATTAGAACCTGTGGTGGCTTTTGGCAACATTTTATTGGTCATATTTAAACTGTTTAACTGGTAGAGCGCTAAGTTATTTTTGGTCATCAAAATTTGTTCACGCATCTTTGCCTTGTTACAATTTATGGGAGAGTGCCATCAGGCAAAACCATGAAGACTAATTAATTTCACTTCTAAGATAATATGAAGCACATCCACAGAATATGACACCTATGGGCCGGGGTACCTGCTCTTCATATTAAAGCCCTGATAGTGGCTTCTAGCACTCTACCAGTTAAGCATTAGGCACTCTGGTTGCTTCTGGGAAGATTTTAGTGGCTACATTTAAACCGTTGGAGCATTAGAACTCATATGGGGAGGGGGGGGGGCTGGTAACATTTTATCAATTAGATTTAAAATGTTTAAGTATTAGGACGTGTGGGGGGTTTTGGTTAGATTTTATTGGTTATATTTAAAACGTTTAAGCATTAGTCCCTATGGTTGCTTCTGGGAAGATTTAAAACAGTTAAGCATCAGGACCCGTGATGGGTTCTGGAAAAATTTAATACTTTTAAGCATTAGGACACTTGGTGGCTTCTGGGATGATTTTCCTCATATTTCCTCAATTACAAAAGCAGACGAGAATTTTAACTAGATGACAACTAGTGAAGCAATCCATCAAAATACTTTGTCCAAATGTGAACCAATGTGTATTTACAATGACCCAATGTGTATTTACAATGTCCCAATGTGGATTTACAAAATAACCACACCTATGACACAACGTGTATTTATAATGACCCAATGTGTATTTGCAATGAACCAATGTTTATTTACAATGACCCAATGTGTATTTACAAAGACCCAATGTGTATTTACAATGACTCAATAAGGATTTACAATGACACAATATGGATTTACTAAATGTGTCTTTACAAGACCCAATGTTGATTAACAATGACCCAATGTGGATTTACAATGACGTAATGTGGATTTACAAAATAAAATCATGTATGACCCAATGTGGATTTACAATGGCCCAATGTGGATTTACAATGACCCAATGTGCATTTACAATCACCAAATGTGTTTTTACAATGCCCAATTGTGTATTTACAATGACCCAATGTGCATTTACAATGACCCAATGTGTATTTACAATGACCCAATGTATGACCCCACAACCACATTTTTTGACACGGCTCATGGAGCCAAGGTCACATCATGCCTGACAGTTTTATGGGTGGAGGAAGCCAAAGTACCAAGAGAGAACCAACGTACAGAAACTAGCTACTGTCAAACTCCTCAATGTACTAACTCCATTCTAACAGTGATAGCTGCAGTCCAAGGCAAGTGGCCCACCAACATGCAGTGCCACTGTGTCCTCTATCCATTCTAACAGTGATAGCTGCAGTCCAAGGCAAGTGGCCCACCAACATGCAGTGCCACTGTGTCCTCTATTTGTTTACTGGGGTTTAACAACACTTTTGACTGCCATGGTCACCTCGTTTCGGAATGAAAGCAATTGGGATTAATTTTCTTGACCAAGGACACAATGCAAATACCACTGGTTAGGACTGAACCTTCAACCTTTTGGTTTGAAACTCAACTCTTTAATCACAGACAGGGGAATTAATTCTGTTTCCAGAATAACTCTTCGATAGATCCGAAGTATTCCAAATTCTCTAACTGCAGCCCGGGGAATTAATTCTGTTACCAGAGTAACTTTTGGATACTAGTGTTGAAACGATTAGTGATTTTCAGGAATCGACTAGTCGCCAGCAGTAATCGATTACTAATCGACTAGTCGAAGCCCCCATGTTATTGTTATCAAACACGTGTACCGCCGTTCTTCCCTGGTTAAAACTAACAGTAATACTTGCAATGAAACAATGGCAAGTGAAGCTTTCAAAGTCCTCAAAACCTCTTTCAGTTTCGAGCGAGAATTAATGTTGGTAGCTTCTGTTTAAAATCATTTTTTCTCAATATAGTCTCTGATATTTTAATAAAATAATTCATTATTCAGGGTTTTTTTTATATTATTTGTTCCATCCCATTGAATGTTAACAAAAGGAAGTGCTCTTTACGCATGCGTGATGTACATCCCCTGTCGAAAATTAAGCACAGTTAACGCCCACAGCAGTCATCAGTCTGTCAACAATTGTACACTGAACACTCCCACACAACTACTCGTATTATGACTTAACCTCTTATCTGTCCATAATTATGCATACATCGAACACGCCTACTAATTTCCATATTGTCTGCTTTGAAAATCATCACCTGACCTGATTGGGTTTCCTCTTAACTCAGTTGCAGTTCGAGGAAAAGCTAGTTTCACTTTCAATTTCCCGGAAACTCGCAGATTTCCAGGAATTTGTCCGCATGTATTTACAAAATGAAAATAAAAAGCACATGGATTTTGTAATTGGTTCTTTAGTGATAACAAATTGTTCCAAATACGAACTGGTATGTGTTCTTCCATAACTTCTCTTTGATGTTTCTGTAAGACATTTCGAACTTACCAGAACCTGGTGAACAAATTGATGTCCGAAGGTGGCCTAATTTCACGTCAACTTTGGGTCCTAATTTTCCTGCAGGCTGCTCCCTCGAGAATAAGCTCACCCATATATTTTTCCCTGTTTACTTCACGCACCCCTGGTCTTATTCAATCTCTGGTCAGTTGGCCAACTAGGGTTCCAACTAGGGTTGTTATTCATGCAGTCGGAAACATCAAACGCGTTATTTACGTGGGTTGTTTTTTGATTTCGGGAGTTTACTTGCGACGTTCGCAACAATGTTGGGTGAATTTAAGGGGATGGTGTATGGTTGGGGCAGATGTTCCGACTAATCGACTAGCAGATTTAGGGATCGACTAATTTAATAATCGCGTCAACACCGATTAGTCGGCTAATCGTTTCAACACTATTGGATACATCAGAAGTATTCCAAATTCTCTAACTACAATACTTTATTTTGATAGATCACAAGATTCTGGATTCCATTAACAGGAGTTTACTTTACTTTGAAATATCAAAAGATTCTGAATTCCATTAACTGGAGTATACTTTATTTTGATAGATCAGAAAATTCTGGATTCCATTAACAGGAGTTTACTTTATTTTGATAGATCAAAAGATTCTGATTCCATTAACAGGAGTTTACTTTACTTTGAAATATCAGAAGATTTTGGATTCCATTGACAGGAGTTTACTTTACTTTGAAATATCAGAAGATTTTGGATTCCATTAACAGGAGTTTACTTTACTTTGAAATATCAGAAGATTTTGGATTCCATGATTAACAGGAGTTTACTTTATTTTGATAGATCAGAAGATTCTTGATTATATTTATTTATTGGTGTTTAATGACACTTTCGACAGCCAGGGTCACCTCGTGTCGGAGATTCTTGATTCAATTAACAGGAGTTTACTTTACCCAACATGCAATGAACAGGTTAACTTCCTATTAATGGTGTGATAAATGGTTTGGCATTTGGAAGTTTTATGCAGTTAGCAGGGTTATTCAATTAAGCAGATTTACTCTAATTAATGAAGGTTGTTGTGTATACTGTCTATCCAATTCCATTAAATAAAACTATATACATTAAAACTTAGAAAATAAGAATTAAATAGAAAAATAAAATGTTACACACCACTGCCTGATAAACTGTTGCAACATAGGTGCGACCTCTTGCGGGCATACTAAACCAAGGCGACCAATTGTTATGGCTATTACGATGCCGGTGACAAGACGAAGACAAGGAGCAAATATAAAGGGAAGAAAAAACAGAGAACAACTTGTCAACAAAAACATACAGGCAAAATAAAATAATGATTAATTAGAGTCCAGTTACATGCAAAATAAGTGTAAACCCAACATAATAAAAACATCAGTACCAAACTCTTCACATTTTTATATCAATAATATTGCCAAGTTGTATGTTTCTCAATTTTTCTGATTCTTTGTAAAATGTTTCATTTTTCAGATGCTACACACTGACCCTTCACCAAAGAAAACAATTGCAGTCAGAAAAGAATTAATATAAACTTTGCCATACATTTGTTTTCTATTTTTTTGTGTGTGACTTCTATAGAAACATAAAAGTGCACATTGACAACACAATAATCCCACATGTGTTTAATACAAAATTTGAACTTCCAACTCTTCAAGTTTGATATGATTTATGCAAGCCTCTGAAAACACATTTAGCGAGTACTTTCACATTAACCAATCATATGCTGAATCACCTGAGGATATTTCTTCAACAGTAAATAATTATAGAAATTTTATCTTTTATTTTTGGTTATTTTATACAAAAAAAAAGAGAAAGCAAATTTATAAAATGCACCCGCTAAAAATATAAGGAAATAGCAAAAAAATAGATGTCATAAGTTTCATCTTGACCCATACAAAACATACGATTACATTATTTAAAAATCCTACTTTTCACTTTAGGTACATCCAGCAAACGACAGTGAAAATAGTATCAACGAGCACAAAATAAACTTGCAAAAATGTTCTGAAAGTGACAGATGTTAACAATTTCATGTTGAAAAGCTGTTGTTATTTGTGGTATTAAATAGCGAATCTCGAATAGATCCCAAAACTCATTGTAAAATATGAACAGAGTTCACCAAATTCATATTGGCTAAGCTTCAGTCAGACCCAAATAGAATTTAGTCAACAATGTTCCTATTTTACATATGGTCGAGGGGGGGGGGGGGGGGGGGGGACGTCTTCTTCTCATGTAATGGTGGAAGATTTATATTTTTCAACACAGTTTTCATTTTTCCCTAAGGCCAGTTGCACATTGTGACAAGTATCAGCTTTCTTAGAAGTCAGTATACCAGTACTTTCTCTTTAAACAATGAATTGCAAGTGGCCCGAAGCGCTCGTCTGAAATAAGATTTAATAGAATATTTCTATTATTCCTCCAAGTTAAAAGTTTGGTTCCAATAATCTGATCCCCTATGGATGCTGCATAACAAATATCAACAGATTTTGACTGGATGATCAGAACAATAAGATTTTTAAAGAATTTTCTGCATACTGCATTCAGTAAATATTTGGGTTCTGATACTAGCACACATATGTAGTCCTCGGAATTAGGAAAATATTGCGACGGCACAACATTGCCGCTGCCAAAAATTCTGCGACGGCAAATTTTTATCAGCGACGGCACATTTAAATTGGTTTGGATGACAGTATTGTGACACTAAGTGAATAATAATCATTAATCAGAACAGCTGACTTCGAATGGACAAGAGATCTCTGGTGGGTGGTCAGTTGGACAATCTGTAGTTCGATTAAGTGATCAATTGATTAACTGGTTGTCCTAATTTTAGGGGCTGGTTGTAACTCGCATCCATGCATTATTAGCCTATCGGTTTTGACAGTAACTGTTAGAGACAGAAATATTTGCATTGCGCATCAACCCGGGGTGAGTTGACTCTGACCCGATAAACACAACCAGAATTATTTTCCAACTCACCCTTGTTTTGTGCTTAATGCGTTTATTTTTTTATTGAACCGATTGATTGTTTTCCAATTCAGTTTGTTTGAGATTGTACAGTTTACATTATGCCACAAGTGGAGAATGCTAAAATTAAAATGGAACATGACCACGTGCTCTGTTGAGATTACATCAGTGACCAATAGAACTGCCGCATTGTCCCAGTACACCAATTTAGCATACTTTCATGAAACAAAGAATTTGATTGGTTGTATTTATGTAAGGTGTGACGTCAAAAGGGAATTGCCCAGGAATTCCTGGGTTATTTTAGACGTGCATCACAGTCAACAAGGGGGTTCTTTCGAAAAAACACAAACAAATGAAAAACAACTGGTTATGAACAGTATTTCAACCACATACATTTTGTACAAACTAACTTTCAAATTAATTAATATCAGATATTTCCACAAATATTGATTTTATACACCAGTTACGCCTATAAAACATATGTTATGTAGGGTTGGATGATCAGTTCTGACGAGTGACGGACTTCAGGTAATTGGGACAAGTAAAAAAATATTATGGCTGCTAATTTGCGACGGCAAGAAAATGCTGTCGTCATGCCCCACGGCGGCGGCGTTTACGACGGCACTGCCGAATGCCGTTGCTAATTCCGAGGACTGCATATGAATCCCAGGGACTCCATTTGAACATATTCGTATCTGACCGTCATAAAGATGCTGGATACCACATATCACATCAAAGATTTTCAAAATATATTTGTGATATTGCACCAAGTTATAAATCCTTCTTAGATTTTCAAACTATATTTGTGATATTGCATCAAGTTATTTATTTATTGGTCTTTATGGTCACATATTTCTGCAACATGGAGATAAAGTGAGTTTAGTCAATCGTTTGTTCTCATGTTGCCATTTTAGAGGACTTCCTCTGAAACCATCGGTGACTGAGTCCTATTTTACCAGTGAAACAGAGATTGTTTACCACAGTAAACAAGCACTGCTTCACATTCCGGGTTCCCTCTGGTTGGGGGGGGGGGGGGGGAGGGTGAGTCAGGAGTTGGTGGGGGTTGATATACAAATACACTGAGTGTATTTGTGGATGTGTGGATGTGGCAGGTCAAAGACAAATATCTGTAACGTGCTTCACTTCCTGGGGTTACCACAGGGGGTATGAAGTTAAAATTTGTGCTCCCTTACGGTGCCCAAATATGAAACCAGGGACTTGATTTGAACAAATTTAAACCTCACCTCCCAAGGATGCTGAATAACAAACAAAAATATTTGGCCCTGTGAATCTGAAAAAGAAAATTTTTCAAGAATATTCCCGATATTACACTAAATTAAATTCGGGTAGTGGGAGCTCAAACTTGAATCCAATCTTCCTAAGGATGCTGTATATCAAAAGATTCAGACTTGCGTCTCCCGAGAAGATTCTTTAAATTTTGGAAAACAGGTCAAATCAAACATTTTTTCAACTGCCCATAGGTTGTTACCCAAGGTAATGACACAATTGATTGAAATTTTCTTTACTTATTCGATCCTACTACTGGCCCTCAGGAAACTTCTTAACAAATATCAGTTCTCTGTTCGGTGCAGTTTTGGAAACGCGGGCATTAAATTTTTTTTTTTTCTTTTTTGTGCCTGGGGTTCCTCATGGAGAAGCAAGAAATGCATGAACCAAGTACTTATTACTCAATTATACAGCATACCAAATTTGCTTTAAATCAGCCCATTGGTTCAGAAAATATAAATTTCGGGGAGGGTAAAAATCTGACTCATCCCAAAACTTCCTTCAAACTTCCTTTGAACAAACTGCACAGTACATTTCAAAAGGAAGCTAAATACCATATATCAAGTTATTACATCTACTGTATCTTGAGAAGATTTTTTAAAATTTGAGACAATTTTCCTCCACTCCTCTCCCATGAGGGCAGCATTCCAATTTCAACACTAGACCTCTTCATAAGCACAGCTAACGAAATACCCCGCAATGTGCAGGCCAACCCCCAAAAAAGATTGCTATCAAGTCGATTTTTAAAAATATGCTTGCACATTGTATATGTGCTTCATTCTGATGCACAGAAAAGGAAAGAGAAATAAAGTGTCACCATATGGCGACACAAAAAATACCCCCGCAAGTAAGGCAATACAGTTTTTGGGTATATACAAATACTAAGTACATGAAGGGCAATGACTCTGGCAATAAAATCTCGAACGACACCATAGGATACACTGATAGGTGATTCCTATTATACCCCCACTGGGGGTATAAAAACTGTCATCTTCCCTCCCCTGTAATCATTCACATGAAATTTTATTGGAATTAATCCAGCGGTTTGGAAGACTGAAGAAGACTCAAACATCACCTTTACCACAGATGCCAGGCACTGGAGGAAGACTGAAGAAGAGTGATATCGATATTGCTACTCTGACTTTCAATCAGGTGAGCTAATAAAACAATGACCTGCTTTCAAATAAAATTCAAGGAGACCAAATTTAATCATGTGAAGAATCAACTAGAGGATGGCCACCAAAGGGTGGCTGATTCCCCCGAAAAAAGCCTTGATAGCCATTCCAACCTTATTCGCGACACACCCTCTGGTTGTGGGCAATAACAATACCAAGTATCATTAATATCCTTGAAGGCTGTAAGAAGTTATGGAGCGGACACGAATTCCGTCTACGCCCGGACGGACAGACGGACGATATCACGGCTAGATTCCCCCGAATTTTTTTCGGGGGAATAGAAATGCCGATAGGATCACTGATCCAATGTCGAGTTGTGACAGCACAAAAGTGGGTTTAATCATTATCAACTTATCGTCTGGGAACCAGTTGTTTACAATTTACTATTGAGCTAGCAAGTCCAAAATAAATAGGGTTCTTCCTCTTACAAAGGCCAACCTACATATGAAGTTTCATGAATGTGGGTTCAACCATAGTCAAGTTATCATCCGGAAACCAATTGTTTATGATTTAGTATGTTCAAGGTCACTGTGACCTTTATCATTGACCTAGTGAGTCCAAAATATTTTGGGTTCTTCCTTTTACCGAGGCCACCCTACCTATGAAGGTTCATGAATGTGGGTCGCACCATTATCAAGTTATCGTCTGGAAACCAATTGTTGTTTATAAATGAAACATTTAGTCTTGATTTACTCTATTTTATTCATTTATTTTTCTTACGTGAATATTTGCTTTCCAGTCTCCTTGATCAGGTCAAGTTTGCAATGATGCGTGCCTACAATGGATGTACTGAGGCCAAATAGATCTATAAACAAGATATATAAATTTTATAGTAAATTTCCTTTCTTATTATACCTACCGCAATTGTTTACTACAGGCTTGCACTACAGTGGAAGAACCTAACTCCGATAAAATACTCTCTATTTAAATCTTTCCCAAGAGATTTGGGAAAGAAAAGTGGTGTAAAAACACCACGAAAAAATAAGCCAAAACTGGGTCGAGTGCCATCGGCGCACACCCAGTATGGGACGCTCTTCCATAGTACAAATCCACAACTAACGTAAAACAGTGTGCAGTGCATCAATTCGTCATTCTTTTGATTCCGACAATACAGGAGTTATGTGATCAGCGGGAAGGAAGGATTCTTACCCGAATAAGAAGACGGGAGGGCCTCCATGTAAACAATTGCGGTAGATATAATAAGAAAGGAAATTTACTATAAAATATATATTTCTTATCAACCTACCTTAATTGTTTACTACAGGCTGCATAGACAAAAGGATGGAGGGAATCACATAACCAACCCACACATAACTCAACAGCACTGGAACCGTGGAAAGAGGAAGAGATCTCTAGGCCTATCAAACCACAGCATCACAAACATTAGAAAAGACAATGAAAGATGAGGCGTATGGTGAAGTGCGACGCACAGAGAGAAAGGGCAGTAACAGCAGAGCTGGAACTGACCCTGAAAAAAGCTGAAAGGCTGGGATAGACAACAGCCTGAGCCGAAGAAAGAGGGTCCCAAGGACCAAGGTCCTCTGTCGGCTCCTGCAACTGTCGCAGATAAAAGGAAAATGTAGCATTTCTCCAGTAGGCTGCCAGTATAACATCCATCATCCGACAATACGACAGAGTTATTAAAAGAAGAAGACAATGCACGCACCTCGTGGCAGAAAAAACAATTGGTAATACAAACACCAGTAGCTAGACGAGCGGAAGCTGCACGAATAGCAAGACAAATCCATCGAGAAATGGATGCAGGAGAGATCTGACATGTGAGAAAACGCATATTCATCCAGGATAAAGGCACGAACGCCCCCAACCCCCAAGCAGAGCAGCGCCCAAGAAAGTGACCATCTTGGAGTAAACTGCAAAGTCCTAGGCCTTTTCAAGGAAAAGAGCTGAACAAGCTTGGAGAGGCAAGGATGCCCGATCCTGGCCCCACATCCCGCGAAGGGAAAGACCTACAGGATCCAACATCACACCCCATCCGAGATCGCTGATATCTGCCGTCAGAACGCGATCGGACGTGGGTAAGTCCAACAGGACACCCTGCGTGATCCACTGAACATTCGTCCAGTGGAGAAGGTGAGGATAAGAGAATCTGGTAACTGAAGCACCAGATCCAGAGAATCGACATTCGGCCTCCAACGACTGAGCAGAAAGTGTTGGAGAGGTCTGACACGCAGTCAACCTAGAGGAATGAGATCCGTCACCGAACCGCAGAGACCGATCAGCCGGAGAATACTCCGTGCCATCGCGGATGTGGACTGGGACAGACTCAGAGCAAAAGCTGAGAGAATCACAGCCTTGGCCTGGGGAACCGCCACCAAATTGAATTGGGTGCGGAAAGCCATCCCCAGATGACAAAACGACTGAGAAGGGACCAGGTTCGACCTCTCCTCGTTGACTCTGAATCCTAGCGACATGAGCAAGCTCAACAGAGTGGCGACATTCGACCCAGTAAGGCAGCATTGGAATGCCTCTGGAGGATATCGTCCAGGTATGCCGAAGTAGTCACCCAGGACTGTGTGCGATGGAAAGCTATCACATGCGACATCAGTCTGGTGAAGGCCCAAGGAGCCAGGTTGAGGCCGAAAGGCATGGCCTTGAACTGGTAAACTTGACCCAGGGAAGTGAACCTGAGATACTTCCATGACGCCCGATAAATCGGAACGTGAAAGTCTCCATGCTGAACTTGGGAGCAATGATAGACTGGTTCAGGATACTCACATCGATAACCAATCGGAGTCAGCCGTCCTTCTTCTGCACCAAGAACAGGCGGGAATAGAACCCCACTGACGGAATGTTCTTTCCGACCTCGATCGCCCCCTTTGTCCGGAGATTGTCTATCTCCGTGGACAAAAGTTCCCGACGTAAAATGTCTGAAGGAACTGTGGTTGGAAGAGGCACCCTTGACAGAGTGGGGTGCCATCGGAAGGATATTCGCAGCCCGGACCGAACAACATTTAACACCCAAGGATCGGATGTGATGGTGGCCCAATGGACTGCGAACTCTGCTATCCTTCCTATCCGAGTCGAGGTGAGGACCTTCATTTCGAGCCCCAACGAGGCCCGCGAGAGGAGAAACCACCTCCTCAACTGAATGAAGAATCCTGATACTTCCCTCTAGTCTGCCGACGCTTACCCTTACCCCTTGAGTAACAAGAAGAAGCGGTGGCAGAAGGATCTGCCTTTTGCTTCGCAGAGGAAGCAGAAGGGTACTTGTTAGGCTTGGAACGGCCCCTGCCTCCCCTAGAAGGCTGATCAAGCTGAAGAAACAGCAGCTGATCTTTGGAATGACGTGGTACGTCATTCCGGACCGTCGACACGGAACCATGGAAAAGTTGCCAAAGAAGCAGATCGAAGAGTAGCGCGCTGCTCCTCTGGAAGGGATCGGCCAGTGTCCAGCACAGAGTCCCTTCGAACTAATTCCAGATTAGCCGTGTTACAGGCATGCGTGTGAGTAAGATGCATGAGCGCCTTGGACAGCACACACAAAGGAGCCTGTACCTCGTCAAACTTATCTGGAGGCAGATAAGCAGCTAAGGCTCAGACGACGTGATCTGAGAGAGAAAGCATACCAAACATCTCTGTTGATAAGCCCAACGTGGACTCCAGAGTCGTCATCGGAATGATGGCAGACATGGGCTTGGAAAGCCCGAGGGAATTGAAGTCCTGATCCAAAACCGTCAAAGTCTGGCAGACTGACGGATTGGTGGAATCGTAGTAACGATAACAAGCCAGAGGCAAAAAGGTGTCAACCCTGGTGAAGAACGGAGCCTTCATAGCCTTGGATGCTTCAACCAACTGTACCGACTGGCACGGACGAAGACGCCCAGAAGCAGGTTGCTCCATAGGCTGTTGGCGAGCGACCGATGATCGCGCCCTGGCTGACACTGTCGGCTGGTTAGATGGTGTGAGATCCGGAAGGAACCCAAACACAAAATCAAGAGCTGCCCCCAAGTCCGAAGACTGCTGTCTCTCGACATCAAGCATCTCTGACTCTTCCCCTGAGTTGGAAGACACATAGCCCATCGTGGGCAAACCAGCCGACACCTCCCATGGTGTCGGAACACAGAAAGCAGCCTGTTTCCAATCCCGGGAGGCGGCGCCATAGGGGGCACCTGGAAACCACTCGCTGCCTCGCTGGAAGCAACGGGAAGGCTATTTGACAGAACCTGAGTGAGTAAGGAGAGGGCCTCCCTAAGCTCACTGCCCATACTGGCCGGTTCGACAGGGGAACGAACCGGCAAAGTGGCTTCACCTCTGACCCTCTTAACCAGAGAAGGGTCACAATCCTCCAAAACATCTGACGCAGGACGACGGGTGGCAGCCGAAACGTCTCAAGGCAGACGTGTATACGGGTACGACACACCCCGAGGATCAACATAGCAGGAACTCATGAGAGTCATCGCAGACCTCTGTGGGGCAGAAGGTCTAGGCTGCACAAAAGACGTTGGTCCCTCAAAACTGGTCGTGTGGCCAGAACGAGTGGACGGAAACGTCACAGAGTTCATAGTGTCCCCACTAAGAACATCTGAATCCAATAACACAACTGTGGTGCTCGACGGCGCAGAGACCACAGTAGAGGGTCCGGCCGGCAGCCACTTCCAACTTCGCCGAGTTGAAGTCAGGGAAGGCTGAGGCTGATACCCCCCATGTCTACACTCCCAGACACCGCAGCAGACCACTGCAGGTATAAAACTACTGTGCTCAACGGCTGAGAGGAAACAGTAGGGGGTTCAGCCAACAGCCACTTCCGACTTTGCCGAGTTGAAGTCGGGGAAGGCTGAGGCCGATACCCCACAACCACACTACAGACATCCCTGCAGACCCTTGCAAGGATACGCAGAGGCTGGCTAAAACAGTGCCCAATGACGTTGTAGACGGAACAGCAGTAGCAGCAGATAGGACGGGAGATGTTGGAACTGGCGGAAAAAGTGGAGAGAGCCACCTAGCTCGGCCTCCAAAGGAGGAGTCACAACCCTAGTGACAGCCTCAGATGTCAACTGGAGAGGGCGCATAGTGCAGGAACCAGGCATCTCTTCACCAGAAATCCAACAGCTCCCGCAGTATCCACCACGGTAAAAAACTGCACATTCCCCACGGAAGGGGAATAACTCCCACCAGACATGGTCGAGTCGGGAAGCCCCGAAACAAGCTGCACATCCCCCACGGAGGGAGTAAACTCACACCAGACGTAGTCGAGTCGGGAGGCTCCCGAAACGACAGCGTTCCACACCACCCGAGGGTGCAGAAGAAACAGCCACGAGAATGCACCAAGGCGAGGGCAAAAGGAAGTGCCCTAAAGGAACCGAACTGGAAATAGAGGTGGGAGCAGAAGAAAAAGGTGAACTCAACAGAAACAGAAAGTAGAACACCCTCAAATACGAGAGAAGGTGGCAGAAAAAAAACCGGCCGGTACACGACAGAACCCAGGCGGTCGACAGGGACCGAAAAAACAGAAATTCAGCCCTCAACAGAGTGAAGAAATCCTGTCCAGACAGTCCCTGGTTGACACCTAACTCCAATAACAATTAAATTCATCAACCGAAAAATTCATTGTCGAATTGCGTTGACACGATGTCGAAAACAAAACATTCGCGAAAATGGAATAGTAAATAATATACAATGAGAATGTGGTTGAAAATATAAACGAGAATATATAAAGCACAGTCTTGTTTTTATACGATCTTCAGATCCATAATTCCAGTCACAGAAAAAACATTATCGACGAGTTAAAATATCACTGTTACAGAGCAAAATGGCACACATCCACCATGTGTACGGATAATCAAAAGAATGACGAATTGACACACTGCGCACTGTTTTACGGTAGTCGTGGATTTGTACTATGGAAGAGCGTCCCATACTGGGTGTGTGCCGATGGCGCTCAACCCAGTTTTAGCTTATTTTTTCGTGGTGTTTTTACACCACTTTTCTTTCCCAAATCTCTTGGGAAAGATTAAAATAGAGAGTATTTTATCCGAGTTAGGTTCTTCCACTGTAGTGCAAGCCTGTAGTAAACAATTGAGGTAGGGTAATAAGAAATAATAGATTAAATGTCTGTATTGGATGTACTGAGGCCAAATAGGTCTATAAACAAGATATAATAGATTAAATGTCTGTATTGGATGTCCGGAGGCCAAATAGGACGAACTGAGGCCAAATTGGCCTATAAACAAGATATACTAGATTAAATTTTAATGTCTGTATTAGATGTACTGAGGCCAAATAGGTCTATAAATAAGAGACCCCACGGGGCCTGGAGTGCTCATCTTGTACAGAACACAACTTAAACAGAGTCCAAGAATGAGTCTACATTAAGCAAGCCATCTCCATAGGCTACACTGTCAATACTTGAGTCCCTCAGGAGTGACAAAAATAATCTGGGCATCATGCCGTTTCTTCAGTCAATCATAAGTAAAATGCAGAGCTACCCTATGAAGCCCCTTGATACAACCTACGATTAATCTTCGTACCTCTAGAGGGTACTGAATACAAAATTTTTAATTCTTCAGCAAAATGGCCAATTCCGGCTCCCATAGACAGCCCAAATATTAACCCAGGCTCTTGATTTGAACACAGTTAAATCTGACTTCCCTAGAGATGTTGTGTACCGAATATGAAAGCATTCTGACTGTTGGATCTGAAGAAGAGAAATTGTAAAGAAATTTCTTCGAATTGCACTAAGTTCAAATTTGGGCTACCATAGCGAGCCCAAATATTAACCTAGGCACTCGAATTGAACAACCTGGAATCTGACCCCCCTAGAGATGTTGTATACCAAATATAAAAGCATTCCGACTGGTGGATCTGAAGAAGATTATTAAAGAAATTTCCTCATATTGCACTAAGTAAAAATTTGGGCTACCATAGTGAGCCTAAATATATACCTAGGGATCTGATTTGAACAAACTTGAATCTGACCCTCATAGAGATGTTGCATACCAAATATCAAAGCATTCTGACTGATGGATCTGAAGAAGATTTTTTTTTTCCGTAGGAAGCCCAAATATTAACCTAGGGACTTGGTTTGAACAATCTAGAATCTGACCCTCATAACAATGATGTATACCAAATATTAAAAGATTCTGACTGGTGGTTCTGAAGAAGAAGATTTTTAAAGAATATTCCCCATATTACCCTATGTTAAAACTTCGGGCTCCTGTAGAGAGCCCAAATATGAACCAATGAGCTTTATTTCAACAAACTTTTATCTGACCCCCCCCCTATGAATGCTGTATACCAAATATCAAAAGATTCTGATGATTGGTTCTGGAGAAAAGATTTTTAAAAATTTTTGCAAATATGCTGACTCAGCATTTTTTCGATGCCCATTACAGAACACCCTGACATAACCGATGGCAATTTTTTTTTACCATTCAATTCTACTGGTCATAAGGATACTTCATACCACATAAAAGCTCTCTGTTCCATGGGGTTTGGGAAATATGGGCGTTTGAAAATATTTCTATTTTTAGCTCCCAGGGTTCCCATGGGGATGCGGGAATTTTTTTTTTTGCATGGGTCAAGTATTTATGACCCAATACTACCACAAACCAAATTTTGTTCATACAGGACCATCGGTTCAGAAAATAGAAATTTTGGGCGGGACTAAAAATCTTACCCCTCCTATTACAAAGCCAAATATTACTTCACAAACTTCGTTTGAACAAACTTGATTCTACACCTCATATGGAAGCTCCATAGCAAATATCAAGTCATTGTACACACTGGTTCTTGAGAAGATTTTAAAAATATTTTGGAGCATTTTCCCCCACTCCCTCCCTATGAGGATGGGCATGCTGAGTTGAACAAAAATGAAATGCCCCTTTGGGACCATCACTCACACAAACTTTCACTTGAATTGGCCCAGTGGCTTTGGAGGAGAAGAGCAAAACATGGTGTTGACGGACGTCAGGCGACGGACGGAGAGCGATGAGATTAGCTCAGCTTGACTTTGTCAAGATGAGCTAAAAAGATTTAATAGATTTATTATTTATTTATTGGGGTTTAAGGACGGAGAGCGATGAGATTAGCTCAGCTTGACTTTGTCAAGATGAGCTAAAAAGATTTAATAGATTTATTATTTATTTATTGGGGTTTAAGACACTTTCGACAGCCAGTGTCACCTCGTGTCAAACAGTTTTATGGGTGGAGGAAGCCGGGGTTCCTGGAGAGAACCACCGAGCAGCTGTCAGAACCTCACAATGCATTAACTCCACACAAGCAGAGTTAGCATTGGTTGAAGACAAGTGCACCATCAACGTGCAGTATGCCTTAGTACACAATGCCACTGAGGGCAATTGGGACTAAGTGTCTTGCCCATGGGCACAATGCGGTTGCTGCAGGAGGGATTCAAACTGAGAACCTCATGGCTTGCAACCTGCATCTCTACCTACTGAGCCACCGCGTCCCCATATAATAGATTAAATGCCTGTATTGAATGTACGGAGACCAAATAGGTCTATAAACAAGATATAATTGATTAAATGTCTGTATTGGATGTACTGAGGCCAAATAGGTCTATAAACCAGATGTAATAGATTAAATGCCTGTATTGGATGTACTGAGGCCAAATAGGTCTATAAACAAGATTTTATACATTTATTTATTTATTTATTAAGGTTTTAATGACACTTTAACAGCCAAGGTCATATCGTGTCGGTAACAGTTTTATGGGTGGAGGAAGCCGGAGTACCCTCAGAGAACCAGCGAGCAGCTGCCAGCTCCCCAACATCGTAACTCCGCTCTGCAGCATGGGCAAGGTTAGATTGGTTGAAGACATGCACACCATTGACATGCAGTATGTCTTAGTACACGGCGTCATCATGCCACATGTGTACAATCGGGGTTAAGTGCCTTGTTCAAGGACACAAGACGGGACTCCGAATCGATCGCTCAGATGGTCACCCATCCAAGGACTAACCGGGCTCGACGTTGATTAACTTCGGTGATCTGACGAGAACCAGATTTTATACATTAAATGCCCGTAATGGATGGATGCACGGACGCCAAACAGGTCTATATATAAGGAGAATTTGATCATCGGCAGGGTAATTTCTCGATGTATACAAGATTTTTTTTATTCAATTAACAGGAGTTTTTTTCCCCCTCATACTGGTAAAATTTGGGTTCCCTTTTCGTTGGCCTAAAACTGTCTTGATGCCAAAATACCAAATATCAAGAGTATTGGATCTGAAGAAAAGATTTGTAGAATATTCCTTATATTGTCTCGTTAAAATTTGGGCTCCATGGGATGTTTGTATAAACATTAGTTCATTTATATAAATGTTTGAAGGGAATATTTCATTACTATCAATGTATATACATACACCGTTTAGTTCAATTTGAATGTGGAAAGAAAAATGTTGATTGGACAATACTAAAGAATCATAGTCTACTTATATAAACTTGTTCAATACTAGGTTAATGTTGATACTGAAAACACAAGTCTACATGAGAAGTGGACTCAAATGGATAGAAAATACAACTATAGTAATATAAAAAATAAAACTATAGTAATACAAAAACAAAGGATTTATACAGGGTACACTGACACTTATAGTGCATGGAACTGAACTTAGAAACATTTTTCAATATCATATATTTTGCAAATTAACATCAGACTGAAATAAAAATCATTAATATTAAATTGTGAGAAAAAATAATCTAAACATTTAAGACTTACTGCAGTTTGATAATATCTACAGCCTCAAAGGCTTTCTTCCCCCTTAACCCTTTACCCAACGCAGATGATATCAAAATTTATTATTTTAAATATCATTTTTTCAAGTTTTTCCAAAAATTTCAACAAAACCATATCATGTGACCCTCGTTGGAACGAGCTCGTTCCAACGAGGGGTCACATGATATGGTTTTGCTGAAATTTTTGGAAAATAATGTTTTCGACTGCTGAATTTGCATATTACATGGGTGTACAAAGCCGATTCATTGGGTAAAGGGTTAAACTGCGAGGGCTGACTTCTGAGATTGGTGAATTATGATATAATGAAAAAAAGTCAAACACCATAGTCAAGTCTTTGCGGTCTTACAAATAACGAAGCAGACTTCAAACAGGTGCCTAGCATACCAGATAATAGTCAAACTACCATACCAGTTAATAGTGAAACTACCATACCAGTTAATAGTCAAACTACCATACCAGATAATAGTCAAACTACCATACCAGTTAATAGTCAAACTACCATACCAGTTAATAGTCAAACTACCATACCAGTTAATAGTCAAACTACCATACCAGTTAATAGTCAAACTACCATACCAGTTAATAGTCAAACTACCATACCAGATAATAGTCAAACTACCATACCAGATAATAGTCAAACTACCATACCAGATAATAGTCAAACTACCATACCAGTTAATAGTCAAACTACCATACCAGTCAAACTACCATACCAGTTAATAGTCAAACTACCATACCAGTTAATAGTCAAACTACCATTCCAGTTAATAGTCAAACTACCATACCAGATAATAGTCAAACTACCATACCAGTTAAGTCAAACTCCCATACCAGATAATAGTCAAACTACCATACCAGTTAATAGTCAAACTACCATACCAGTTAATAGTCAAACTACCATACCAGTTAATAGTCAAACTACCATACCAGATAATAGTCAAACTACCATACCAGATAATAGTCAAACTACCATACCAGATAATAGTCAAACTACCATACCAGTTAATAGTCAAACTACCATACCAGTTAATAGTCAAACTACCATACCAGATAATAGTCAAACTACCATACCAGTTAATAGTCAAACTACCATACCAGATAATAGTCAAACTACCATAGTCAGGTCTCAGCTGCTTTACAATCATTGGAGACTTTAATGTTGACAGATGATAGTTTATATAACATAGTCACGATGTCTTGACCGCCTCATACTTAAGAACTTGAAACATTTTCTGTTTATTCAAATGAAAATAATAAAAAACGAAATAGACACTTCGACTCTTTTATCACAACAGACACCGAAACCAAAGCAAAATTTCACAACTTTGTTAACAGCTCTTAACCGATACCAAATTTTTTTTTTTTGGCCCATCCAAGTCTATGGGCCCCAAGGATGATTCATACCAAAATTACAATTCTTGTTTTCTGCAGTTTTAGAAAAATAGGCATTTGAATTTTTTTTTTTTCTTTTTTTTTTGGGGGGGGGGGGGGGGGGGAGGGGTAGCTCCTGTGGTTTTTCACAGGGGTAAGGTGGGGAACAGGGGTAAGGCGGGGAACAGGGGTAAGGCGGGGAATGAACAAATTTTTTCGACAAAAATCAAGTCCTGTAATACTAATGCATATAAAATTTGGTTCAAATTGGCGGCCGACGAGTTCGGAAAATAGAAATTGTAATTGGCCGTCAAGTTCGGAAAATAGAAATTGTAATTGAGGCCCAATATTCTGCCCTCAAAGCACAAGCCCAAATATCTTGTGATGAAGCAGCAGCTGGAAGACAGAAATGTGAGTTAACATACAATGGATGCAAAGATTTGGCAATAGCTCATCCTGACTTTCAGTCAAGTGTGCAATAAACTGCATAAATATCATGGCAATTATGTTAACAATTGGGAGGGAAGATTGCCCCTGCAACTTGCATTAAATCAAAGTTATGAGGGTGGTAAATACTCTCCACACAGCATATTTTGATGAAAATGAAAGTTAATTTTGCATATCTGAAAGTATTGGTTGGTTTCCTCCACTGAGTCAATGTTTTTCAAAGACAGGAGTTGACAAATTTAATGAATTCAAAAATACTTATGCTCAAATGTTGACACACAGCTCTGTTGGTTAACCTTGTTGTCGGTGAACAGTATTCATTCCAAAAATGCATTATCATCAGCAGGGACCAGCCTAGGGGGGAATTTTAGGGAGATTTCAAGTCTCCCTCCAGAAAAAATAGGGAGACTGCAGAGTCATGTAGGGAGACTTAAAAGGCAAGTGGGGAAAATTAAGAATATTCATGTACCACCCCCGCCGCCCCTTCATATTTTCAATTTATGGTCCTCCATTAACGTACAAATAATCCAGGTCCAGTTGTCTATGATGCATCTGTGCCAGGTTAAAAAATCACAATGTAATTATTGACTGAAAATCCCCCACTGCTACCTTCTTCTTCATGACCCCTCACCTCTTCTTCGTGCCAATCCCCCATCACCCTCCTGTGGTTGCCTTTCAACAAAGTCTACTAAGCTAATAATTTCCTAAGTCTGAAAGTGTGAACAGGACCAGATGTAAGAAGGTTGCTTGGGAGGTACTTTGTTAGTTAATAAACAAAATACATTCTGGGGTCGAGTATTTTGTAAAAGAAATGTCATTCCGCATCATTTTTATGGCATTCCGGTGTCATTCCGCGTCATTTCATGTCATTCCGATGTTTAGGAGGACCCTTTTTCAAGATCGTCCACATGCACACTTGTGTCCTGTACAAAGCTTTTCTTGACATCACTAAAGCTTTTTTTCATGTGTTTTAATTCCATTCGTGTTTTTCTGGGAATAGACAGCCCAACAGTTAACAGTCGTCAGCAAATCGAAATAAAAATAATGTGTTATAAAATACGTCCGTTGAGTATACATTTTCGGCATCCTAAGCGACGTAACCTACTTTCAAACTAGGTTGTTTTGTTGAGTCACGCAAGTCACTTATTTTCGTTTCGACACTTGAAGCTCCGACTGGAACGCAACAAAATAGAAATAAAAAAAAATCCGCCGAAAGCGACAATGGACAATTGCTTGTCGTGTGATTTCAAATAAATGGACGTTTATTTGACGAATTAAAATGCCCATTTATCACACTCGAGCACATTCGATTTTTGAAAATACTCGTTTTCATGTAAACCTCTCATCAATCAGTTCAGCCTTTTCTCATTTTGGCCAATTTTTAGAGGGCGACTTGTAATCGCCCCGACTATTTTTCTAGGCGACTTTGGGCTTAGAAGGGCGACTTAATCGCCCTAGTCGCCCTCACGGCTGGTCCCTGATCATCAGTATTTGACTGAAAATTAAGGAGTGAGGATTTCCAGAATCAAATGAGTGTATGGCATCATATACAGCTTGACTGTTGTCATCTGTGCTGATACTATTGATGATCAAATCAAATCAAACACCAAAACAAATGAGGAAGGGAAAATCATATCAATATAGGTAGGGAATGTTACTGTTTATCGTTTTTTCAAGTGGGTGATGAATCCCGTTTCGTACTGCATGCCTGAAAACAAAGAGAGTAGTAAACGTCTGCCAACCACACAAACCTCTGTCCACTCACCTCAACTGTGCAATCATATTAAAATTTACACTGTACTTTAGCCCTAAACCCAATGCAGACAATATCAAAATTTGGGCTCATTCCTTTTAGAGGATCACATAAGGTTTTGTTGAAATATTTTGAAATTTTTTTTTTTTTTCAACTGCTTAATTTGTAACTTACATGGGCAAATGCAGCCAAATGGTTAGATAAAAGGTTAAAGTGACTGAGAGATGCCACACTCTGTCCTGGGTCACTATAACATTGTGGTTTTGGTACGTAACATAATGACATCAAAATGAGAAAACCAAGACTATAAACAAGAGGGGGGGGGGCATACCCCCAAACAAGAAATGAGCCATGATACTGTGAAAGCTATTCCCATAAACAACGTGATTTGCATGTATTTTCTTTGTTTTACTGCAGGGACATGACTCATTTGAAAGCCTTTCCCATAAACAATTTTCATTCCAAATTTCATTGAGATCCAATAAGCCAAACCTGTGATACAAGGCAGACAAAAAATAACCTATTTTTGTGTGTTCAAAGGGCCATAACTCACAGAAACAAGAGGCCCCATGCGTCTTGAAGCGCTCACCTTGAACAGAACACAATATAAACAGAGTCCAAGAATGAGACTACATTAAGCAATCCATCTCCATAGGATACATTGTCAAGCCTTGTGCCCCTCAGGAGTGACAAAAATAGTCCGAGCATCATTCCTTTTCTTCAGCTGATCATAATGTAAAATGTTGAGCTCCCCTATGAAGCCCCTTGATACAACCTATGTTGATTAATCTTAGTTACACACCTCAAGAGGATACTGAAAGCAAAATTTCTAATTCTTCAGCTACAAGGCCAATTCTAGCTCCAGGGAGCCCAAATACTAACCCAGGCTCTCGATTTGAACTAAGTTAAATCTGACTTCCCTAGAGAAGTTGTCTACCAAATATGAAAGCATTCTGACTGTTGGATCTGAAGAAGAAAATTTTTAAAGAAATTTCTTCATATTGAATTAAGTTAAAATTTGGGCTACCATAGCAAGCCCAAATATAAACCTACAGTCCCGATTTGAACATACTTGAATTTGACCCCCCTAGAGATGTTGTATACCAAATATGAAAGCATTCTGACTAGTGGATTTCAAGATGAAGATTTTTAAAGAAAGTTCCTTATATTGCACTAAGTTAAAATTCGCACTACCATAGGGAGCCCAAATATTAACCCAGGGAACCAATTTGAATAAACTTGAATCTCACTCCCCTAGAGATATTGTAAACCAAATATGGAAGGATTCTGACAGGTGAATCTGAAGAAGATTTTTGAAGAAATTCCCTCATTGTACTAAGTTAAATTTCAGGTTCCCATATGGAGCCCAAATAGTAACCCAGGTACTCAAATTGAACAAACATGAATCTGACCTCCCAAGAGATGTTGTACACCAAAAAGTATTCCGACTAATCGATCTGAAGAAGGTTTATTAATTAATTTCCTCATATTGCACTATGTTAATATTTGGTCTACCATAGTGAGCCCAAATATATACCTACGGATTCGATTTAAACAAACTTGAATCTGACCCTCCTAGAGTTGTTGTATACCAAATATGAAAGCATTCTGACTGGTGGATCTGAAGAAGAAAATTTTTACAAATTATCACACATATTGAACGAAGTTAAAATTTGGGCTTCCACAGAAAGCCCAAATATTAACCTAGGGTCTTGGTTTGAACAATCTTGAATCTGACTCTCATAACAATGATGTATACCAAACATTAAAATATTCTGACTGGTGGTTCTAAAGAAGAAGATTTTTAAAGAATATTCCCCATATTGCCCCAAGTTAAAATTTCGGGTTCCTGTATTGAGCCCAAATATGAGCAAATGGGCTTTATATTAACAAACTTGTATCTGACCTCCCTATGGATGCTGTATACCGAATATCAAAAGATTCTGACAACTGGTTCTGGAGAAAAGATTTTTAAAAATTTTTTGCAAATATGCTGACTCAGCATTTTTTCGTGCCCTCTCCAGAACACCCTAACATAACCGATGGCATTTTTTTTTACAATTCAATTCTACTGGTCCTAAGGATGCTTCACACCAAATAACAGTTCTCTGTTCCGTGTGGTTTGGGAAATTATTTATTTATTGGTGTTTTAAGGTCACATATTTTGGAACAATGGCTAACAATGACCGTGACAGTTTTACGGGTGGAGGAAGTTGGAGTACCCGGAGAGAACCACCGAGCAATGGCAAGCAACTGTCAGCTCCCCAACATACCAACTCCACACAAGCAGGGTTAGAATTGGTTGAAGACAGGTGCACCATCGACGTGCAGTATGCTTTAGTACACAGCGTCACCGTGCCCCCACGTGGGCAAAGGGGATGAAGTGTCTTGCCCAAGGACACAACGCGGTTGCCGCAGGTGGGATTCGAACCGAGGACCTCTTGGCTTGCAGCCAGCACCTCAACCAACTGACCATCAGTTCAGAAAATAGAAATTTTGGGCAGGGCAAAAAAAAAATCTTACCCCTGCCATTACAAAGCCAAATATTGCTTCTCGAACTTCGTTTGAACAAACTTGAATCTACACCTCAAAAGGAAGGTCCATAACAAATATCAAATCATTGTACTCACTGGTTCATGAGAATAATATTTTAAAAATACTTTAGAGCATTTTCCTCCACCCTCTCCCTATGGGGCTGGGCATATTGAGTTGAACAAAAATGTAATGCCCCTTTGGGACCATTACTCACACAAACTTTCACTTGAATTGGTCCAGTGGTTTTGGAGGAGAAGACCAAAACATGGTGTTGACGGACGACAGATGGACGATGGATGGAGAGCGATGGGATTAGCTCAGCTTGAATTTGTCAAGGTGAGCTAAAAATATTCCAACAGCAAAAGTGGCTGATGCTACTTAAAGACCTGATGATAATGAACATCTGAATGCAATTTCATCAAAATCTGAGTAATGTTCAAGTTATAATGTGAACAGAAACTGAGCGTGGAGAGAGACGTATGGATGGATGCACTGACAGGAGCAATCCAGAATAAACCACTTTTTGAAAAAAAAGTGGGGGTATAATACCACGAAGCTTTCCAAACAGGAATACCTATAAATTATAATGGCCATCTGTGAAAATTTAAGTAACACAAGATAATAGAAATATTTGTTTTGGGGACTTGTGATAGTTATTTGAAACACTCATATATCAAATATATAGCTTTAGTTGGTAGAAAAGTTAAAAGTGAGATAGGATGACAAGTTACAGTTTATAAATTGTGTGGGCAGCTGGTAGTGGGTTGGGAATGTGACAAATCTTTCAAGAATGCATTGGATTTTTTTTTTTAACTTCCCAAAAACATTATTTGAAGATGGGAGTAACAATATATTCAAATGAGTTGCAGTGATTTTGAAGAAAATTCCGATTTATGATTTTAAGCGGTAATTCGGATTTATGATTTTAAGCGATACGTTGTGAAAAGAATTTTGCATTTGGTGAAAAGACATTTTGAAAGTGAATATTTCCTGATTTCAAGTAATATTATGATTTCAATTTAACTGGTAGAGAGCTAAATTATTTTTCAAAGGTGATTTGGAACACAAGTATTTTTTTCAAAGACTATATCATTGCTGTTTGCAATGATAGCCTTAGTTTAGCAAGTTGATTTGTACCTGTTGGCACACTCCAATAAACTGTAACAAAACAATTTCATAGAAATATTTTTTGTTCTACAACTTTGCAAACATCAAGCTAATGTATACAGCATAAAGCCACTAAAGTGGCTTTCAACAATTTTCAAAGGAGCCATGATAGTGGCTTCTAGGACCCAACCATTTAAAATCTACTGATCTGGCTGGTCATTGTTAACATTAAAATCAACTGATGTGGCTGGTCATCGTTAACATTAAAATCAACTGATATGGCTGGTCATCATTAACATTAAAATCAACTGATATGGCTGGTCATCGTTAACATTAAAATCAACTGATATGGCCGGTCATCGTTAACATTAAAATCAACTGATGTGGTGGCTGGTCATCGTTTACATTAAAATCAACTGATGTGGTTGGTCATCGTTAACGTTTGAACAATGTAACTTTGCTTGAATGCTAAAATTGTATGAGTGTTATAGTAGTCCTTGATAATCATTTGACACAGTCCTTGAATGGAGGAGCTTAATTAAATCAAATAACCAATCAGAATGTGATCTTCCAACAATGCATGCCTATACCAAGTTTCATCAAAATATGATTATGTATGTTCCAAGTTTACAAAGTCATTTCTCAAATATTTTCAACAAAAAGAGGTACTCGTACATACTTAATATGCAATCAGAGTGAGATCTTCCCATAATGCAGAGTGAGATCTTCCCATAATGCAGAGTGAGATCTTCCCATAATGCAGAGTGAGATCTTCCCATAATGCAGAGTGAGATCTTCCCATAATGCAGAGTGAGATCTTCCCATAATGCATGCATTTACCAAGTTTTAGCATATTTGTAGAAGTCATCGTTTTCACATATGCAGATGGATGGACAAATGCAGGAGCCATTTCTAAATCCTCCAGCAAACTTTGTTTGAATGGGCAGATAATTACTGTTGAGTGGGGTGGGTAATTATTGCTAGAGTGTGGGGGGGGGGGGGGGGGGGTAATTATTGGTAAAAGAGTAGCATGGGATTGGGGTTATCTTAGTTGAAAGTGTTAAGCAAAATTTTGTGGCCAAGCCTTTTTGAGGTAATATTTCAACTTTTATTTTCAGTTTTGTTAACCTTCAGGGCCTGGGCAATTGTTCTGAATTCTCACCAGACTACAACCTGTACATGTCCAGCTGCTTAACAGTGATTTCTAGCCAAGCCGTAACAGGCAACCAACACTTGACTAGAAATCATTGCCCAGGTGAATAGTTTATTGTCAGCATGACCATCTGAAGATGGCAAGGTCAGGGCACATGCTTGAAATTGCAAATGCCTCAAATAGACCTTTAAAAGTTAAGGTGTGTTCAGAAGTCACAAAATTACTGTAGATGTGATTTTTGTACATAAAAGAATGCCACTGTTGAGCCCATTGGCAGTGGTATTTTAAGAGCTGTGGTAGAATGATACAAGAACAACTTATTCTGTATTTTCCTGATGTGAATTCCTCTTTGGTACTATCTGCAAATCTCAGTCAGGTCAGATACCGAATACAAAAACCGATACCGAGGTATACCCCCTAAAAATAGCGAAACCGATACTGAACACAAAATTCTAGTATTGCCTATCTTTAATCCTCCAGTCCCAGGGTACCCATCATCTAAGTTGTTGAAACTCAACTACATCATACTACTCTCCGTAAGTAATTTTTGGGTACCCATCATCTAAGTTGTTGCAACTCAACCACATCATACTACTCTCTATAAGTAATTTTGATGAACATAACTAATAAGATTAATTACCACAAGGAACAGTTCTCTTCAATTTTAAAACATATATATTATCAGTATGGGCTTCAATATAGTGTTTAACCCTTTACCTAACATGAAAAGCAGACAACACTTTAAAAAAAAATTCTAATTTTTTTCATTTTTTGTCGACGACAAGCTCATTCCAAAGAGGGGTCATAACCTATGTTTTTGAGACAAAAAATGAAAAAAATAATGAAAATTAGTTGGCAATTTTTGTGAATAGCGCCGGCCGGTTTTAACCGTAATGTTGGGTAAAGGATTAAAGAAAGGCTGTCCAAAAGTGGAAATGACAAAATTAAGGTTGGAGATTTATAGCTTGCCTGGTGTGATTTAAGGTGATAGACTGTGGCTACTCTGGTATTTTGAAAACAGTGCCGTCATTTCAGCTGCAGATATAACAAACTGCTCATTAATACAAAAATACTGTTGAACGTGTAAAATTTAACATTGATCAATAGCTTCATAATGTGACAATTACTCGACAGAACACAAGACAAACAAATCATTTCTATTCCCTAAACCAATCTAATGTTTAAACACTGATAAACTTCAACATAAAAAAGTTTACTCCAACACCATTAACCCATAACTTTACAAGACTTTCTTCAAAATAAAAAGCTTTAGTCCAACACCATCAATGCACTCACTTGCGCGCCTATCTTGAAGGAATGAAAATTATTAATTCAGTGCCCATTACCTCAGTGAAACAAGCTCAAAGGGCATCTTGTTGAATTTCTTATAACATCAAGTCATGGTGGAGTAAAGCAGACATAACTTGAATTAATAAAAAATTCAATGGAGTCTGAAGTGATGAAATGATCAATAAATTTACCTATTGTTATTTCTGTATTAAATATAGTGCTACATTTACAAAACAAGAGCAAAGAAACTGTTACCTCATCCTGGTAATATAGTGTGTTTTGTAGTATACAGGAAATTCCACTGGTTGAGGGCTAGATTATTTTAGGTGGTCTGAATTTGTTATTCAAAATTTGTTTTATTGCAAATTATTGGAGAATGCCAACCAGACACTCTCCAATAATTTTTAATAGAACAAATTTATGTGAACAAACTATTATTTGCATTTGACCGAATACCAAACACAAGAAACAAAAATGTTGGATTTTGCTCTGGTACCCTCATTTTATTGAAAGCCTTGATATTGGCTTCTGGCACTCTTTGTTGTTGTGCTATGCACTGTTGGTCAAATTTCTGCCTGTTAGATGAAGGGTTAACAATATAAAAGAATACACAGAACAAACCTACAACCACAATAGTTAGAAAAACCTGGGATCCTGATATCTTTTCCTACTTTGTCGTTCTCCTTTGTAGGTATCGGTACAAATATATATATCTTTTCCTACTTGGTTTTTCTCCTTTGCAGGTATTGGTATAAATCTATATACTTAAGCTTATTTTTATCCTGCATTTTTAAAAAACAAGTGGGGATATTCTGGTGATCTCCATCCGTCCCATCTGTACGACCGAACTTCATTTCACCACGAGTATGTAATTCAAAACATTTAAACTATGCTGAGGTGTTTAGCTAGCATCTGTAGATAGGTATAAAGGTTACAAAATTTTGATTTTATTGTTATTGTTAGCAAATCAGTTTCCATTGAAAGGCTCCTAAAGGTTTTAATTTAAAACATTGAAAGTGTCTTCATATGTTCTGGTATGGTGCCCAAATATGCATAAAGGTTTCAGATTTTTGTCATTAGAGAATCGGTTTCCGGTGGAAGGCTCCTAGGGGTTTTAATACTTATCATTGAAAGTGTGTTCAAAAGTTCCAGTAGGATGTCTAGATGTCACTTGTTATACTTATTTATTGGTGTTTAAGGTCACATATTTCTGCACAATGTCTAATCATGACAACATGGAGATAAAGTCAATTCTAGTCAATCGTTTCTACACATGTTGGCCATTTTAGAGAAAAACACCCCAAGCATTGGTGCCTGGGTCCTATTTAACCATTAAAACAAGAGCTTAACCACATAAGCAATGCATCACTTCCCACAGGAGACTTTTGTCATTAGAGGATCAGTTTCTGGTGAAAGGCTCCTAGGGGTTTTAATTCGAAACGTTGAAAGTGTGTTCATATGTTCCAGTAGGGACTCTAGATGAGCATAAAGGTTTTGCATTTTTGATGCGGCACCATGTGGCGCCCATAGCGACACTTTTGTCATTTGAGAAACAGTTTCCTGTGAAAGGCTCCTAGGGGGTTTAATTAACAAATTGAAAGTGTGTTCATATGTTCAGGCAGGGTCTCTAGATGTGAATAAAGGTTTCGGATTTCATATATCATCTTTTCATTTCTGTGTATCAAACAACCAATAATCAAGATATACTATAGTGTTGTTTGCATACAAATGATACCATCTAGTTTTAGTTTGGTATATACTGCCCTTCATCACAAATTGATTCTCTAATGATAGTAGAAGAGTTAGCAGCCAGCAGTTTAAGACAAGGGCGCTACTTAGCACACAGTGCCGCCTTGTCCCACTTGGGCAATCAGAATTAAGCTCAAGGACACAACACAATTAATGCTAGTTAGGATCAAACTGACAGAGCTGCCTTGTTCCCACTTCAGCAATCAGAACTAAGCTCAAGGACACAACACAATTAATGCTGGTCAGGATCAAACTGACAAGCTTTTGGGTTACAATTCAATGCTCCAACCACAGAATCACCGCACTCTCAATTAAGATGATTGATGCTTTGCCACAAAACGCCAAGAATGGAGTTATTTGCTTATTAGAAATCGGGGAATAGAAGTTGCCTCTCTGGAGTACAAGCAATTTGTAACAATTTGCTTCTAAAATGGTTCCTACACACTGGCAAGAAATGAAATCCAGAACATCTCGATACTACCATACAAGTTAACAATTCTTAGAACATTTATTCCTCACCAATAACCTGCACCTGACACAACTCATACATGCATTCCTCGGCAACAGCCTACACGCGACAATTCTGAAACATGTATTCCTCGCCAGTAACCTGCACCAACAATTCTTATGCATGTATTCCTTGCCAACAATTCTTCACGTGATAATTCTTATTTTTATATGTATTCCTTGCCAATAACCTGTACCCGACAATTCTTATACATGTATTCCATGCAAATAACCTGCATCCAATATAATTCTTATACACATATTCCAATGACCATCACCAACACAATTATTATACAAGTCTTCCACGCCAATAACAATCACCCAACACAGATTGTGACAGTCCCCTCCCTACCCCACCCACTTAGAGATTTTTACATTTATCTGAGCGAAAATTCTGCAGTGCTTAATGGTTAGCTTTCTGGTACTCACTAGTGGTATAAGAGTTACATACACAATCTGTAGAATACCATATTATCTTATGATCACATACTGTACATTTTGTTTGATGCCGATTAATAAAAACTTTAACAGTTAGAACATAAAATAATTTAAGGATGTACAGAACCACAAAATGATTTTAGGGTCTTACTAACCAAGGTTGGACTAAATTAGCAACTAGGGGCACTAACCATAAAGTAAACTAGTGACACTAACCATGAGGTAAACTAGTGGCACTAGCCATGAAGTATACTGGTGGCACTAATCACGAAGTAAACTAGTGGCACTAACCACAAAGTAAACTAATGGCACTAACCATGAAGTAAACTACTGGCACTAACCATGAAGTAAACACTAGTGGCACTACCCATGAAGTAAACTAGTGGCACTACCCATGAAGTAAACTAGTGGCAATAACCATGAAGTAAACTACTGGCACTAACCACGAAGTAAACACTAGTGGCACTACCCATGAAGTAAACTAGTGGCACTACCCATGAAATAAAGAAGTAAACAAGTGGCACTAACCACGAAGTAAACACTAGTGGCACTACCCATGAAGTAAACTAGTGGCTCTACCCATGAAGTAAACTAGTGGCACTAACCATGAAGTAAACTAATGGCACTAACCATGAAGTAAACTACTGGCACTAACCACGTGGCATTAACCACGAAGTAAACACTAGTGGCACTACCCATGAAGTAAACTAAAGGCACTACCCATGAAGTAAACTAGTGGCACTAACCACGGAGTAAACTAATGGCACTAACCATGAAGTAAACTAATGGCACTAACCATGAAGTAAACTAATGGCACTAACCACGAAGTAAACTAGTGGCACTAACCACAAAGTAAACTAGTGGCACTAACCATGAAGTAAACTACTGGCACTAACCATGAAGTAAACTAGTGGCACTAACCATGAAGTAAACTAGTGGCACTAACCATGAAGTAAACTACTAACCATGAAGTAAACTAGTGGCAATAACCATGAAGTAAACTAGTGGCACTAACCATGAAGTAAACTAATGGCACTAACCATGAAGTAAACTAGTGGCACTAACCATGAAGTAAACTAGTGGGACTAACCATGAAGTAAACTAGTGGCACTAACCATGAATTAAACTAGTGACACTACCCGTGAAGTAAACAATTAATACTAACCAATGAAGTAAACTAATGACACTAACCATGAAGTAAACTAATGACACTATTTATTTATTTATTTATTATTTATTGATGTTTAAGGTCACATATTTATACACAATGGCTCATCATGACCGTGACAGTTTTACGGGTGGAGGAAGCCGGAGTACCCGGAGAGAACCACCAAGCAACGACGAGCAGCTGCCAGCTCCCCAACATCGTAACTCCGCACTGCAGCACAGGCAGGGTTAGACTGGTTGAAGACATGCGTACCATCGATGTGCAGTACGCCTTAGTACACAGCGTCATTGTGCCCCCACGCGGGCAATGGAGATGAAGTGTCTTGCCCAAGGACACAACGCAGTTGCCGAAGGTGGGATTTGAACCGAGGACCTCGCGGCTTGCAGCCTGCACCTCTACCTACTGAGCCACCGTGCTCCCAAATAATGACACTACCCATGAAGTAAACTAGTGGCACTAACCATGAAGTAAACTAGTAGCACCAACCACGAATTACTGGCACTAACCACAAAGTAAACTACTGGCACTAACCATGAAGTAAACTAGAGGCACTAACCACGAAGTAAACTACTGGCACTAACCATGAAGTAAACTACTGGCACTAACCATGAAGTAAACTAGTGGCACTAACCATGAAGTAAACTACTGGCACTAACCATGAAGTAAACTACTGGCACTAACCATGAAGTAAACCAGTGGCACTAACCATGAAGTAAACTAGTGGCACTAACCACGAAGTAAACCACTGGCACTAACCATGAAGTAAACTAGTGGCACTAACCATGAAGTAAACTAGTGGCACTAACCATGAAGTAAACTAGTGGCACTAACCATGAAGTAAACTAGTGACACTAACCATGAAGTAAACTAATGGCACTAACAACGAAGTAAACTAAGACTTTGCTGACATAGAAAGTTGTAAATGTCACTCTCTGTATGTTTATAGAATGATTTCCCTTATTATTATGCTATCTGAATGTTGTTTGATTTAAAAGGAAACAAAATTTCAGATTATTTTCAATAAACTGTATTCAGAATAAAAAATTCCTCCTACCAATCCCCCCCCCTCCCCCCCGCAATTTTATTTCTAATGTACCTACCCCCACCAACACGATATTCTTCTCTGAAATTCTTTCAAACAAAGATCTTGAAAAAAATGGATAACAAGAGTCAAAAGACTCAAAAAAGACCAAATCAGAACAATAGGGCTGAGGGGGCCAAATGTGCATATTGCATAACCCGGTCTCCATTCCTTTAAGTACTCATTGTCCATTTCCCACCAGACATGCGCAGTAAGCATTATTTCCTCATTTCCTGCCAGACATGCACAGTAAGCTTTATTTCCTCATTTCCTGCCAGACATGCGCAGTAAGCTTTATTTCCTCATCACCTGCCAGACATGCACAGTAAGCTTTATTTCCTCATCACCTGCCATACATGCACAGTAAGCTTTATTTCCTCATTTCCCACCAGACATGCACAGTAAGCTTTATTTCCTCATTTCCCACCAGACATGCACAGTAAGCTTTATTTCCTCATTTCCCACCAGACATGCGCAGTAAGCTTTATTTCCTCATTTCCTGCCAGACATGCGCAGTAAGCTTTACTTCCTCATTTCCTGCCAGACATGCACAGTAAGCTTTATTTCCTCATTTCCTGCCAGACATGCGAAGTAAGCTTTATTTCCTCATTTCCTGCCAGACATGCGCAGTAAGCTTTATTTCCTCATTTCCTGCCAGACATGCGCAGTAAGCTTTATTTCCTCATTTCCTGCCAGACATGCACAGTAAACTGTAATTCCTCATTTCCTGCCAGACATGTGGAGTAAGCTGTAATTCCTCATTTCCTGCCAGACATGCATAGTAAGCTGTAATTCCTCATTTCCTGCCAGACATGTGGAGTAAGCTTTATTTCCTCATTTCCTGCCAGACATGCGCAGTAAGCTTTATTTCCACGTTTCCTGCCAGACATGCGCAGTAAGCTTTATTTCCTCATTTCCTGCCAGACATGTGCAGTAAGCTTTATTTCCTCATTTCCTGCCAGACATGCACAGTAAGCTGTAATTCCTCATTTCCTGCCAGACATGTGGAGTAAGCTGTAATTCCTCATTTCCTGCCAGACATGCACAGCAAGCTGTAATTCCTCATTTCCTGCCAGACATGCGCAGTAAGCTTTATTTCCTCATTTCCTGCCAGACATGCGCAGTAAGCTTTATTTCCTCATTTCCTGCCAGACATGTGGAGTAAGCTGTAATTCCTCATTTCCTGCCAGACATGTGGAGTAAGCTGTAATTCCTCATTTCCTGCCAGACATGCACAGTAAGCTGTAATTCCTCATTTCCTGCCAGACATGTGGAGTAAGCTGTAATTCCTCATTTCCTGCCAGACATGCACAGTAAGCTGTAATTCCTCATTTCCTGCCAGACATGTGGAGTAAGCTGTAATTCCTCATTTCCTGCCAGACATGCACAGTAAGCTGTAATTCGTCATTTTGAAATTAGAATATGCATATGTTTATTATGGCGAAGTGGCTCAAAATATACAATTTTGACCTGGTGGGTAATATTTTGTGTTGGTGTGGCAGGTAAAGTGGAAAAAAAATTGGTGGAAAATTTTTATTTCTTCTTCGAACAACATACACACCAATAGAATGTGCCGAATGGACACTTGGATGGTGTACACATATAAATGTGCAGCTGATAGTAATATATAACAGATACAGGGAAAATGGTAATGAAACTGTTGGAGTGTGAGCTTACCTTAAGTCAACATTGTCAGTAGAGAGGTTACAAATGATGACGTGAATAAAACAAAGAATTAACAGTAATCGAATGCCTGTACCTATTTACATGCATTAGGCTATCCCTATTACAGGCGAGCTTACTGCTTGCTAATAAAACCGAAACCCTTCTGTTTTCAGGTTAAAACACCCAGATTTCCCTTCTGAAATGGGTACTACTCAGTGATTGATGGGAACCAGTAGATAAGCATGACAAGGTCATAGTCCAGTGTGGAGGCATCCTGTTTCAAATACTGTCAATAGGGAAATACATTATAAGTAATCTTATAAGTGTACTGAAATTACTAATTTATGATCTGAGGTTGACACATAAACATTTGATATTCAATATCACATAAAAACATAGTAACCAGCTTTCAGAAAGACATGCAAAAACCTATAATTACTATCCACTGTATGAGAGCTACTAATTGAAGTATCCCTATAGGTATCACGTAACTAAATATTTCCCCATAGGCGACCATTATAACATTCAGGCAGAACAAAATATGAATGCATCACTTTAATTTTGGCATTCAAATATCAAAATATGTGAAGTGGAGCCCTTCAGACAACTTTTTCTGACCCCAAAACAGGGGGTCATGCAACAAATAAGAGAGAAAAATTTACAGCAAGGGAAGTACCGGTCACGTGCACATATTTTTCAGGGAATTCCCCACAAAAACACACAAAATGTAAATTGTATTTTTTTGGTCCAAAAGTCATCAAATCACCCTCTTTTTTATGTGGAATATTCATCGATAATGCAAGATGTCAATAGAATGCATCAAACAATTATTGAAACAATTTATTTTCCCAAGGCTGTTTATTTTTAGAGATTACATCACTTCCGAGTGCAACATTTCAAGGCGGGTATTTCAAATTCAAATATTTAGTTCAGTGATACCTATATGTTGTCACACAAGCTGATAACGTACCTGGAGAAATCATGAGAAAACTTGTCTTTACATACCATGTGACAACATATCTAAAGACAACAAAACAGGATAGACTAACGATAAGAGATAAAATTAAACCTGCGGCCGACATGGTGCAATAATGGATTGAGCAGTGATGACAGAACACAAGGAATAAATATCTCTGGCTTGTTCTTGCAGGTTTGAAATGAATGACGTATCTATACAAAGCGTGAGTAAACTTGTCTTTACAAACCATATAATAACATAACTAAAGACAAAACAGGATAGACCAATGCCAGAAATAAATAAATCAATTGATAAAACCAGTAATGTGCCTAATGCCAACAGGGTGCAATACTGGATTGAGCAACGACAACAGAATCTAGTGAATCAAGATCTCTGGCTTATTTTTGAAGGTTTCCAAAGTAAAAACTGGAGCATGTGCTTCTATTTCTTGAGTATGCTGCTTGCATGAGGTCAGACCTTGTAGACAGGCAAAAAACCCAATTTCGACACATCCTCTGGTGGTAGGCAACATTAATAGCAAGTATCATTAATATCCTTCAAGGCCATCAAAAGTTCTGAGCCGGACATGACTTGTTATAGTTGGATTTGAATGTGGAGGTATGTGAACTTGAACAAAGACTGTGACCCTGACCCTGTAGACAAGCATTCCAACCTTATTCGTTACACACCCACTAGTGGAGGGCAACATTAATACCAAGTATCATTAATATCCTTTAATGGTATCAAAAGTTCTGAGCCAGACAAAACTTGTGCATATTTGGATATGAGTATGTGACCTTGAATTTGATCGAAATCATAACCATAGGTTCACAGGTTACCATGGTAGTGAACATCCATAACAAGTTCTAAAGGAATCGACACATAAACTACTACGAAAATCTCCGGACAAAATTCCAGGCAATTCAGGCATTCTAAGATGAAAAGGGACATAACTCTGGCAAAATAAGTCTGATCAACACTATGATGTTAGGTGCATAGGATCTAATGCTAGTGAACATCCATTCCAAGTTTCAAAGGAATCGACCCATAAACATCTGAGAAAATCTCGGGACAAAATTTTAGGCCCACTTTTTCAAGTCGAAAAGAGGCATAATTCTGGCAAAAATAACCTGACCGAAACTACAATCGCAGGTGCACAGGGTTCCTATGGCTGTGAACATTCATTTAAAATTTCAAGCAGAGAAAATCTCTGGACAAAATTATGTCTGCAGACGCAGAGACGGAAGGATGGAAAAGGTAATTCCAGCATACCCCCTCTTTCCTACTCATTAGGGTGGGGGGGGGGGGGGGGGTATAAAAGATCAGACCGGGTTAGCAATGCAGCTTGTAGACTGTGCTAATGGAATTGTTTACAATTTATATGGCAAATCCAAAAGAGCCTCTGGCAGCCAATATTTTCAACACAAGGAGGAAGAAATTGATGGCTCCCACCTGGACATCACCCCAAAGCCAAGTACGAAATTTGAAATTAATCGGGTGAGAGATGTGGCCTGTGTGGTGTGCTAAAGGAATTGTGGATAGACAGACAAATGTATGATTGTATCTACATATGAGTGGATCGTAACATCCCAATAGCTCATACTGAGGGTTTCCGCTAGGGGAAAATTTGTGGGTCCGGTAGTTTAAAGAAAGTGAAACTCAGATGCCAGAGGCGTCTGCCGCATTTAGCATGTGCGTATAGAGGGAGGTCTGTAGGGGTTCTCCCCCCAAGAAAATTTTGATTTTTAGGTGTTCTCTGGTGGCCTCTGGGGGTATTCTGGTCACTAAAATGCTGAATAATTGAAGTGGTAAATATGTATTTTTTCCTCCTACAGTTCTCTAAATTCCCACGGGACACACAATACTACATCTGGTCAGAGGTTTCATAAAAATACAAACCCAAAAGAACACAAAATCCACGAATCCTGACAGTGACTGCGACGCTTGACCTCAATTTTTTTTATACAACCCGATATTCAAAAAGAACCATGATGCGGACATGTGACATCATGCACGTGCAATTACGTCATTTATCAGTTGAAAGCCAATGATTTCAGACCAAACACAACAATTTGAGTCCGAAATTTTAAAGGCGACGTTTAGGATTTGAACTTTGTTTCCCCCTCTCGTCTGGGGGTTATAAAGTATCAGGTTGTCGCCAGTAATAGTAGGCATAGTATACAACATAATTATGTCTATATTACGTGGAAACAAAGGATCGTGAGTGTCGTTACGATACAGCATTGTACTCAACATTTTAACCACCAGCTTTTCTGTCTGATCATAGTATGATCGACAGGGGGAATAGGTCCGGTCGACGGACCGCAGCCGGTCTAGCGGAAACCCTGTCATACTTGACATTGTCAGGTTGAGGTAATCATACTTGACGCTGTCAAGTTGAGCTAATATGTTGTATATACCCTTGGGGTTGTTGTTACCTCAGTTGGAATGATGGAAGAGGATTTATAACTAGGTGATGGGGTGCCGACGACACGAGATCGACTCCCACAGGGGGCAACTACCAAACTAGAGGCTCCAAAGAGCCCGTAATCGCTCACCCGGAACTACAAATAATTAGAGGCTCTAAAGAGCCTATAATCACTCACCTGGAACTACATATAAAAATGTGATTTCCCATAGGATTTCCATGGTAACTATAAGCTGCAATTGTGACCATGTTTGCAACATTACATCAACATTACATGAGGATCATTGGTTGAAGGTGTCCCAGTCCTCAATCACGTGAAGTTTCAAAACATTTGAATCCATCAAACAGAATCATAGATTGTCTCTGGTGGCCATATTGTCCAACCAGCGGGAACAAAAAGAGGATCGTTTGTGGAGGGCCTCCTATAGACCACTCCTGCCTAGTTTTGGTTGACGTCGGCTCAGTAATTCCAGAGAGAAGAAGAAAATGTGATCTTCCATAGGGTTTTTCTATAGTAACTATAAAACCTCAATTGTGGCCATGTTTGCAACACGATCAACATTAAATGAGGAACGTTGGTAGAGGGTGTCCCAGTCATCAACCATGCAAAGTTTCAAAATATTTGGCCGTGGTTTCAGAGGAGAACATTTTTCAAAATCCATCAATCAAAATCAAAAAACTAGAGTGATGTCACGCATGCAGCCCGACTGTCCCAGCAATGGCAATGCTTAGACACAAAATAGTCGGAACAATTTTTTGTTAACTTTTTACCTTACGAATCTGCCATATCTGCACTCGTGATATACAAAATTTTCTATACAAATTTAATTTTTTTCATTTCTCTACGCCAAAACATACCTCATGACCTATTAATGGAACAAACTTGATGGGAAGGAACTAAATGTGTATAGGTTGTAGTCTTGTGGGAAATCAGGGGGTGTGGTGTTTGTCTGGATTTTTAACCACAAATTTTTAAGCAAAAATGTAAAAATAGGCCGATGAAATCGTCAGATGTGCACCCATACGCGCAACTAGTGGAAAGCCGCTTGACAGAGGGCCACCATGGGTGCCAACATTATGTACACCATACATGGTATGGGTACATATAGAAACGGATTGGAGGAGTGTCTAATTTGATGGATAAAGGGTTAACATTCCGGATCAAATTATCAGATTTACATAAAAAACTATACAGCACAGCACATCAGTAACCTGAATAAATATATAAAGTAACATGACAATCGGATTGATATTTTTTGAGTTATCTCATGCCAAAGGGATTGGAGGAATTTTCAATTTGAAGGATTAAGGGTTAATATCTCAGGATCAAATGATCAGATTTACACCAAAAACTATACAGCATGGCACATCAGTAACCTGAACACAAATATAAAGTAACTTGACAATCCAAGCAATATTTTTCAAGTTATCAAATGCCAAAGGGATTTGAGGAATTTTCAATTTGAAGGATAAAGGGTTAATATCTCAGGACCAAAATAACAGATTTACACCAAAAACTATACAGCTCGGTACATCAGTAACCTGAACACAAATATAAAGTAACTTGACAATCCAAGCAATATTTTTCAAGTTATCGAATGCCAAAGGGATTGGAGGAATTTTCAATTTGATGGATAAAGGGTTAATATCTCACGATTAAATTATCAGATTTACACCAAAAACTATACAGCTCGGAACATCAGTAACCTGAACACAAATATAAAGTAACTTGACAATCCAAGCAATATTTTTCAAGTTATCGAATGCCAAAGGGATTGGAGGAATTTTCAATTTGAAGGATAAAGGGTTAATAACGCGGAATCAAATCATCAGATTTAAACCAAAAACTATACAGCTCGGCAAATCAGTAACCTGTACACAAATATAAAGTAACTACACAATCCAAGCAATATTTTTCAAGTTATTGAATGCCAAAGAAATGGATACGGACACCGGACAGACAGACAGACGGACGGACAGACGGACGGATGGCCACCCCGGATGCCGGCATTATGTGTACCATACATAGTATGGGTACACATAAAAATGCATTTTTGATGGAAGAAAAAATGACACTGCAGCTTAACTTGTGTGTTGTGTTTGATGAAAAGGATAATGTTCAATGTTTATGAAAGGATTATGAAACAAGACAAGAATTGTGATAATTGGGAATATGTTCATTTCTGTTCCCTGCATGCTATGTTTTTGATAAAAATAATATGAGGTGTACACTGTACTGAAGACCTAAGGGGTGGGTTAATATGACCTCCCAGTTAATGTAAGTGGCCCTCAGTTAACGTATATCAACGAAAGTTACAAAGTTACAGTGAAATTATTCCAAAACGAGTCATCCTAACAAGTTACATTGAAATCCCTTCATAAATATGGCATGTAGACTGTGCTAAAGGTTTTCAGGCTTCGGGCCCCTGTTGCCGTCAGTTTCCCAATTGCGTCCAAAGGGGACGGACGTTCTCATCTAGACATTATATGAAGTCAACCTACCAAGTTACAATGAAATCCCTTCATAAATTTGACCTGTTGACTGTGCTAAAGGTTTTTGAGCTTTGGGTTCGGGCAGCCATTGTGGTTGAATGATCGCAACCAAAAAGGGACATTCTCATCTGGAGTGATCCTACGATGTTACAATGAAATCCCTTCATAAATATGACCTGTAGACTGTGCTCAAGGTTTTCAGGCTTTGGGCCTCTGAAGCCATCACAGTTAACCAATCACGACCAAAAGGGGACGTCATCATCTTGGCATTATATGGAGTCAAACTAACAGGTTACAATGAAATCCTTCCATAAATATGACCTATAGACTATGCTGAAGGTTTTGATTTTTGGGCTCGGGCAGCCATGAAGGCCGAATGATCACAACCAAAAGGGGACGTTGTCATCTAGACATTATTGGGAGTCATCCCACCAAGGTACAATGAAATCCCTCCATATTATACATGACCTTCAGACTGTACTAAAAGTTTTTGGGTTTCGGGCTTGGGCAGCCATCACGGTTGACAGATCATGCCCAAAAGGGGATGTTCTCATCTAGGCATTATACAGAGGCATCCTACCAAGTCACAATGAAATCCCTTCATAAATATGACCTGTAGACTTTGCTAATGGTTTTGGGCTTGGGCAGCCATACCGGTTGACCGATCCCGACCAAAAGGAGACGTTCTCATCTAGACATGACCTAAAACCTGCATATGAAATTACGTGACGATCAGACAAGAACTACAGGGTGTAGCCTGTACTTGAAGGTTGAATAAAAAAAACTTTAACCACAAACTTTAACCACAAGAGGCCCCAGGGGGCCTGAGGGCGCTCACCTGACATGGTAGCCTAAATATCAACCCAGAGAATTGATTTCCACAAGTTGTATCTGCTCCTCCTAAGAAAAGCTGAAACCAAATATCCAAATATTCTGACCAGTGGATCTAAAAAAAGATTTTTAAAGAAGATTCCTCATACTGAACTAAGTCATAATTCGGGCTCCCACAGGGTGCCCATATATGAACCCAGGGACTTGGCTTTAACAAACCTGAATCTCACACCCCTAAGGATTCAGCACGCCAAATATCAAAACATTCCGACTGCTGGATATGAAGAAGAAGATTTTTAAAGAAAATTCCTCATTTTGAACCAAGTTACAATTCGAGCTCCCACAATCAGCCCAAATATGGACCTAGGGACATGGCTTGAACAAACTTGAATCTTACCCCCCTAAGGATGCTGCATAAAAAATATCAAAAGCATTCATCTGCTGGATCTGAAGATTTTTAAAGAAAATTCCTCATTTTGAACTAAGTTGTCATTCAGGCTCCCATAGTGAGCCCAAATATGAACCAAGGGACTTGGCTTGAACAAACTTGAATCTCAGCCCCCTAAGGTTGCTCCATGCCAAATATCAAAACATTCCAACTGCTGAATCTGAAGAAGATTTTTAAAGAAAAATTCCTCATATTGACTAAGTTATAATTTGGGCTCCCACAGGGAGCCCAAATATGGACCCATGGACTTGGCTTTAACACACTTGAATCCCCCCTCCCCCCACAAGGATGCTACTCACCACATATCAAACCATTCCGACTGCTGGATCTGAAGAAGAAGATTTTTTAAGAAAATTCCTCATTTCGAACAAAGTTACAATTCAAGCTCCCACAGTGAGCCCAAATATGGACTTAGGGACATGGCTTGAACAAACTTGAATCTCACACCCCTAAGGATGCTGCATACCAAATATCACAAGATTCTGCCTGCTGGATCTTGAGAAGAAGATTTTCAAAGAAATTTGCCTGAAATGCACTAAGTTCGAATTTGGGCTTCTATAGTAAACCCAAATATGAATCCAGGTGGCCGATTTGAACAAACTGGAATCAGATCCACCCCACAATGTCGCATACCAAATATCAAAAGATTCTGCCTGCAGGATCTGGAGAAGAAGATTTTTGAAGAAATTTGCCTGAAATGCACTAAGTTCAAATTCGAGCTTCTATAGTGAGCCCAAATATGAATCTAGGGAGCCGATTTGAACAAAATAGAATCAGATCCACCCCACAATGTTGCATACCAAATATCAAAAGATTCTGTCTGCTGGATCTGGAGAAGAAGATTTTTTAAGAAATTTGCCTGAAATGCACTAAGTTCAAATTTGGGCTCCTATACTGAGCCCAAATATAAACCCAAGGGGCCGATTTGAACAAACTTGAATCAGATCCACCCCACAATGTTGCATACCGAATATCAAAAGATTCTGCCTGCTGGATCTTGAGAAGAAGATTTTCAAAGAAATTTCCCTGAAATGCACTAAGTTCAAATTTGGGCTCCTATACTGAGCCCAAATATAAACCCAAGGGGCCGATTTGAACAAACTTGAATCAGATCCACCCCACAATGTTGCATACCAAATATCAAAAGATTCTGCCTACTGGATCTGGAGAAGAAGATTTTCAAAGAAATTTGCCTGAAATGCAGTAAGTTCAAATTTGGGCTCCTATACTGAGCCCAAATATAAACCCAGGGGGCCAATTTGAACAAACTTGAATCAGATCCACCCCACAATGTTGCATACCAAATATCAAAAGATTCTGCCTGCTGGATCTGGAGAAGAAGATTGTTTAAGAAATTTGCCTGAAATGCACGAAGTTCGAAATCAGGCTCCTATACTGAGCCCAAATATGAACCCAGGGGGGCCGATTTGAACAAACTTGAATCAGATCCACCCTCCAATGTTGCATACCAAATATTAAAAGATTCTGCCCGCTGGATCTGGAGAAGAAGATTTTTTAATGTTTTTCCCATTGCCTACAGTGTTAAAAAGTGCTGACTCAGCACTTTTTCAATGTCCCGAAACTGTACCCTATGATAAAACCGATGGCAATTTTTTTTTACCAATTCTTTCTGTTGGTCCTAAGGAAGCTTCACACCAAATAAAAATTCTCGGTGCCGTGCAGTTTTGGAGATATGGGCGTTTTAATTTTTTTCTATTTTTAGCTCCTGCGGTTCCCATGGGGCTACGGGAAAAAAAAATCAGCATAAATTAGGTACTTATGACCCAATAAGCCCCCACATAAAATTTGGTTCAAATCAGCCTCTCGGTTTGGAAAATAGAAATTTTGGGCGGGGCCAAAAATTTTGCCCCTCCCATAACGACGCCAAGTATAGCCCCACAAACTTCTCTTGAACAAATCTGAGTCTACACCTCAAAAGGAAGCTGCACACCAAATATCAAGTCTCTGCTACTGCTGGTTCATGAGAAGATTTTTTAAGATTTCAGCACACTTTTTGGGTGCGGCCCTACCCACGGGCGGGGCAACTTGATTTGAACAAAATCAAATTGCGATGTCATAACAAACTATTATCTCAAATATCAATTAAATTGGTTCAGCGGTTTGGGAGGAGAAGACGCAAACACCATGTTCACGGACGACGGACGGTGAGTGATCACTATAGCTCTCCTGACTGAAAGTCAGGTGAGCTAAAAACTCTAAATGTTAACAGACGGATGGACAAAAGTCATGACTATTGCCCTCACTGTAAACAGTAGGGATAAAAATGCTTCAGGCAGCCATGTTTTTCGAGGCACGGTAACTAAAAATGAGGAGCCTTTGTAGAAAACCTCCCACAGACTATCCCTGCCAGGTTTGGTTCACGTCTGCTCAGTAGTTCCAGAGAAGATGAAAATGTGATTTCCCAAAGGGTTTCTATAGTAACTATAAGCTGCAATTACGGCCATGTTTACAACCCGAATAACATTAAATGAGGATCTTTGGTAGAGGGGGTCCCAGGCATCATTTATGTGAAGTATCAAAAATTTTGGCCTGGCAGTTTCAGAGAAGATTTTTGAAAATCCACCAACCAGGATCAAAGAATGCCTCTGGCGGCCATATTTTCAACTCACGGTAACAAAATGAGGATCGTTTGTAGAGGGCCTCCTATAGAACATTCCTGCCAAGTTTGGTTCAGGTCAGCTCAGAGAGAAGATGAAAAGTGATTTCCCATAGGGTTTCTATAGTAACTATAAGCCATAATTGCAGCCATGTTTGCAACACGATTAACATTAAATAAGGATCGTTGGTAGAGGATGTCTCCGTCATCAACCATGCAAAGTTTCAAAACATTTGGCCCTATGTTTCAGAGAAGATTTTTCAAAATCCACCAATCAGAATCCAAAAATGCTTCTGGCAGCCATGTTTTTCGATGCACAGTAACCAAATGAGTCGAGTTTGTAGAGGACCTACCATAGACTATCCCTGCCTGGTTTGGTTCACATCAGCACAGTAGTTCCAGAGAAGATGAAAATGTAATTTTCCATACGGTTTCTATAGCACCTACAAGCCACAATTGTAGCCATGTTTGCAACCCGATCAACAATAAATGAGGATCTTTGGTAGAGGGTGTCTCAGTCATGAACCAAGCAATGTTTCAAAACATTTGGTCTTGCAGTTTCAAAGGAGAAGATTTTTGAAAATCCACCACCAAGAATAAAAGAATGCCTCTGGCGGCCATGTTTTTCAACCCACGGGAACAAAATGAGGATCGTTTGTAGAGGACCTCCCATAGACCATTCCTGCCAAGTTTGGTTCACATTGGCTCAGTAGTTCCAGAGAAGATTACAATGCGATTTCCCATAGGCTGCAATTGAAGCCATGTTTGGAACCCGATCAACATTAAAGGAGGATCTTTGGTAGAGGGGGTCCCAGTCATCAACCATGCAAAGTTTCAAAACATATGGCACTGTGGTTTCAGAGAAGATTTTTCAAAATCCACCAATCAGAATCAAAGAATGTCTCTGGTGGCCATATTTTCAAACCCATGGGAACAAAATGAGGATCGTTTCTTTCTAGAGGACCTCCCAAAGATCATTCCTGCTCAGCGGTTACAGAGAAGATGAAAATGTAAAAAGTTTACGGACACCGGACGACGGACTACGACGTACGCCAAGTGATGAGAAAAAGATTTTCAGTTTGGTGGCTCTGACCTAGTGCAAGGCCTGGTAGAATTCCTGCTTGATAAAGCAGGCATAAAATTAAATTCAAGCAGCTGTACCTTCACAGATCTTCCAGCGTTTAAAAGAGCTGGGACTATCGACCATTATATTATAAAAAAAAAACCACGCTCCCTATTGTAAATAACATTTCAGATTGGGGGGGGGGTGGGGGGGGGGGGGGGGGGGGGTTTACGTCGCATCCATAAATGAGGTAAATTCCCAAACTTCCAGCAGATAAAGAATGGGAACCTAGACAGTCTGAATTACGTCATCAGAAGAGAAAGCCTCATGTTACAACCAGCAGATCTGTACAAACGAGATATGGTCCGAAGTTTCAACCAAAATAATTGTAGGAAGCCTAACCAATATAATTACAGGAGAGGAACATGAAATAACCCCACTTATATGTATGCATATTAGTTCTAAAAGAAATGAAGCAAACCAAAGGTGCCTTGAAATAGAGTGTGACAAATTCAGACCTCGACAATTCAGGGTAGCGATCGTTCCGTTCCCTTGAGGTTATGCAAACCAAAATTGAGGCTAACAGACTATCGGTTAACCAAAAGGATCCATCGGTCAACCAACGTTTTTACAAACAGCATATTAGATGCCTGAACAGAAAGTAGTACACATACAAATACTAAATTTGTGCTTATTATTCAGCTGTAAGCGTAGTCCAAACATGGCCTGAAAGTCTGTAATATAATTTTTTGGTTTGGTACGTACAGACTTTCAGGCCATGTTTGGACTACTGTAAGCATAATTAGAAACATGTTATTACAGTTTCTGGAAATTGAAATGCACTGCTGCCTGATGTATGATGGGGCCACAGCCAAATCAATTCTGGACCTATTCACCACTACATGCAATGCTGCCAACAGAAGATGCACAACTCTATATTTCTAGTGATTGCGTATTTCTGTTTCGTTGATATTTTTATCATCTGAAGTCATCACATGTTGCAAACTAAAGGGGCATAACTCTACATTTCCCCCACCAAACCTTCCCACCAGCATCGGCCTATGGCTTTCGGGATATGCCTGAGGCATATCGTGTTTGGATTTTTGGTTAACCAACAGGTTAATGATACAAATTTACTCAACCTTCAGAATAGGTTAATGAACAACTAAATGGGTAACCTGTTAATGGGTTAATCAAAATATGGAATTGTCAAGGCCTGCAAGTTGAGATATTTGACAAAGATCATGATAAGGTTCTTGTAATCATCTAGGTGCACATTGCACCATCATCTAGACTTCCTGAACTTCAAATGACTAACTTGTTCACATATTTTGTGAAGAGCTTCATCAGAATCACTTCTAAACAAGATGGTTGAAAATAAGGAATTAAAGCTTATTGGGCATGTCTGGCAGGAAATGGACAATGAGTGCTCTGCTACTGAGAGGAGCAACAGACACTGGGTTGTGCACCATTCACAATTGCCCCTGTTGGCCCGGTTTGGTCTTTTTTGAGTCACTCTGTTTTCCATTTTTTCAAGGTCTTTCCTTGAAAAGAATTCAAATGGTTATTTACAAAGAAGTGACGGTTATAAGAAGAAAGGTACATTGTGTTGATGTGGTGGGTTATCCAGAGAAATGGTCACTCAAAATACAAACAGCACACATTCCATTTCACAAAAATAACGAAGAGCTTCCCAGGACTTTCTAGTACCATAAAACTGTTAACGTAAACTAGGATAAAACTATATACCTGTATTCTCCAGTAAAGTCTTTGGAGTATTTGGTCGATTTATTATTTCTATCAGGGGAGTTAAAACCACTGCGATGTATGACTGCATGTCTGCACCTGAAAATAAAAGATGGTATCATCAACTAGCATCCAAATGAGACACTGCAACATCTAACATGGTAACATCTCTTAGCATCCAAATAAAGACACTAACATCTGACATCCAAAATACAGATAAAGGGGTCCTGTGGGCAAGGACTGGTAAAAAAGATTCAGACAAGTGGTTCTGGATAAGATTTTTGAACCAAGAAAACATTTATACTTCCATGGAGAGCCCAAATATAAACTGCAAGACTTGATTTGAAGAAACTTGAATCAGCACCCCCCACCCCCCCCCCCCCCCCCCCCCCCCCCCTAATAAGGATGCTGTATACCCAATATCAATAGATTCTGAGAGGTGAATCTGAAAACGAAGATTTGTAAAAATTATTTGCCATATTGCATTAAGTTCAAATTTGGGCTCCCATAGAGAGCCCAATTATTAACTGATGAACTTGGTTTGAACAAAATTGATACTGACCACTGTAAGGATTCTGTATGACATACATTGAAAGATTCTAATTGGTAGTTTAAATGGTAGTTCTGGAGAATAAGTTTAAAGATTAGTCTTCAAATAGGACAAAGTTAAAATTTTTGGTTCCAAAAGGGAACCCAAATATCAAGGTAGGAACAAACGTGGATCTGACCTTCCTGAGGAAGCTGTATACCATATATTAAAAGATTCTGAATAGTGGATCTGTAGATGTTGATTTTAAAGATTATTGGTAAAATTGTACAAAGTTCAAATTTGCATTCCCACGGGGCACCCAAATATTAACTGCAGGGCTTGATTTGGACAAAATTGAATCTGCCTCCCAAAATGATGTATACCAAATATCAAGATTCTATTTATTTATTTATTTATTGGGGATTAATGACACTTCGACAGCCAGGGTCATCTCGTGTTGGACATTTTACGGGTGGAGAAAGCCCGAGTACCCAGAGAGAACAACCAAGCAACTGTCAGACATCAAAAGATTCTAACTTGCTGTTCTGGAGAAGATTCTTCAAAGAATATTTCTTATACTGCAGAAAGTTAAAATTTATGCCCTGTATGGAGACCAAATATGAACTGAGGGGAATAATTTTATCAAACTTGTATGTAAGCCTCAGCCTTCAGCCCTGGAATGTTGTATACAAGATATCAGAAGATGCCGATTGGTGGTTCTAGAGAAGATTTTTAAAATTTTTGTACATGCCGACTCAGCATTTCAGTCAAGTGAGCTAACAACAAAGTGAAGGCCAAGGAAGGAAGGAGAGAGACGGGTCAGGGGCTGAAATATCATCTGCAAATGACTGGTGGATTTTAATCTCAAACATTGAGAAGCTTGTGGCACATACAAGTCCTAGGTCCGGTCCAAGTCCCTGGAATCATGGTCTTAGGATTTACAATATCTCTGAGGTCCCCGAAATCATGGTCCCTGGATTTACAACATCCCTGCCTCACAGTATCATTGGTCCTGAACCACTTGAGATATCACAATTTTCATTCAACTTGGAGGGATGAAGTTCGATTAATTTTTTAGTTTCCTATACCTCACAAAAGTTTGTTTCTATGTGTTGAAAATCACTGAGTATCTGATGTTTTATCGTGTTTGCATACAAGTGTAATGTTAAAATCACTGAGTATCTAATGCTTTCTCATGTTTGCATTCAAGTGTAATGTTAAAATCACTGAGGAACTAATGCTTTATCATTGTCAAATACAAGTGTAATGTTAAAATCATTTAATATTTAATGTTTTATGCTGGTTGAAAACAAGTGTAATGTTAAAATCACTGAGTAGCTAATGCTTTATGGTGTTTGCATACAAGTGTAATGATAAAATCACCAAGAATCTAATGCTTTATCATGTTTGCATACAAGTGTAATGTTAAAATCACTAAGCATCTAATGTTTTATCATGGTCGAAAACAAATGTAACTTTATAATCACTGAGTACCTAATGCTTTATTGTGTTTGCATACAAGTGTAATGATAAAATCACTGAGTTTCTAATGTTTTATCGTGTTTGCATACAAGTGTAATGCTAAAATCACTGAGTATCTATTTATTTATTATTTATTGGTGTTTAAGGTCACATATTTTTGCACTATGGCTAATCGTGACAACATGAGTATCAACTCAAGACCAGGGGTGAGTGTTAATAAGCCATGTTGCCATTTTAGAGAGAGTTTGCACCTCCCAAGCATTGGTGACTGGGACCTATTTTACCAGTAAAACAGAGCCTGTTTTCCGCAGTGAACAGGCACTGCTTCACTTCCCGGTGTTCCCGCGGGGAACTGAGTTATCTAATGCGGAGTAACTTCACTGAATCTTTCACAGCCTTTGCTGCCTTCTTGAGTCTGAGCTTCTTCACTCGTATTGTATGATGAAGCTGGAATTTTCCAGGTGAAATACCACAATAATTAATTCGCAAATTCTGGGCCCAAGTTGCAATTTAAATCAGCCAGTGCTGTCGGGGTTTCAACTAAATTTTTAGACTCAAACTCGGTTTTGGGGCATTGGTGCCATATCCGTGCATTAAAGCATTCATTCGCATTCTGTGTTTGAATTCTAGAACACCTTTCAAGTAAGCTAGGCTCTGTTAACCTTTTATAAATAGGAAGAGTTTATCTACATACTTTCTGTCTAATGTTGATGTATGCTTGCTTCGTGTCTCACCGTTATGCACTGCCCTGTTGTAATGACACCAGGAGTCTCCACACTTAGGGCAATATGAATGGTGTGGGTCATCATCTGTGGAGCACATATGAAACAAAGATGCATAAACACCATTTTTCATTGCGTGTGTGTCTGGGGCATGACATTTTAGAGCTGATGCATATGCACCTGACAACTTATCGACAACTTTTTTGGCTAGTTTGCCTCGTCAATATAGAGACTGCCCCATAGCTTTTTTCTTTTTTTTTAACGGGTCAACTGCGGCCCACATACGTTTCGCAACCTGACTGATGCAATCTTCTTTGATAACTTCTATGTTCGGATAAATGTCTTTAACTGAGTGGGAGAAAAGATTCTTGGCCCCATGAACCTTCTTGGAATTTGCTGACCCCTCCTAGTTTTTTTAACAGTTCTTTTTATGCTTTTCAAACCAATGATTATATTTGATGACTGTTTTCTTGGGACCAGTAGAACAGGCATGGCTATAATTAGATAAAACTTCAGTCTGTAATAAGCCCAGTTCTCAGATCAATCGCAACAACATGCCGAAATGAGAGGACCACGTACAATCAAATATCATGCAAATAGGAATTGGTGAATTGTCTAACAAGTCTGAATCACAACTATTTTCACTTCTAACTATTTCAGCAGTTTTCAGAAGACTCTCCCTACAATAATACAAAATGTTGTCACGGAGCAATTTAGATATTTTCTGATACGATTTAAGATGAACCAGTCGATTGTGGTAGATTTAACCCAGAAAAAAAAAATGCAAAGTTTTTCATGCCCGATACCATTATTCTTAACAGACAGAACAGTTGTTACATTGAGGGAACTGAATTTACATTTGGTAATATTTTTTGGCATTTCTTCTTGTGTCACAAAGCCACAATCTTTGCAAAACACAGACAGGGAGCATGGAAGACCCATTTTTTTACCGGTTGCAAAAAGCTGTAAATTGTTTCCATAGCATTCAGGACAGGACAATTTTTTCTATTAAACTTCCCAAACATGAGAGACCACTATCCTGTAACTCTTGTCATCAATTTTTCCTGAATATGTCACTGTGGGGATGATTTCCAAATTTTCAATTTCATGCTGGTCCGAGTTGGACTATTTTCCTATATCTCACACCAGTTTGTTTCTACATGTTGAAAATCACCCAGTATCTAATGCTTTACCGTGGGTGTTTAATGCTTTATCATGTTTGCATACAAGTATAATGTTAAAATCACTGAGTATCTAATGCTTTATCGTGGTCAAATACAAATGTAATGTTAATATCACTGAGTATCTACTGCTTTATTATGTTTGCATACAAGTATAATGTTAAAATCATTGAGTATTTGATGCTTTGTGTTTGCATACGAGTTTAATGTTAATATCACTGAGTATCTACTGATTTATTATGTTTGCATACAAGTATAATGTTAAAATCATTGAGTATTTAATGCTATGTGTTTGCATACAAGTTTAATGTTAATATCACTGAGTATCTACTGATTTATTATGTTTGCATACAAGTATAATGTTAAAATCATTGAGTATTTAATGCTTTGTGTTTGCATACAAGTTTAATGTTAATATCACTGAGTATCTACTGATTTATCGTGTTTGCATACAAGTGTAATGTTAAAATCACCGAGTATTTAATGCTTTATGGTAACAGTAAGAACAGGTACTCCCGAGGTAAGTTGTAATGGTACAGACACAACTGGTAAAACAGTTTGCTGAAGTCATGCTTGCCCGCTCTCATAGGCTGTATCACTAATAGAGTGGAGCCCACTTAATTGAGTATCTCTTAATTGTATATCCCTGTTAACTGAATATAATTTTAAAACACAAAACCATTTAGCATACCTTCAGTACAAATTTGACCTGTTAATTGCATATGGGTTGTAGAGTAAACTCCTGTTAATTGTATATAAATTTTTGTAATATGTCGAAAAAATTACTGTGACACGCACCAAATTCCCCTTATTTATCAACCTTTTTGACCTCACTACATCCAATACAGACATTTATTCTATTATATCTTGTTTGACAGAGCTCTATGAGCTCTGTCAAACAAGATACAATAGAATAAATGCTCAGTTTACCCCCCAGAACACAAGAAACTGACCAAATCCCTGTTAATTGTATACTCCTGTTAACTGAATAATTTTCACTGGCAAAATGAATATTCAATTAAGAGGATTCTACTATATTATCAATGAGTCAATTAATATCGGTTCAGAACCAACGTGTTTGAAGATGGCTCTTGTAACACCACTTCTTGAAAAGTCATCATTAGACCAATGTGAACTTAAAAATTATGTCCATTATCAAACCTACCATTTATTTCGAAAGTGATTGAAAAGGTTATTGCTCAGCAGCTGCGAATTCACTTATCCAGTATCCAGCTTTTAGAACCCAAACAATCAGCATATCGTTCTTGTCACTCAACAGAATCTGCTCTGTTGAGCGTTCAGAATGATGTGCTGAAGAGTTTGGATCATAGAAGGGCTGTTGCTTTAGTTCTTTTAGATCTTTCAGCTGCATTGGATAAGACTTTTTGACTTAGGTATAGATGGTGTTGCCCTGAGGTGGTTTCAGTCCTACCTGACAAGACAGGACACAGTGTGTCACAAATGATGGTGTTCAGTCAGAACAGGTTGCACTTAAATTTGGGTTACCACAGGGTTCCGTCTTGGGTCCTATTCTCTTTACACTTTACATGCAACCGCTTGGGGAGATTTTTCGCTCACACAGAATCGACTACCATTTCTATGCCGATGATTCTCAGATTTACATCAAATTCGACCCATCTGATCTGGTAGGCACAGAATCAAAATTTCAGATTATGAGTAATTGTATTGCAGATATCAGAACCTTCATGCTAGAACAAACTAAAACTGAATGATGATAAAACAGAACACATTATATTTTCCTCCAGGTACAAACCAGCACCAGATGTTTTGCCTCCTCTTAAAATAGGTGACAAAACTGTCAACCCATCTACCATGGTCAGAAACTTGGGCGTGTATCTTGATACACATTTGACCATGTCTTACCACATATCAAAACTCTGTCAGACTGCTGCAAATTTTCACATTCGGAACATCGGTCGAGCAAGGAAAATCCTAACAAAAAGAGCCAATGAATGTCTCATGCATGCATTCATTTCATCTAGGCTAGACTACTGCAATGTCCTTCTTTGTGGGCTCCCAAAAAAGCAAATCAACAGATTGCAGATAATTCCGAATACTGCTGCCCGTATAGTGACCCGCATCAAGAAGAACGAACACATTACTCCTCACTTAATGAATCTTCATTGGCTACCTATTGCAGCCAGAATAGACTTCAAAATTATTCTGTTCACCTATAAAACACAAGCAAACATAGTGCCTTCTTGTGTTTCTGAGTTGGTCAAAGTGTATGCACCAAAACTCTCACTTCGCTCATCATGCCATAACCTACTGGAACAGCCCACATATGACCTTGCATCATATGGGAGGGGGAGGGGGGGTTCCTTTAATTACAATGCTCCAAGACTTTTCAATATGTTACCTGAATCTGTGAAAATGGCCCAATCTTTTCCAGTTTTCAAATGAAAGCTAAAATCTTTTCTATTTAAAAAATATTACCATGATGTTGATTAATCCCATATTCTATGTATTATGTTTCTTTCATGTTGTTCAGTGCCTTGGAACTTTTTTTTACTATTGCGAAATGTGCGCTATATAAATCTTATCTATTATTATTATTAAAACAGTCGATATTCTAGGAGTGCAAGAACAAGTACTCCTGAAGTACGTTGTAATGTTAGACACTACTTGTAACAAGAGCGCTCGTATCGCTGAAGCAATACACTGTCCCCTACCGGACTAATGAGCATTAATAATTATACAAAGGTTATAACTTAGATGTGATCAGCATGAATTCCGTTGAAGCCTTTCTAAAAAAAGTCCAGAAAACTGATATTTTGGCGCTTTTCCATATTTCCAAGGGCCATAACTCACACAAGAATAATGCAATCAGCATGAAACTCAAACTTGATCTGTAAGTCATCGTTCTATAGTAGGTTACCAAGAATGAAATCATTCGGTTGAAGCATTTCCAAAAAAAGTCCGGAAAACTAAAGTATGACTGACAGACTGACTGACAGACTGACGGATGGACAGAGTACAAATGAAACTTGATCTGTAAGTCATCGTTCTATAGTAGGTTACCAAAAATGAAATCATTCTGTTGAAGTGTTTCAAAAAAAAGTCCGGAAAACTAAAGTATAACCGACAGACTGACTGACAGACTGACAGATGGAGGGACAGAGTGTAAATGAAACTTGATCTGTAAGTCATCGTTCTATAGTAGGTTACCAAAAATGAAATCATTCCGTTTAAGCGTTTCCAAAAAAAGTCCGGAAAACTAAAGTACGACCGACAGACTGACTGACAGACTGACGGATGGATGGACAGAGTGTAAATGAAACATGATCTGTAAGTCATCGTTCTATAGTAGGTTACCAAAAATGAAATCATTCTGTTGAAGCGTTTCCAAAAAAAGTCTGGAAAACTGAAATTTTGGCACTTTTCCATATTTCCAAGGGTCATAACTCACACAAGAATAATGCAATCAGCATGAAACTCAAACTTGATCTGTAAGTCATCGGTCTATAGTAGTTTACCAAAAATAAAATCATTCCGTTGAAGCTTTTCCACAAAAAGTCTGGAAAACTGAAATTTTGGCGCTTTTCCATATTTCCAAGGGCCATAACTCACACAATAATGCAATCAGCATGAAACTCAAACTTGATCTGTAAATCATCGTTCTATAGTAGTTTACCAAAAAATGAAATCATTCCGTTGAAGCGTTTCCAAAAAAACTCCGAAAAACTGATATTTTGGTGCTTTTCCAGATTTCCAAGGTCCGTAACTCACACAAGAATAATGCAATCACCATGAAACTCAAACTTGATCTGTAAGTCATTGTTCTATAGTAGGTTACCAAAAATGAAATCATTCCGTTGAAGGGTTTCCAAAAAAACTCTGGAAAACTGAAATTTTGGCGCTTTTCCATATTTCCAAGGGTCATAACTCACACAAGAATAATGCAATCAGCATGAAACTCAAATTTGATCTGTAAGTCATCGGTCTATAGTAGTTTACCAAAAATGAAATCATTCCGTTGAAGCGTTTCCAAAAAAACTCCAGAAAACTGATATTTTGGTGCTTTTCCATATTTCCAAGGGCCGTAACTCACACAAGAAAAATGCAATCAGCATGAAACTCAAACTTGATCTGTAAGTCATCGTTCTATAGTAGTTTTCCAAAAATGAAATCATTCCGTTGAAGCGTTTCCAAAAAAACTCTGGAAAACTGATATTTTGGTGCCTATTCCCATATTTCCAAGGGCTGTAACTCACACAAGAATAATGCAATCAGCATGAAACTCAAACTTGATCTGTAAGTCATCGTTCTATAGTAGTTTACCAAAAATGAAACCATTCCGTTGAAGCGTTTTTAAAAAAAACTCTGGAAAACTGATATTTTGGTGCTTTTTTCCCATATTTCCAAGGGCTGTAACTCACATAAGAATAATGCAATCAGCATGAAACTCAAACTTGATCTGTAAGTCATCGTTCTATAGTAGTTTACCAAAAATGAAATCATTCCGTTGAAGCGTTTCCAAAAAAAACTCTGGAAAACTAAAGTGTGACTGACAGACGGACAGACTGACAGACAGACGGATGGACTGAGTGCAAACCTATAGTCCCCTCCGGCAATGCCGGTAGGGGACTAAAACAGACACACCTGGAGGTTTGACTGTCCCTGGATGGGCCAATTAATATCCCCCACTGCAATGATTGGCATACCGCTTGGCAAATACAGGTGCCCATGGTGGTAAACATGCATACCAAGTTTCAACAGGATTGGCCTGTAAACATCAGAGAAAATCTCCAGACAAAATTTAAACCTAGCAGCAAATTCTAAGTTGAAAAGGGGTATAACTGTGGCAAAAAAAGAGGTCCAAACAGAACTATAATAGCAGAGGCACAGGTTCCCATGGCGGTGAACATGCACACTATGTTTCCAAGGGTATGGCCTATGAACATCGGTGAAAATCTCTGGATAAATTTATGTCCGCGGACAGAAAGATGGATGCATGGAGACAAACAGATAGGATGATTTCAGTGACCCCCCCCCCCCTCGACTTGTTATGGGGGTGGGGGTGGGGGGTATAATTATGCTATTCTACAAGTGCAAGAACAGGTACTCTTGATGTAAATTGTAATGATGCAGACACTACTAGTAAAATAAACAATTTCTGCAGGTACAATTTCAGTCCTTTTAAAAGTACATCTTAACAGATTTAGGTGCACTTTTTTACTCTTCCTTTTGACGAAAGTGAAGCATAGAATCTTGCGATATCAATAGTGGTTTGTTTATTAACTATACAACATCAAGAACGCAGGAATACTAAGTCTGGGTATTCAAATGACTAATGAGTTGTGCTGTTCTCACCCTATAACAACAAGAGGCCCCACGGGGCCTGAGGGCGCTCACCTGATACTGGCCGAGTCATATCACCAAAATAGCAAGGGATTCTGCCTTGTGGTTATTATCAGTTTTTCAACATAAAAGTGTTTTCTCTACTTAGTAACCCAGAGTGTTCATATGTTAGATCCCCATATTGGGTACTCAATAATTTATCTATTTATTTATTGGAATTTAAGGTCACTTTCTAAGGCTACATCATTACAGAGGCATAATTATAATATCAGGTTTGGTCAATCGTTTATGCCTATTACTGCCCACTTTACAGGGCTTTCAACGCAGGAATTGGTTACTGGGCCCAATTTTATCAATAAACCAGAACTTGAACAAACTTCAATTTGCCACTTCTAAGAAAATCAAAAATCAAATATCAAAAGATTCTGACAGGAGTAACAGAAAAAAAAGATTTTTTAAGAATATTTCTCATACTGAACTAAGTTATACATGGGCTCCCATAGGGAGCCCAAAAATAAAAGCTTCTGAAGCAGTGTTTTGGGAGAAGAAGATTCTTCAACGTTATTCCCATTAGCTACACTGTTAAAAAATGATGACTCGGCACTTTTAGTCCTAGAAAAGAACCTTATGATAAAATTTTTACCATTTTTTTCTTCCGGTCCTAAGGAAGCTTCACACCATATAAAAATTCTCAGTGCCATGTAGTTCTGGAGATATGGGCATTTAAAAAGAAAAAATTTTTTTAGCTCCTGCAGTTCCCGTGGGGGACAGGAAAACAATTTTCGGCATAAATTAGGTACTTATGACCCAATAAGCCTTCATATCAAATTTGGTTCAAATCGACTTTTTGGTTTGGAAAATAAAAATTTTGGTATAATTTGGGCTCCCACAGTGAGCCCAAATATGAACCCAGGTACTTGGCTTTACCAAACTTCACTCTCAGCCCCTAAGAATGCTGTACATCAAATATCAAAACATTTTGACTGGTGGATCTGAAAAAAAAATTTTTTTTAAAGAATATTCCTCATATTGAACTAAGTTATAATTTGGGCTCCCACAGGGAGACCAAATATGAGCCGAAGGACTTGACTTGAACAAACTTGAATCTCACCTCCCTAAGCATACTGTATACCAAATATCAAAAGATTCTGACCGGTGGATGCGAAGAAGAAGATTTTAAAAGAATATACCTCGTATTGCACTAAGTTACAATTTGGGTTCCCAAAGGGAGTCCAAATATGAACTCAGGGACTTGGCTTGAACAAACATCAATCTCACCCCCCTAAGGATGATGCATAGCAAATATCAAAAGATTCTGATTTGTGGATCCGAAGAAGAAGATTTTTAAAATATATCCCTCATATTGCACTAATTTGAACATTTGGGTTCCCATAGGGAACCCAAATATGGACCGAGGAATTTGATTTCTACAAATATGTGAATCAATGTTCCAAAGATGTTATATGTAAAATATGAAAGCTTTTAGAGCAGTGGTTTGGAAGAAAACAATTCTTTATTTTTTTCCCATTGCCTACTGTGTTAAAAAATACTGACTCAGCACTTTTTCAGAGTCCCGAAAAAGTACCCTATGATAAAACCGATAGCAATTTTTTTTTACCAATCCTTTCTGTTGGTCCCAAGAAAGCTTCACACCAAATAAAAATTCTCACTGCCGTGCAGTTTTTGAGATATAGGCGTTTTAATTTTTTTCTATTTTTAGCTCCTGTGGTTCCCACGGGGCTACAGGAAAAAAAATTTCTGCATAAATTAGGTACTTATGACCCAATAAGCCCTCACATAAAATTTGGTTCAAATTGGCCTCTCGGTTTAAAAAATAGAAATTTGGGGTGGGGCCAAAATTTTTGCTCCTCCCATAACATCGCCAAGTATAGACCTACAAACTTCTCTTGAACAAACTTGAGTCTACACCTCAAAAGGAAGCTGCATACCAAATATCAAGTCTCTGCTATTGCTGGTTCTTGAGAAGAAGATTTTTTAAGAATTGGAGCACTTTTGCCCCACCCCTCTGCTCAATATGAGCCGAAACCTAATTTGCCCAAAAATCAAAATGCCGCTATATAACCCCTACTCACATGAAATTTCATTAACATGCGGCCAGTGGTTTGGAAGAAAAAGACCCAAACACCACCTTCACGCCGGACGACGGACGCCGGACGACGGACGAAAAGTGATCAGAAAAGCTCACCCTGACTTTCAGTCAGGTGAGCTAACAATATATTCAGTAGATATGAAGCTGATATGACAGTTAGTTTCATATGATGGAGGAGGTATACTTTATTAACATACCCATTTTGATGGAAATTTCTCCTATTGCCCATATTGCATTATTACAAACAGATATGAATTCAGGATTCAAATTACTAGCCAGAATAGGCATGAAGTCACCTGAAAGATGAAAAAAAATTCTTTATAAATTATGAGAAAACGGTTCAAACATATCCAATAAATTGAGGATTTGTAAACTTAAATACAAAATTAAACATAGGTGGAATTCCGGGTATTTTCTTGAGCTCTGAAGTATTTTTCAAGAATATTAATATTATTTATGAGTGTTTAAGAATATTAATATTATTTATGGGTGTTTAAGAATATTAATATTATTTATGGGTGTTTAAAAATATTAATATTATTTATGAGTGTTTAAGAATATTAATATTATTTATGAGTGTTTAAGAATATTAATATTATTTATGAGTGTTTAAGAATATTAATATTATTTATGAATGTTTAAGAATATTAATATTATTTATGGGTGTTTAAAAATATTAATATCATTTATGAGTGTTTAAGAATATTAATATCATTTATGAGTGTTTAAGAATATTAATATTATTTATCGGTGTTTAAGAATATTAATATTATTTATGGGTGTTTAAGAATATTAATATTATTTATGAGTGTTTAAGATAACTTTCAGCATACATGGCTATATTAAAACAACAGAAGTATAAACTCCAAGTTTTAACGATCATTTATACCTTTGCTGCTTGTTTTACAAAACAATTACCTTAGTTATTGGGGCCTACAAACACCTTGGTTATAGGGGCCTACAATTACCTTGGTTATAGGGGCCTACAATTATCTTGGTTATAACCAAACTCATACCAATATGTTTACTCATCTGAAGAGAACGCATCCATTTATGTAATGAAAATGGGACAGGCCTACTTAGAAAAAATCCGGCAAGAGGATCACAGATCCACAAGTCGAGTTTTGACATTAAATTTCGTGAAAAGTCAGAAAAGCAAGTTATTTGTTGCAACAGCAACTTTTGCCAACAGTGATAACTACAGTTTTCATGTCCCCACTCTTAAAAAAACTTTTACTTCAGGCAGTTCCTACCATTGCCCTATTCTCACTCTATACCAGAACACTTGAAACCAATTTGTCGAAAAAAAAACTGTTTAGTAACAGTGACCTTGGTCATGGGGCAACAGATCCCAAAATCAATAGGTGTCTCCTTTCCTCTGGAGTAACCTTTGGTGTAAATTCAGTGAAGGTGTGACAAATAGAGCTAAAAGTTTTTGCCCAGAAACCAATTTGTCGAAAAAATAAGACTAAATAATTTCATTTTTAGGATAATATGAACACCTATTGGCTATGAAGCCTTTGAGTTGATGTACCTGCACTTTAGAGTAAAGCCAAATATGCTCTTCCACACACTTTACTTGTCAAGAAGAGAAATTAACTAAGTATTATTTACTTCTGAAGAAATTATGAAGCACATACAGACAACAGAAAGATTTCTAAACATGGAATCTAAAGCACATCCGGGTAGGAGGGGAAAATCACAGATCACCTCGCACGACAATGCTTCGCGCCAGGCAAAGAAAATTTTAGAATTGAACACTGCAGGTAGGCCATTTCCTTGCATCTAAAATGCCGATTCATGTTTCAGTGTGAACGATTTTGTGACAATAATTATGACAAATCTTCGGGGAAACATCCAAAGCTATCACCATTTTTTTGCTACTATCAGCATGTGACCTCTTACCAAATCGGTAAATGGCAGAAAATAGGAAGAGTTTCCGAATAACACTCGGCAATCTGAAGTTGCAGAATGCCCATTCTGGAAACGGTGCGCCTAAAATATGTAAACTTTGGTGAGAGAATGACTGTATCTTCACCAGAATTTTTTCGACTGAATTTCATGCTTAATCAGTTATTTATTTAATGGTGTTTTAGGTCACATACTTTTGCAAATTGGCTAATCGTGACCGGGACAGTTTTACAAGTGGAGGTAGACGGAGTACCCAGAGAGAAGCACCAAGCATCGATGAGCACCTGTTAACACCTCAAAATTCTAACTCCACTCAAGCAGGGTTACAGCGGTTGAAGACATGTGCATCATCATCCTGCAGTAAGCCTCAGTACATGGGGTCATCGTGTCCCCATGTAGGCAACCAGGATAAAGTGCCTTACCCAAGGACACAACGCAGGTTGTCCCGGACGGAATCGAACTCGGGATCTCTAGCGTAGAAGACCAACACTACACCACTGAGCCACCGTTCCCCCTCCTTTATCAGTAAAGGAATGGCAGAGAGAATGGGTCAAGTTTGGTATCTGAAGCATAAACAGCAGATTACACTACATCATCACTACACACACACAAACAGCATTCAAATACTATTCCCACACCTCCACACATCAGTATCACTACACACTCACAAACATTCAAATACTATTCCTACCCCTCTACACTACATTATCACTACACACTCAAAGACATCATTCAAATACTATTCCAACACAATAGACTTCAGGCTCACAACACACTCACAAACAACATTCAAATACTATTCCTACACATCTACACTTCAGTATCACTACACACTCACAAACAACATTCAAAAACTATTCCTACACCTCTACAATTCAGTATCACTACACACACACAAACAACATTCAAATACTATTCCTACACCTCTACACTACAGTATCACTACACGCTCACAAACAGCATTCAAAAACTATTCCTACACCTCTACAATTCAGTATCACTACACACACACAAACAACATTCAAAAACTATTCCTACACCTCTACAATTCAGTATCACTACACACACACAAACAACATTCAAATACTATTCCTACACATCTACACTTCAGTATCACTACACACTCACAAACAACATTCAAAAACTATTCCTACACCTCTACAATTCAGTATCACTACACACACACAAACAACATTCAAATACTATTCCTACACCTCTACAATTCAGTATCACTACACACTCACAAACATTCAAATACTATTCCTACACCTCTACACTTCAGTATCACTACACACTCACAAACAACTTTCAAAAACTATTCCTACACATCTACACTTCAGGATCACTACACACTCACAAACAACATTCAAATATTACTGCTACACCTCTACACTACAGTATCACTACACGCTCACAAACAACATTCAAATACTATTCGTAAACCTCTACACGTCAGCATCACCATAGACTCACAAACCAGCATTCAAAAACTATTCCTGAAGCCCTACTCTACAATAGTATGACAATTTATTGAAGTAATTTTCATCAGGAAATAGACAACAAAATGTATGACCAGGTCAGACAGTACGAAAACAAAAATGTAGACTCATTCTCTGAGAACAGAAATTATGCTACAGTAGAATTTTGTCATCACACCTGATTTTACTCCACAGCAAGTTCATTCTGAACATGTAAATCAATGACACACACAAACAGCATTCTAATACTATTCCTACACTTTAGTATCACTACACACTCACAGACATCATTCAAATACTATTCCTACACCTCTACACTTCAGTATCACTACACACTCACACACAACATTTAAATACTATTCCTACACCTCTACACTACAGTATCACTACACACTCACAAACAACATTTAAATACTATTCCCACACCTCTACACTACAGTATCACAACACACTCACAAACAACATTCAAATACTATTCCTACACCTCTACACTTCAGTATCACTACACACTCACAAACAACATTTAAATACTATTCCCACACCTCTACAGTACAGTATCACAACACACTCACAAACAACATTCAAATACTATTCCTACACCTCTACACTTCAGTATCACTACACACTCACAAACAACATTCAAATATTACTGCTACACCTCTACACTATAGTATCACTACACACTCACAAACAACATTCAAATATTATTCCTACACCTCTACACTACAGTGTCACTACACACTCACAAACAACATTCAAATACTATTCCTACACCTCTACACTACAGTATCACTACACTCACAAACAACATTCAAATATTAATGCTACACCTCTACACTACAGTATCACTACACACTCACAAACAACATTCAAATATTATTCCTACACTACAGAACCACTACACGCTCACAAACAACATTCAAATACTATTCCTACACCTCTACACTTCAGTATCACTACACACACACAAACAACATTCAAATACTATTCCTACACCTCTACACTACAGTATCACTACACTCACAAACAACATTCAAATATTACTGCTACACCTCTACACTACAGTATCACTACACACTCACAAACAACATTCAAATATTATTCCTACACTACAGAACCACTACACGCTCACAAACATTCAAATACTATTCCTACACCTCTACACTTCAGTATCACTACACACTCACAAACAACATTCAAATACTATTCCTACACCTCTACACTACAGTATCACTACACTCACAAACAACATTAAAATATTATTCCTACACTACAGAACCACTACACGCTCACAAACAACATTCAAATACTATTCCTACACCTCTACACTTCAGTATCACTACACACTCACAAACAACATTCAAATATTATTCCTACACTACAGAACCACTACACACTCACAAACAACATTCAAATACTATTCCTACACCTCAACATTTCAGTATCACTGCACACTCACAAACAACATTCCAATATTACTGCTACACCTCTACACTACATTATCACTACACACTAACAAACAACATTCAAATGTTATTCCTACACCTCTACACTACAGTATCACTACACACTCACAAACAACATTCAAATACTATTCCTACACCTCAACATTTCAGTACCACTGCACACTCACAAACAACATTCCAATATTACTGCTACACCTCTACACTACATTATCACTACACACTCACAAACAACATTCAAATGTTATTCCTACACCTCTACACTACAGTATCACTACACACTAACAAACAACATACAAATACTATTCCTACACCTCTACACTACAGTATCACTACACACTCACAAACAACATTCAAATATTATTCCCATACTTCAGTATCACTACACACTCACAAACAACATTCAAATACTATTCCTACACCTCTACACTTCAGTATCACTACACACTCACAAACAACATTCAAATACTATTCCTACACCACTACACTTCAGTATCACTACACACTCACAAACAACATTCAAATACTATTCCTACACCTCAACACTTCAGTATCACTACATGCTCACAAACAACATTCAAATATTACTGCTACACCTCTACACTACAGTATCACAACACGCTCACAAACAACATTCAAATACTATTCCTACACATCTACACTTCAGCATCACTACACACACACAAACAACATTCAAATACTATTCCTATACTTCAGCATCACTACACACTCACAAACAACATTCAAATATTACTGCTACACCTCTACACTTCAGGATCACTACACACACACAAACAACATTCAAAAACTATTCCTACACCTCTACACTACAGTATGACTACACACTCACAAACAACATTTAAAAACTATTTCTACACCTCTACACTACAGTATCACTACACACTCACAAACAACATTCAAAAACTATTTCTACACCTCTACACTACAGTATCACTACACACTCACAAACAACTTTCAAAAACTATTCCTACACCTCTACACTTCAGGATCACTACACACACACAAACAACATTCAAATACTATTCCTATACTTCAGCATCACTACACACTCACAAACAACATTCAAATATTACTGCTACACCTCTACACTTCAGGATCACTACACACACACAAACAACATTCAAAAACTATTCCTACACCTCTACAATTCAGTATCACTACACTCACAAACAACATTCAAAAACTATTTCTACACCTCTACACTACAGTATCACTACACACTCACAAACAACATTCAAAAACTATTTCTACACCTCTACACTACAGTATCACTACACACTCACAAACAACTTTCAAAAACTATTCCTACACCTCTACACTTCAGGATCACTACACACACACAAACAATATTCAAAAACTATTCCTATACTTCAGTATCACTACACGCTCACAAACAACATTCAAATACTATTCCTACACCTCTACACTTCAGTATCACTACACACTCACAAACAACATTCAAATACTATTCCTACACCTATACACTTCAGTATCACTACACACTCACAAACAACATTCCAATATTACTGCTACACCTCTACACTACAGTATCACTACACACTCACAAACAACATTCAAATACTATTCCTACACCTATACACTTCAGTATCACTACACACTCACAAACAACATTCCAATATTACTGCTACACCTCTACACTACATTATCACTACACACTCACAAACAACATTCAAATGTTATTCCTACACCTCTACACTACAGTACCACTACACACACACAAACAACATTCAAATACTATTCCTATACTTCAGTATCACTACACGCTCACAAACAACATGCAAATACTATTCGTACACCTCTACACTTCAGTATCACTACACACTCACAAACAACATTCAAATACTATTCCTACACCTCTACACTTCAGTATCACTACACACTCACAAACAACTTTCAAAAACTATTCCTACACCTCTACACTTCAGGATCACTACACACTCACAAACAACATTCAAATATTACTGCTACACCTCTACACTACAGTATCACTACACGCTCACAAACATTCAAATATTACTGCTACACCTCTACACTACAGTATCACTACACGCTCACAAACAACATTCAGATACTATTCCTAAACCTCTACACGTCAGCATCACCATAGACTCACAAACCAGCATTCAAAAACTATTCCTGAAGCCCTACACTGCAATAGTATGACAATTTATTGAAGTAATTTTCATCAGGAAATAGACAACAAAATGTATGACCAGGTCAGACAGTACGAATACAAAAATGTAGACATTCATTCTCTGAGAACAGAAATTACGCTACAGTAGAATTTTGTCATCACACCTGATTTTACTCCACAGCAAGTTCATTCCGAACATGTAAATCAATGACACACACAAACAGCATTCTAATACTATTCCTACACTTTAGTATCACTACACACTCACAAACATCATTCAAATACTATTCCTACACCTCTACACTTCAGTATCACTACACACTCACAAACAACATTTAAATACTATTCCTACACCTCTACACTCCAGTATCACAACACACTCACAAACAACATTCAAATACTATTCCTACACCTCTACACTTCAGTATCACTACACACTCACAAACAACATTTAAATACTACTCCCACACCTCTACACGCCAGTATCACAACACACTCACAAACAACATTCAAATATTACTGCTACACCTCTACACTATAGTATCACAACACACTCACAAACAACACTCAAATATTATTCCTACACTACAGAACCACAACATGCTCACAAACAACATTCAAATACTATTCCTACACCTCTACACTTCAGTATCACTACACACTCACAAACAACATTCAAATACTATTCCTACAGCTCTACACAACAGTATCACTACACACTCACAAACAACATTCAAATACTATTCCTACACCTCAACATTTCAGTATCACTACACACTCACAAACAACATTCAAATACTATTCCTACACCTCAACATTTCAGTATCACTGCACACTCACAAACAACATTCAAATATTACTGCTACACCTCTACACTACAGTATCACTACACGCTCACAAACAACATTCAAATACTATTCCTACACATCTACCCTACATTATCACTACACACTCACAAACAACATTCAAACGTTATTCCTACACCTCTACACTACAGTATCACTACACATTCACAAACAACATTCAAATACTATTCCTACACCTCTACACTACAGTATTACACACTCACAAACACCATTCAAATACTATTCCTACACCTCTACACTACAGTATGACTACACACTCACAAACAACATTCAAATATTACTGCTACACCTCTACACTACAGTACCACTACACACTCACAAACAACATTCAAATACTATTCCTACACCTCTACACTACAGTATCACTACACACTCACAAACAACATTCAAATACTATCCCTACACCTCTACACTTAAGTATCACTACACACTCACAAACAACATTCAAATACTATTCCTACACTTCAGTATCACTACACGCTCACAAACAACATTCAAATACTATTCCTGCACCTCTACACTTCAGTATCACTACACACTCACAGACCTCATTCAAATACTATTCCTACACCTCTACACTTCTGTATCACTACACACTCACAAACAACATTCAAATACTATTCCTACACCTCTACACTTCAGTATCACTACACACTCACAAATAACATTCAAATACTATTCCTACACTTCAGTATCACTACACGCTCACAAACAACATTCAAATACTATTCCTACACCTCTACACTTCAGTATCACTACACACTCACAAACAACATTCAAATATTACTGCTACACCTCAACACTTCAGTATCACTACACACTCACAGACCTCATTCAAATACTATTCCTACACCTCTACACTTCAGTATCACTACACACTCACAAACAACATTCAAATACTATTCCTACACCTCTACATTTCAGTATCACTACACACTCACAAACAACATTCAAATATTACTGCTACACCTCAACACTTCAGTATCACTACAAACAACATTCAAATACTATTCCTACACCTCTACAGTTCAGTATCACTACACACACACAAACAACATTCAAATACTATTCCTACACCACTACACTTCAGTATCACTACACACACACAAACAAACAGCATTCAAATACTATCCCTACACCTGTACAATTCAGTATCACTATACACTCACAAACAACATTCAAATACTATTCCTACACCTCTACAATTCAGTACCACTACACACTCACAAACAACATTCAAATACTATTCCTACACCTCTACACTACAGTATCACTACACACTCACAAACAACATTCAAATACTATCCCTACACCTGTACAATTCAGTATCACTATACACTCACAAACAACATTCAAATACTATTCCTACACCTCGACACTTCAGTATCACTACACACAAACAGCATTCAAATACTATTCCTACACCTCTACACTACAGTATCACTACACACTCACAAACAGCATTCAAATACTATTCCTACACCTCTACACTTCAGTATCACTACACACACACAAACAACATTCAAATACTATTCCTACACTTCAGTATCACTACACACTCACAAACAGCATTCAAATACTATTCCTACACCTCTACACTTCAGTATCACTACACACTCACAAACAACATTCAAATATTATTCCTACACCTCTACACTACAGTATCACTACACACTCACAAACAACATTCAAATACTATTCCTACACCTCTACACTACAGTATCACTACACACTCACAAACAACATTCAAATACTATCCCTACACCTGTACAATTCAGTATCACTATACACTCACAAACAACATTCAAATACTATTCCTACACCTCGACACTTCAGTATCACTACACACAAACAGCATTCAAATACTATTCCTACACCTCTACACTACAGTATCACTACACACTCACAAACAGCATTCAAATACTATTCCTACACCTCTACACTTCAGTATCACTACACACACACAAACAACATTCAAATACTATTCCTACACTTCAGTATCACTACACACTCACAAACAGCATTCAAATACTATTCCTACACCTCTACACTTCAGTATCACTACACACACACACAAACAACATTCAAATAGTATTCCTACACGTCAGTATCACTACACGCTCACGAACAACATTCAAATACTATTCCTACATCTCTACATATCAGCATCACCATAGCTCACAAACCAGCATTCAAAAACTATTCCTGAAGCCCTACACAATAGTATGACAATTTATTCAAGTAATCTTCATCAGGAGAAAGAGAAAATGAAAGAGTCAATGACTCTGTAGCTCAACTTGGATATGACAGGAATTAGTACTTGCTGTGACCAAGACAACTGAATAATGAATATGACAGGAATTAGTATTTGTTTTGGCCCAGTCAACAATAATAAAAGAATTACAAGGTGACTGTAATGGACTACAGATTAAGACCAATCATTGTAGATTATTATTTTTGTGTGGAAATTTTCAGTCCCAAACAAAATATTTTCAGACTAAAATTTTTTCTTCTTCTTCTTCTTAAAATTGACCAAAATGCATCAAAACACAAAAAACTAATTTCCGGATTTTGGTCCTAAATTTTCCAAGTCCCACCCGGACCCCAAATTTTCAGTGTAAAAAAAAATTTTTTTTTTTTGTCTTAAAATTGACCAAAACGCATAAAAAACCAAAAAACTAATTTCCGGATTTTGGTCCAAAATTTTCTAAGTCCCACCCGGACCCCTAATTTGCCTAATTTATTCACGAGAAAAACTCTGTATTATATGTAATGTATCCCATGGTACTAAACATTCATACAAAAATTTATTCAAATCAGATCTTTCATTTGGAAGTTCTGCGCAAAAATCTGATTGCACTTAATTTTGAACAAAATGGCTGCTAGCGGCCATCTTGAATTTCAGACTGGACCCAAAAACACTCCTTCTTGTCCCACAGTGATAACAAAGGAAGGTACCCAAGAAGTTTCGTGAAGATCGGTTCATAAATACGGCCTCTAGCCCGAGCCGTATTGGGATTTGCACTCACAGTGCTGAAATTAACACTAAATAAATCAAAGTTAGTCTAATTTGCATAATTTACGCACAAGAAAAAAACCTGTAATAAATGTAATGTATCCCATGGTACTAAACATTCACACAAAAAATTATTCAAATCAGAGCTTTCATATGGAAGTTCTGTACAAAAAACAGATTTCGGCATCGTCGGTACAAAATGGCTGCTGGCAGCCATCTGGAATTTGGGACTGCATCCAAAAACACTCGTTCTTGTCCCACGGTCATAACAAAGGTACCCAAGAAGTTTCGTAAAGATTGGTTCATAAATACGGCCTCTAGCCCGAGCCATAGCAGCTTGGCACTTACAGCTCTGAAAGTAACACTAAATAAATCAAAGTTAGTCTAATTTGCATAATTTACGCACGAGAAAAAAACCAGTATTATATGTGATGTATCCCATTGTACTATACATTTATACGAAACTTTATTCAAATCAGAACTTTCATACAGAAGTTCTGTACAAAAAACTGATTTTTGCATCATCGGTACAAAATGGCCACTGGCAGCCATCTTGAATTTCGGACCACACCCAAAAACACTCGTTCCCGTCCCAGGGTCATAACAAAGGTACCCAAGAAGTTTCGTAAAGATTGGTTCATAAATACGGCCTCTAGCCCGAGCCATAGCAGCTTGGCACTTACAGCTCTGAAAGTAACACTAAATAAATCAAAGTCAGTCTAATTTGCATAATTTACGCACGAGAAAAAAACCCGTATTATATGTGATGTATCCCATGGTACTAAACATTTATACAAAACTTTATTCAAATCAGAACTTTCATACAGAAGTTCTGTACAAAAAACTGATTTTTGCATCATCGGTACAAAATGGCCGCTGGCAGCCATCTTGAATTTTGGACCACACCTAAAAACACTCATTCCCGTCCCAGGGTCATAACAAAGGTACACAAGAAGTTTCGTAAAGATCAGTTCATAAATATGACCTCTAGCCCGAGCCATAGCCAATTGTTGACGTACAGACAGACGGACGGACAGACGGACCATGACAATAGCTCAAATTTGACTTCGTCAAAGTTGAGCTAAAAAAAATTTTCATCCTCAACAAGTTTATTCTGAACAAATTAATGACACACACAAACAGCATTCAAATATTATTCCAACACTTCAGTATCACTACACACCCACAAACATTCAAATACTATTCCTACACCTCTACACTTCTGTATCACTACACACTCACAAACAGCATTCAAATACTATTCCTACACCTCTACAATACAGTATCACTACACACACACAAACAGCATTGAAATACTATTCCTGCACCTCTACAATTTAGTATCACTACACACTCACAAACAACATTCAAATACTATTCCTAAACCTCTACACTCCAGTATCACTACACACTCACAAACATTCAAATATTATTGCTACACCTCTACACTTCAGTGCCACTACACACTCACAAACAGCATTCAAATACTATTCATACACCTCTACACTTCTGTATCACTACACATTCACAAACAGCATTCAAATACCATTCATTCACCTCTACACTACAGTATCACTACACACTCACAAACAGCATTGAACTATTATTCCTACACCTCTGCAATTTAGTATCACTACACACTCACAAACAACATTCAAATACTATTCCTACACCTGTACACTCCAGTATCACTACACACTCACAAACAGCATTCAAATACTATTCCCACACCTCTACACTACAGTATCACTACACACACACAAACAGCATTCAAATACTATTCCTACACCTCTACAATTTAGTATCACTACACACTCACAAACAGCATTCAAATACCATTCATTCACCTCTACACTTCTGTATCACTACACACATACAAACAGCATTGAAATACCATTCATACACCTATACACTTCCGTATCACTACACACTCACAAACATTCAAATACTATTCCTACACCTCTACACTTCAGTATCACTACACACTCACAAACAACATTCAAATAACATTCATACACCTATACACTTCAGTATCACTACACACTCACAAACAACATTCAAATACTATTCCTACACCTGTACACTTCAGTATCACTACACACTCACAAACAACATTCAAATACCATTCATACGCCTATACACTTCAGTATCACTACACACTCACAAACATTCAAATACTATTCCTACACCTCTACACTTAAGTATCACTACACACTCACAAACAACATTCAAATACTATCCCTATACTTCAGTAACACTACACACTCACAAACAGCATTCAAATACCATTCATACACCTCTACACTTCACAGGGTTGATACACTTTTCAGAAAATAGAAAATCAAATTCCATGATTTTCCATGACTTTTTCAAAACTTATTGAAAAAATTCCATGACCAGGTTAGTTCGCACTCAAACAGAAAAGGTTTGTTTTTTGCATAATTTTTGCGCAAGTCACGCATAATTTTTACACAAAAATCAATCCCTTTTAAGCCTGGTTACGAATTCCATGACTTTTCCGAAACTTTAACCCTTCCAGCCCATTTTCCAAAACTTTTCAAGGCCCTTGAATTTCTTTTCAAAATTCCATGACTTTTCCAGGATTCCATGACCTGTACAAACCCTGACTTCAGTATCACAACACACCTACAAACAGCATTTAAATACTATTCCTACACCTCTACACTTCAGTATCACTACACACTCACAACAACATTAAAAAACTATTCCTGCACCTCCAGACTTCAGTATCACTACACACTCACAAACAGCATTTAAATATCATTGCTGCACCTCTACACTTCATTGTCACTACACATTCACAAACAACATTCAAATGCTAGCCCTACACCTCTACACTTCAGTGTCACTACACACCCACAAACAACATCCAAATACTATCCCTATACTTCAGTAACACTACACACTCACAAACAACATTCAAATACTATCCCTGTACTTCAGTAACGCTACACACTCACAAACAACATTCAAATACTATTCCTACACCTCTACATTTCAGTATCACTGAAAAATAAGAAATTAGTAATTAAACCAGCCGACAAAGGTGGGTCGGTTGTCGTGCTATCTCGGGATAATTATATAAAGGAAGCCATGAGACAACTCAGCAATACTAAACATAAAAAATTAGATTCACTTATTTGGCATAATAATGTCGAAAAACTCAATAAGATGTTAAAATTTCTCCTCAACGAAGGTCACATAACCAAAAAACAATTGAAGTATTTAACAGCTAAGCTCAGTGCTCAAATAAAACAATTTTACATCCTACCAAAGATCCACAAGGACCATTCTTCATGGATGGATGACTTAACTCCACCCGGGAGGACAATTGTATCAGATTGTAATTCGGAATCTTATGCGATCTCAGAACTAATTATCACCTGAAACCTATAGCAAATAAACATCCGAGCTATCTAAAAAATACACAGGATTTCCTGTCCAAAATTTCGATATTAAAAATATCGAAAAGTTAAAAAATTTATAGTAATTTATATATTTTTTATACTTACCAATGACCCAGACATAGCTGGTGCTAACTCTTAAAATATAGGGCCAAACACAAATTTTGCCCCCCAATCCCCAAAATTTGCATCTAAAACTAAAGAAAACATGTCCTGAAAGGCCCTCCACACTTCGCCCCTACTGCGCATGTGCAGTGTCAAGGACGTTCCGAAATTGGCGCCATTTATCATTCTAATAACCAGTGCCTGGTAAGCGCTATGTACTCAGCGGGGAGGCAAGAGTTCCCAACTCCTGGGAGGGCCATCCCCGTCTGGGTCATTGGTAAGTATAAAAAATATATAAATTACTATAAATTTTTTAACATTTTTATACTGTACCAATGACCCAGACATAGCTGAATAGTAAAAAGGCTGGAGGGCCAAGGACATAGAGCAAAATGGAATACGCTCAATAAAATAAAATAGAGTCATCCCCTGTAGGGAAAAGAAGTAATAGGCCTTACATGTATCTTTCTTATTTATGATAAATTAGAAAGATACAACACCTTCCAAAATTGAGCTTCATACATCCATGTACTCTATTAATATCCAATATAATCCTTATACTAATAATTTTTAAAGTAAGCCAATAATAAAGTAAGTCTAGAGAATAGAGACTCCTATACTCCTAAAAGTGTCTGAGAATTGCATAATCATGTCCGTTGACATATGCAATATTCAAAAGCTATACTTTAAAAACTAAGACTTGAATGAATTTTATAAACTTAAACTTCTCACTAAACAACCATCCCAATAACAGCTCAGAATTACTAACTCCGGAGGAGGTATCCCCTTGTTTTCATAGTAAAACAGGTGACCCAAGGGAACACCCTCCCCCCCCCCCCCCCCTTTTTCTTGCCCTGGGTCAAATAGCCCAGAGCGAAGAGGGCAGCCGAACGGAGACACTGCCGAAACAGACAGCCTACCTAGCTATAGTAGCAACTGTTAAGAGAATGACATTCTGAGCAGTAGATAATAGACCTAACAAAAGAGGCCTCAAGAAATTGACTCGATATTTCTAAGATAAAATTCATGAATGTGGATGGCTGAGCGCAATGAGCGGCCTTCAAAAATCTATAATAGCGACACTATTAAAGTAAGCCCAAGAAGTAGAAGAACCCTTACTTCATGAGCCGAAATCTTAAGCACAACTGCTAAGTCAATGATATACCATAAGCAGTACGCTAGTTAATAGAATCCATTAACAATAAAATGGAGCGTAACGTCCTTCTACTAGACATCAAAGACAGAAGAAGCTTACGCCCTTGTAATAAACAGATATCTGTTTATAAATACATAAACTGTACCCGGAAAGAGTAAAGGCCTATGCCCATACGAAGACGGAAGGACCTTAAAATAATAGGTTCCGGATAATAGGAGCCTAACTCTTATGCAACAATCCAACCTAAATAGTAACGGAAGTATTGATTCCGAAACTATGAAAGTGAAAATCATCCATCGATAGTGCATGAAACTCACTGACTCTACAGTAAAAGAGAAACCAACAGAATTACTGTCTAAAAGGTCAGAATTTGAAAACTACTGTTTCCAGAGGCTCAAATGATTACTTAGCTAAATAAGAACCGAAGTTAAAATCCGTATAGGAATTTAATCTAAAGATTCTAAGTCTATTTATCAAAAAGTTACTAACTGACTTAGATAAAGAGACAAAAGACTCAATTGTAAACTATCGTAGAGTGCATAGGTATGAGGTAACATAAACCTATAACCTAATAATAACAGGCTGCAGTAGATCTTGTGAAACAAGTATACTAAAAAATAGCAATGAGTAGTATGGAGGGATCAACAATATGAACATAATGATCCCTACACCACGACGGAAGAGCCTCCACTTTAGTCGCATAGAATAGCGAAGAAGAGGATCTCCTATAGTAAGAAATCGCGTCCAAAGCTCGTCCAGTACAGTGCTTACAATGCAATACGGACCACACAACGGAATACATGAAGGTTGCGACCTTGCTGGTTGTGATAAAGATGACACGATTTACCCAGTGAAAAAAGATCCTCACATAGAGGAAGATTTCACGTTAAGATCCACAGTAGACAAGAGAGTAAATTACTCATGATCTCTGTGAAGATAGAGATGCTATCAACAGAAATGTATTGTGGTTGTTTATCTTAGCAATACCTGCTAAAACAACAGCGCCGGAGGATACGCGTATCCTATCATTCCGTCCTATAGATCAATAGAGCGTTAACACTATTAGCTCAGAGATCTGGACAAGCCAACACATACGTCTGCAATTGATTAGCAAGCTGTGTCATAAATAAAACATCATTGGGCGCTCCCATAGATAGCAAATCTGATTGAATACTTGTTTGTTGAGAGTCCATTCTGACAGCAACAAGCGACCCGTAAGAGAACGGGAGTCCGATAAAACAATCAGACGACCCAGAATATGACGGACCAAAACTGAACTTGGTGTACTATAACCAACAGACGGATTCTTTCCATTAAATTGAATAACGGAAATGAAAGAGTGCCTCCCTGGTTCCGGAGATACGCCACTACTGTCGAATTAAAGGACAGGAATTTGGGCATGCGTTTCTGAATAATGTTCATGCAATGACATAAAGCAAGCCTAAAAAACATTATTCCGCGGAAGTTAAACTGATAGCTAAAAGACTGCGGAACCCAAAGACCCTGGCACTTCGAATCCGTAGGGATCAGTATATATCCCAATCTGTTTGACTGGCAACCGTCATAACAGCCACACTCGGGTCCGGCAACTGCGGCGGCACTCTCTGAGTCAACCACCGAATGTTTGCCCCAGTCTGAATCTCTTGTAACACTAGATAGACAAGAGAATGTATAAATCGAGCAATTCATGGATTGCCGGAAAGTTGCCGTCGAAGAGAAGCTCCTCCGAGAACGAAGCGACTCTGAGAGAGTTCTTAACCTTACTATCCCCGCGTGTGGATGTAGCTAGGGCTGCGTCACGTCTAACCAACTCCAATCAGCCACTGAAGGGCGGAGTTATACGTGAACAAACTACTGCCCTCAAAAGAAATTACATTGAGAATAATATCCCGTAAATCTTTTCTTGAAGACGTAATGATAACGCCTCAGTAAGGCAGATTACGTATAATAAAGCGTCTAAGTTAAGTCTACTATACATAATGTCGTTCCCAACATTGAAATTGGAAAAGACATAAACGGCGAAAACGAATATATGCAGTCTTTAATCACACTGTCTAGACGCATATGAACTCTCGGTATGCCCTGCTCTGCCAAAATAAACTATTTGTAAAAATGATAAAATGGCAGAAATGAGCCACGCGGACAAGAAACTAAACTATCATGCTTAGTAGCAGGCTTGTATATATATAAATATATAGCGTCGAAAAATAAAACACATGTTGTAATGACAATATTGGACTGCGTCGGTAAGTCAGGGACAATGTCCCTGTACCGATCGAAAAATCCGAGTCCAATGACGCTATAAGTCTCTTATCCAAGATCGCTGCAATGAAGTCCGAAAAATAATCACTGGAAGAAATGCCAGAAGATATGAAAGGCATCTTCCGATACTACTAAAGGGAAAACTCGAAATCTTTCGAATCCCTTTCGCCATCCTGTCGGACCCTATAAAGCGTTCGGTCGTCCGTACCTGATGCAACCGCGGACCGCACCGACCCAGCGCCGTCGGATAATTCCTGATTCGACCGAGAAACTGTCAATTGCTGGGATGCTGCGAAACAACTGTGCTAACTCGGATAGCACGTCCGTCACTGAGGCCTGAGGAGAAGCGGTCTTACGATGCATTGCCGCTGGAAGCTCCGTGATCGTTACCCCGTGCATACTTCCAATATGCGAGCGAACGGAGTGTATAAGCCTCGTGTCCCTTGGCTACCGGATGGCGCGACCTATTCGCCGTGGAATCACTGAATGCCGAAACTGATCGGATACTCGAGGTCACGTAGCCAATGTGCGGTCGTGTGCCCTGCTGTGAGGATGAGGAAGCATTAAAGACAGTCTCTCGGACTGTCAATATAACGGAGAGTCCCGAGCAACGGACATATGCTCCGAATGTAAAATATCTGAACCACAACATGCGGTCCCCTATGTTGTTGGCTTCCTCCGATCTGTCCTCAATCTGCCGTCACTGGGTGAGTACTAAAGTAATTAAAGTGCTCGCATCACCCAAATCTCCTTCCTAGACCGCAACGGACGAACCCGGCAGCCGAACCATTCGATGAATGTACGCTACACCGGGTGAGCTAGCGAATGTCACTCCGTAAGCGATAGACATATTCCATGAGCACTTATTGCTGCTAACTCTTCATTAACTATGACGACAGAGGCACACTTTTGAAAGACATCTCCATAATTCTTCGAACAAGAAACCAGAAATGCTTGGATAGCAAGCATAAAATAATAATATATATAGCGTCGTTCAATAATTCGACAGTTTGTGTGACATTATTGGACTATGTCGGAACTGAGGGACGATGTCCCTGAACCGAACCAAAAATTTCTAAGTCCACTGACGCTATCAGTTTCTTATCCGGCATCGCAGCATATGTTGTTCCGAAAGGGAAAGCTTGAAATCCTCCGAATCCCTTTCGGTATCCCGTCGGACCGGATGAAACTTTCGGACGTCCGTACCCGCTTCCGCGGAGCGTCCCGACCCAGCATCGTCGGATAAAATATATGCGACAGATTCAGTTGATGCTGGGATGCTGCGATAAACTGTGCTATTAAGGAAAGCACGTCCGTTCCCGAGGCCTGTGCAGTAGCGGACTTACGATGCATTGCCGCCGGAAGCTCCGTGTACGTTGACTCCCGCACACTTCCTATGCGAACGTCCGGAGTCTGCAGGCCTCGAGTCCCCGGCTACCGACCCAGCGCTGTCGGATAATTCTCGATCCGACACCGATTCTGTCGGCTGCTGGGATGCTGCGATAAGCTGTGCTATGTGCACAAGAATGTCCGGCGTCGAGACCTGCGGAGGCGCAGTCTATCGCTGCTTCGCCGAGGGCAGCTCCGCATCAGATGGCTCCCGCATACTTTTCCTATGCGAACGTCCGGAGTCCATCGGTCTCGAATCCCTGGCTGCCGGATAGTGTGACCTGGTCGCCGAAGAATCCTTGATCGGCGAAGCTGGTAATATATCGGCGGTCACGCAGCCAAGGTGCGGTCGTGTGCGCTGACGAGAAGAGGAAGCCTTAGCAGTCTCAGCGGACTGCCTATACAACGGAGCGTCCCGAGCGACGGACGTATGCTCCACTAGCGACACATTTTGTACCACAACATCTGGGGCCAGATGTTGTTGAACGAGAGAGGGGCCTCTCTCGCTTGCCGTCCGGATGGACCGGAACGAGCTATGAACCGGACTAAAAGGCTTCCTCCGTTCTCCCTCCGATCCGCCGTCACTGGGTGTGCATTAAGTTAATTTTATAGTGCTCGCATCACCCCAAAATTCCTTCTAGACCGCAACGGATGAACCCGGCTGCCGAACCATTCGGTGAATGGACGCTACACCGGGCGAGCTAGCGGACGTCAAAGGCCGTCGAACCTACTAGGGTCCTCTTAGGCAATTGGCGTATAACATGAGCACTTTTCCGCTAGCCCTTCATTAATAGTGACGACGGAGGCACACTGTTGGAAGACATCACAGATACATCACCCTAATCTTGATCGTCTGAAATAGAAATTGATAAAGTAGAGTGACCCTGCGGGGAAAGGACCGGAGTGTCCAAATCCCCAACAACATACCGTGACATACGCTTCCCAAATTGTCATCAAAATCATACGATACAGAACAGGAGTTAATGCGAGTACACTGACTACATATAGAATGATAATAAAGTCAGAGGAAGACTTCCTCTTAAAACAATTGATCAATATCCTTTCAATGAGAAAAGAAAACAAGTCCTGGTACTCGCACTAACCGCTGGCAATCAAAATACATAATAATAATATGATCCATTAATATAGAAAAAATAATTGAAATCAAAATATTTTGAAAAAATATTTTTTCAGAACAGCCCAAGTTTCTGAAAAGTAACGTTGAGCCCCAATGGATCCCAAGCCTAAGTGTGGACAAAAATTTTAAAAATATTTTAAACAATTTATTCAACACTTACGAACAATAATAATGTATCTAGTTATGATTAAAATAACATAAAGATATTATTTATTAGAAATCCCCCCTCACACAGAGGGCTGTTGTAAATGTAAACAATGAGTGTAAAAACACTAAAATAAGACTCCAGGCACCCAGGCCCGAAATCAGTTACCAAAAATACACTATCTGATGCAAAACAGAGACTTCCAGGGAAGAAACTGCAGAACATCAGATGGTAGATGCAGAACACAACGCCTAACCACCCGTAGGTGAAGACGTAAACATGGGGAAAGAACAGAATTCATTCTGTTATTCTGCTAAAACTCCCAAGAAATTTTAGTAATAATAATTACAGAAACTATGCCAAAAGCATGGGAGAATAGCAAGGGGGAACTTAAAGGACAGGGAGAGAGGAAAACACTTGTAAAAACAGTGTAACTAATAATCAGAATGACAACAAAATGGCTGCTGCCTTGAAAATAGGTAACTTAACATAATTTCATTAAAAAATTTTAAGTTACAGCCCTGATAATATTCTGTCACACATTCTTTTCCTCTCCTCCTTCTCTATCCTCCTTAGAATCACCATTTCACTAATATTTATGTGTCTGGCATCATTTAAACTGAGATTTAAAAGCACAAAGATCAGTCAGATGTTAACTGATGAAGGGCCAAACTTAGAATGATAAATGGCGCCAATTTCGGAACGTCCTTGACACTGCGCATGCGCAGTAGGGGCGAAGTGTGGAGGGCCTTTCAGGACATGTTTTCTTTAGTTTTAGATGCAAATTTTGGGGATTGGGGGGCAAAATTTGTGTTTGGCCCTATATTTTAAGAGTTAGCACCAGCTATGTCTGGGTCATTGGTACAGTATAAAAATATGCAATTCTGGCTCCTTTGGATATCAACAGTATGTATACAAACATTGATATTGATAAAGGTGTTAAATCGGTTAGAAATGCATTTGAAAAATATCCGGATGCAAAACGTTCGGAAGAACAAATTTTGAATCTTTCTGAACTGAGCTTAAAAGGTAATGACTTTGAATTGAATGGAGAATATCTTCTACAAATAATGGGTTGTCCTATGGGCAAAAGATTAAGTCCTAATTTTGCAAGCATTTATGTAGCGGAATGGGAGGAAAATGCCTTAAGCAAATGTGCAAAGCATCCTCTCGTATATCTCAGATATTTAGATGACATTTTCATTATTTGGGAACATTCAAAAGAAGATTTAGGTGAATATTTAGAAATTTTGAATAATCATGATCCAAACATTGAATTAAAAGCTAATATCAGTGAAAATTCTGTTGATTTTCCCAATGTGACTGTGTATAAAGGCAAGCAATTCCAGGCGTCCGGTCATTTAGATTATAAAGTATATTTTAAACCAACTGATTCACATCAATTCTTGCACACAAAATCATTTCATCCTCAACAAACATTTAAAGACATCATCAAATCACAGCTCATTCATTTCCACTGCAATTTAAGTGATAAGGTAAATTGCAATGAGGTTTGTTCTACTCTATTTGGCGCCCTCAGATCGAGGGGGTACTCACTGCGCTTTTTGCGTAGCCTGAAATTCCAAACTCTGAAAAGGCTCGAAAGTCCAGCTGAAACTACTGATTTCGAACCACTGAAAATTGAACACAACAGACCATTGCAGAATGGTAGTGGCGTGGTATTTAATTGCAAAAAGCTTCGTTGTAGATTGCATACTTTTATGCCTGATCAGAAAGAGGAATTTTCCTCCGAACAAACGAAAAATCATCAGATCCGTAACCCCCTCCATTGTGATTCACCAAATATTATTTACCTTATCACGTGTAAGCACTGTCGGAAGCAGTATGTTGGTCAAAGTCAAAATCCTTTAAGAGAATGTGCTACTAGACACAAACAGGATATAAAACACAATGCAGATGCCCCAGTAGCACAACATTTTAACCTTCCTGGCCATTCTTTGGACGATTTCGAAATCCATCCTATTGAACAACCACCACCAATTAAAGACACATTAGAAGAAATGGATGAATTTAGAAAAAAACGTGAAGCTTTTTGGATCAATACGCTTCAGACACTCTGGCCATATGGTATGAACATATCAGAGGGAGAATGTGAAAGGAGGTCCATCATTCCTTTCACTTTACAACAGAATGAATATCGAAATAGCAAAAATGCTAAAAGATGAATTCAATTTAACCAATGCTAAATTAAATGAACCTTTAAATCTTCGACCTGTCATTGCCTACAAGAAAAACAAAAGCTTGCGTAACATGCTTGTAAGGACTAAGTTAGAGCCCATCAACGAATAACATCAATTATTGCCAGTCAGTTTAACCAGTTCCTAAGCTCATCACTTAGTTTAAATCAATTTTATGTATTTTCTGTCATGTATGAAACCCACCAGGGTTCAGTAAATGAAAACAATTTTTTGGCAGCATATTAAAAGAAAAAAAAGTTTCAGTAGGAAATGTCTGTGCCAGTGCGAATTTTTAACCTCAATTAGCATTCAAATACTATTCCTACACCTCTACACTTCAGTATCACTACACACCCACAAACAACACTCAAAAACTATTCCTACACCTCTGCACTTCAGTATCACTACACACCCACAAACAACATTCAAAAACTATTCCTACACCTCTACACTTCAGTATCACTACACACCCACAAACAACATTCAAAAACTATTCCTACCCTTCAGTATCACTACACACTCACAAACAACATTCAAAAACTATTCATACACCTCTACACTTCAGTATCTCTACACACCAAAAAAACAACATTCAAATACTATTCCTACCCATCAGTGTCACTATACACTCACAAACAGCATTCAAAAACTATTCCGACACCTCTACACTTCAGTATCACTACACACTCACAAACAGCATTCAAATACTATTCATACCCTTCAGTGTCACTATACAACAAACAGTATTCAAGTACTATTCCTACACGTTAGCATCACCATAGACTCACAAACCAGTTTTCTAAAACTATTCCTGAAGCTCTACACTACAATAGTAGGACAAAATTTATTGAAGTACTTTTCATCAGGAGATAGAGAACAGAATGTATGACCAGGTCAGACAGTACGAATACAACAATGTAGACATTCATTCTCTGAGAACAGAAATTATGCTACAGTATAATTTTATCATACCTGATTTTACTCCTCAACAAGTTCATTCTGAACTTAATTAAATCAATGAGTTAATCTTAATGAATATCCAGCTCCAGCATGAGGAAGAATTATTTTCAATCTTACACTGCAGTATCACTACACATTATCGGCATTCAAATACAATTGCTACACCCCTACACGTCAGCATCACTATAGACTCACAAACCAGTATTCAACTACTGTTATTCCGACACCACCACACTTCAGTACCAATATCTCTCCCAGTACTAGACAGAACATCTCATCAACAGCTGTAATATCTCTCCCAGTAATAAATAGAATATCTCATCCAGAGCTGTAATATCTCTCCCAGTACTAGACAGAATATAGTGTGTACAGCTGTAAGATACTATATAGAATGTCCTCTCATTATTTGATAGAATATCTCATTCACAGCTGTAGTATCTCCCCAACTAATCAATAGAATGTCTCATCAACAGCTGTAGTATCTCTCCCAGTAATAAATAGAATATCTCATCCAGAGCTGTAATATCTCTCCCAGTACTAGACAGAACATCTCATCAACAGCTGTAATATCTCTCCCAGTAATAAATAGAATATCTCATCCAGAGCTGTAATATCTCTCCCAGTACTAGACAGAATATAGTGTGTACAGCTGTAAGATACTATATAGAATATCTCATCCACAGCTGTAGTATCTCCCCTACTAATCAATAGAATGTCTCATCTACAACCAATCTAAATGAATACTTACTAATAGAAGGTTTGACATGTTGAAAACAAGCCTTTGTGAGATCGCCAAGAAGTGCAAATGAGCTCTGACGAACTTCTGGCATAGGATCCTGCATACACTGGTACAAGAGTCTCAATATATTACTGTTGGAAACCAAACCTTCAATATGTTGTTCAAGGCCCTCAGCTAGTCCACTTAATAAATCAAGAGCAACTATCATAAAATCTTTATCTGGTGCATCATACTGATCTGGTTGGGATGCATTTGCCTGAAATAAACAGTTGTATTGATACAGGGTTCGTACACTTTTTTGGCCAAAAATTTCCATACTTTTTCCATACCTTTCCCAGACCTGACGTACCATTTTTCCAGACTCAAATCGCATCATTTACCATCATGCCAAAGGCACAGGCACCGTCTCAAGTGGAATCTAGGGCCCGCAACCCTTGAAACCTCATTACTACATGTACATATATGCTAACAAAGTGGTACTGGTAGCTAAACTGGCAGTGATTCTACATGTTGATTAGCTGCAAACATGTATGTATTCAGCCACTGAAAATGTCCAATCCCTACAGTTGAAAATCTGTTTTCATACGGTGTTCAGCGTACATCTATAAGGAATGTGTCCCACCCATATAACAATAAAGCAACTTCTCTCTTAGAGAGCACTTGGTTTGTTGTTATATGAATGGGTAGTTCTGGACAACATATGGACTGACTGAGGCTGGACTTCAAGATTAAATAAAAATTTCTTGACATTGTTTTATCATAAAAAAAAATAGGGAGCAATTCCAAACGTTGTAAGATAGCGTGATTTTGTCTCTGAACAAGAAAATTTTGAAGCAATCTGACTATCAGGAAACATGAGGCGAAATACGTCAGAAACACCCTGACAACTCTTGTAAGAATGGTGTTTTTCCATCATATTCAAAGTCCAGTAAATTTCTGCTGTTAAAACACTCTTGTCGGTAACAAAGTCTCCAAGGGTTGAAACGCCCCCAGGCCAAGTGGCTCCATGACTATGTTCGTGAGACACTTCCAATGCGTCAAGTTTTTGTTTTGAAGAAACACCGTGAAGATCATTGCCAGGTGTCAGATGAGTCTTACCTATTCTCGTAGCTTCGGAAAAAAATCCTTCCATATGATTTTGTTGTTGTTTCATTTTCACTAAGGCAGCGTGTTTTTTACCTGCCATGTGACTTAGAAGGGCCGCTTCGCCCATATTCGATACGTCAAATGATTTTCTGCATATTGTGCACATTGCCTTTTCATTCGAAGTTTTGTCCTGAGAAATCCATAATCCATTGTTTGAATCTAGGGTCTGTTTCACATTTCGGTGAAAAAACACACTTCCCCATGATAAACAAATACAAAAATAACAAATGACCTTCACGTTGGAAATTTCAAAGACAATAAAACACAGTGCGCATGTGACTTGACCTTCGGAATTCTCCGTAATTCCGAGCTGCATTCGGCTTTGAAACACCTGTGATACCTCGGTTGTATTCCATTGAAAATGCGCAAAGTTTTCCGATCCGAATTTTTCTGTTATCGAATGCTGGGCGTTGACAAATAATAAATCTTGTATGCTGATTATTTTTACTCAGAATGATTACACCTTTGTTAAAAACAGTAATTTCCATACTTTTTCAAGACCCCAAGGCTCGACACACATATTTTAAAACCTTTTCCAGACCTTTTCCAAACCGCCCCAAATTTCCATACTTTTTCCAGTTTTCCAGACCCACGTACGAACCCTGTTGATAGTACAGAAAATATACGAGAGCCAATGTTATTAGTTAATTGTGAAATCAATCATCAACCAACTTAGATAGAACAAGCATTGTACTAAAAGAATAGATCTTTTTTCTTCTAGAATTTCCTCTCTGCTTTTCTGTAGTATATACGGAAGACAAATGTTTGTGAAAATGTAGCATACATGCTGAAGCTGGAAATTCCAAGTAGTATTAAACTTATGTTTTTTATTTTCAATTTCTGTGGAATTGATAAAAATCTAAGAAAATTTGTATTTTTTTCAAAGATGAATATGACACCTCACAGTGAAGTCAAGAACATACCTGGGTGTATAAATATTTAGTCATAGGTGATCTGCAACTCAAAGTCAAACAATTTTTCATGCTCAAGCTGGATCCTGTGAGGCCAAAAAAACCCAAATTTGGACTTTATTTGCACATGCTTGAAACAGCCCCCTTCCAATGAAATTGTATACAAAATATCATAAGATTATGATGAGTGATTCCAGAGAAAAAGAATTTTCAAGAATATTCCCAATATCACACGAAGTTAATGATCCAATAAGGTTTTATTGGTAAATATTTTTCTTTTTTTTTAAATTATCAAATTCAGTTTATGTTTTAATGAAAGTGTCAATGACACTGTAGCTCAACTTGTTAAGACATGTACATGTATCACTACACACTCACAAACAACATAGTATGTGACACAGCAATGACAAACATCTAGGTAATGACCTGATAACAAAGGTACATATAAAGTATTGTAACGGTCTGTACATAAATACTGACCATAGCCTGTAACAAATGTATAGGTAAAGTATTGTAAAGGTGGGTGACAGTCAGATGCTAAACTAGAAAAGAAATCTTTGAGTCCCAGAGTGGGTCTGACTGAACCCCAAAATATTTGTTCTCATAGCACAGTGATAACAAAGGCACCCAAAAACACACTCGTTCCTGTCCCAAGGTGAAAACAAAGGTACTCAAAAAGTTTCGTGAATTTCAGTTCATAAATACGATCTGTATAGAAGTTGTGACAAAAAACAGATTGGACCTAATTTCGGTACAAAATGGCCACTGGCAGCCATCTTGAATTTTGGACCACACCCAGAAACACTTGTTCTTGTCCCAAGGTGATAACAAAGGTACCCAAGAAATTTTGGGAAGATCGGTTGATAAATACAGCCTCCAGCCCAAGCTGTATTGACATGTGCACTTACAGTGTATAAGTAGCACTGAATAAATCAAAGTTCATCTAATTTGCATAATTTCTGTATTCCATGTTACTAAACATTCATACAAAAATTTATTCAAATCAGAACTTTCATACAGAAGTTCTGTACAAAAGACTGATTGCACTAATTTTGGTACAAAATGGCTGCTGGTGGCCATCCTGAATTTCGGACCACACCCAAAAACACTCGTTCTCATCCCACGGTGATAACAAAGGTACCCAAGAAGTTTCGTAAAGATCGGTTCATAAATACGGCCTCTAGCCTGAGCCGTATAGAAGTTGTGTACAAGAAACTGATAAGACCTAATTTTGGTACAAAATGGCCACTGGCAGCCATCTTGAATTTTGGACCACACCCAGAAACACTTGTTCTCGTCTCAAGGTGATAACAAAGGTACCAAGATGTTCCGTGAAGATCGGTTCATAAATACAGTCTCTAGCCCAAGCCGTATTGACATGTGTACTTACTGTGTGTATAAGTAGCACTGAATAAATCAAAGTTCATCTAATTTGCATAATTTCTGCACGAGAAAAAAACCTGTACTATATGTGATGTATTCCATCCATGTTACTAAACATTCATACAAAAATTTATTCAAATCAGAACTTTCATACAGAAGTTCTGTACAAAAGACTGATTGCACTAATTTTGGTACAAATGGCTGCTGGTGGCCATCTTGAATTTCGGACCACACACAAAAACACTCGTTCTCATCCCACAGTGATAACAAAGGTACCCAAGAAGTTTTGTAAAGATCGGTTCATAAATACGGCCTCTAGCCCGAGCCATATAGAAGTTGTGTACAAAAAACTGATTAGACATAATTTTGGTACAAAATGGTCACTGGCAGCCATCTTGAATTTTGGACCACACCCAGAAACACTCGTTCTTGTCCCAAGTGATAACAAAGGTACCTAAGACGTTTTGTGATGATCGGTTCATAAATAAAGACTCTAGCCCGAGACGTATTGACAAGTGTACTTACTGTGTGTAAGTAGCACTGAAAAAATCAAAGTTCATCTAATTTGCATAGTTTCTGCACGAGAAAAAACCCGTATTATATGTGATGTATCCCATAGTACTAAACATTCACACAAAAAATTATTCAAATCAGCGAATTCATATGAAGTTCTGTGCAAAAATCTGATTGCACCTAATTTTGTACAAAATGGCTGCCATCCGCCATCTTGAAATTCGGACCGGACCCAAAAATACTCGTTCTCGTCTCATGGTGATACCAAAGGTACCCAAGAAGTTTCGTAAAGATCGGTCCATAAATACGGCCTCTAGCCCGAGCCGTATTGGCATCTGCACTTACAGTGCTGAAAGTAACACTAAATACATCAAAGTTAGTCTAATTTGCATAACTTACGCATGAGAAAAAACCCTGTATTATATGTGATGTATCCCATGGTACTAAACATTCATATAAAAAATTATTCAAATCAGCGCTTTCATATGGAAGTTCTGCGCAAAAATCTGATTGCACCTAATTTTGTACAAAATGGCTGCAAGCGGCCAACTTAAATTTTGGATCGGACCCAAAAACACTCGTTCTCGTCTCACGGTCATAACAAAGGTACCCAAGAAGTTTTGTAAAGATCAGTTCATAAATACGGCCTCTAGCCCAAGCCGTATTGAATTGTTGACGGGCAGACAGACGATTGGCCATGGCATAAGCTCAAATTTGGCTTCGCCAAAGTTGAGCTAAAAATTAAAAAGCTGTGTTGGGTGAAGGGTTAACACGTGTTATCAGAATACAACAGGGTTTCAACCATGGTGGCCTCATGGGATCTTGGATTACTCATAGAAGGTATGGATTCTCACAACCATTTTCCATATTTTTCAATACCATCAAGGACTGACAGACAATTTTCCACACTTTCCAATACCATCAAGGACTGACAGACAATTTTCCATACTTTCCAATACCATCAAGGACTGACAGACAATTTTCCATACTTTTCAATACCATCAAGGATTGACTGACAATTTTCCATACTTGTCAATACCATCAAGGATTGACCGATAATTTTCCATACTTTTCAATACCATCAAGGATTGACTGACAATTTTCCATACTTGTCAATACTATCAAGGATTGACAGACAATTTTCCATACTTTTCAATACCATCAAGGATAGACTGACAATTTTCCATACTTGTCAATACCATCAAGGACTGACAATTTTCCATACTTTCCAATACCATCAAGGACTGACAGACAATTTTCCATACTTTTCAATACCATCAAGGATTGACTGACAATTTTCCATACTTGTCAATACCATCAAGGATTGACCGACAATTTTCCATACTTTTCAATACCATCAAGGATTGACTGACAATTTTCCATACCTGTCAATACTATCAAGGATTGACAGACAATTTTCCATACTTTTCAATACCATCAAAGATTGACTGACAATTTTCCATACTTGTCAATACCATCAAGGACTGACAGACAATTTTCCATACTTTTCAATACCATCAAGATTTGACAAGACAATTTTCCATACTTTTCAATACCATCAAGGATTGACAAGACAATTTTCCATACTTTTCAATACCATCAAGATTTGACAAGACAATTTTCCATACTTTTCAATACCATCAAGATTTGACAAGACAATTTTCCATACTTTTCAATACCATCAAGGACTGACAGACAATTTTCCATACTTTTCAATACCATCAAGATTTGACAAGACAATTTTCCATACTTTTCAATACCATCAAGATTTGACAAGACAATTTTCCATACTTTTCAATACTATCAAGGATTGACAAGACAATTTTCCATACTTTTCAATACCATCAAGGATTAAGACAAGACAATTTTCCATACTTTTCAATACCATCAAGATTTGACAAGACAATTTTCCATACTTTTCAATACCATCAAGATTTGACAAGACAATTTTCCATACTTTTCAATAGCATCAAGATTTGACAAGACAATTTTCCATACTTTTCAATACCATCAAGGATTGACAAGACAATTTTCCATACTTTTCAATACCATCAAGGATTGACAAGACAATTTTCCATACTTTTCAATACCATCAAGGATTGAATAACAATTTTCCATACTGTTCAATACCTTCAAGGATTGACCGACAATTTTCCATACTGTTCAATACCTTCAAGGATTGACCAACAATTTTCCATACTGTTCAATACCTTCAAGGATTGACCAACAATTTTCCATACTGTTCAATACCTTCAAGGATTGACCAACAATTTTCCAAACTTTTCAATACCATGAAGGATTGACAGACAATTTTCCATACTGTTCAATACCTTCAAGGATTGACAGACAATTTTCCATACTTTTCAATACCATGAAGGATTGACAGACAATTTTCCATACTTTTCAATACCTTCAAGGCTTGACCAACATTTTTACATACTGTTCAATATCATCAAGGATTGACCGACAATTTTCCATACTATTCAATACCATCAAGGATTGACAGACAATTTTCCATACTGTTCAATACCTTCAAGGATTGACCAACAATTTTCCATACTGTTCAATACCATCAAGGATTGACAAGACAATTTTCCATACTTTTCAATACCATCAAGGATTGACAAGACAATTTTCCATACTTTTCAATACCATCAAGGACTGACAGACAATTTTCCATACTTTTCAATACCATCAAGATTTGACAAGACAATTTTCCATACTTTTCAATACCATCAAGATTTGACAAGACAATTTTCCATACTTTTCAATACTATCAAGGATTGACAAGACAATTTTCCATACTTTTCAATACCATCAAGGATTAAGACAAGACAATTTTCCATACTTTTCAATACCATCAAGATTTGACAAGACAATTTTCCATACTTTTCAATACCATCAAGATTTGACAAGACAATTTTCCATACTTTTCAATAGCATCAAGATTTGACAAGACAATTTTCCATACTTTTCAATACCATCAAGGATTGACAAGACAATTTTCCATACTTTTCAATACCATCAAGGATTGACAAGACAATTTTCCATACTTTTCAATACCATCAAGGATTGAATAACAATTTTCCATACTGTTCAATACCTTCAAGGATTGACCGACAATTTTCCATACTGTTCAATACCTTCAAGGATTGACCAACAATTTTCCATACTGTTCAATACCTTCAAGGATTGACCAACAATTTTCCATACTGTTCAATACCTTCAAGGATTGACCAACAATTTTCCAAACTTTTCAATACCATGAAGGATTGACAGACAATTTTCCATACTGTTCAATACCTTCAAGGATTGACAGACAATTTTCCATACTTTTCAATACCATGAAGGATTGACAGACAATTTTCCATACTTTTCAATACCTTCAAGGCTTGACCAACATTTTTACATACTGTTCAATATCATCAAGGATTGACCGACAATTTTCCATACTATTCAATACCATCAAGGATTGACAGACAATTTTCCATACTGTTCAATACCTTCAAGGATTGACCAACAATTTTCCATACTGTTCAATACCATCAAGGATTGACAAGACAATTTTCCATACTTTTCAATACCATCAAGGATTGACAAGACAATTTTCCATACTTTTCAATACCATCAAGGATTGACAGACAATTTTCCATACTTTTCAATACCATCAAGATTTGACAAGACAATTTTCCATACTTTTCAATACCATCAAGGATTGACAAGACAATTTTCCATACTTTTCAATACCATCAAGGATTGACAGACAATTTTCCATACGTTTCAATACCTTCAAGGATTGACAAGACAATTTTCCATACTTTTCAATACCATCAAGGACTGACAGACAATTTTCCATACTTTTCAATACCTTCAAGGCTTCACCTACATTTTTCCACACTTTTCATCACCATCAAGGATTGACCGACAATTTTCCATACTTTTTAAGACCTTTTCCAGATTTACACATATTTTCATACTTTTTCAAGAATTTCAAAACAGTACAAGAAACTGTTAAATAGACATTCGCAAATCAACTTCAATATAGAATCCAATATTGCCAGATTTGCTCATGTCAACATTGATTGCAAACAGACATTTAATACTGCAGGATTTGCATGTGTCAAAATGGATTGCAAATAGATATCATTTAATATTGCCGGATTTGCACATGTGAACATCGATTGCAATACAATATTGCTGGATTTGCACATGTGAACATCGATTGCAATAGAATATTGCCGGATTTGCACATGTGAACATCGATTGCAATAGAATATTGCTGGATTTGCTCATATCAACATGGATTGATGGTACAAGAACGAGCATTGTGTTTTGAATTCCGAAGTCGAGGAGCTACATGTCTTTATTTGTATGTAACTGCTGTTTTGTTACATGTAAAATATTTATGGATCTCAGGAATCTTAATTTATGTTCGAGAATTGATTGACACAGCTGTTACTGAATCTGTGGAGAATTGATTGACACAGCTGTCATTGAATCTGTCGAGAAGTAATTGGCACAGCTGTCAGTGAATCTGTTGAGAATCGATGGACACAGCTGTCATTGTATCTGTCGAGAATTGATGGACACAGCTGTCAGTGAATCTATTGAGAAGTGACTGACACAGCTGTCAGTGAATCTGGCGAGAATTGATGGACAGAGCTGTCATTGTTTCTGTCAGGAATTGATGGAAACAGCTGTTACTGAATCTGTCGAGAATTGGTTGACACAGCTGTCATTGAATCTGTTGAGAAGTGATTGACACAGCTGTCAGTGAATCTGGCGAGAATTGATGGACACAGCTGTCATTGTTTCTGTCAGGAATTGATGGAAACAGATGTTACTGAATCTGTTGAGAATTGGTTGACACAGCTGTCATTGAATCTGTTGAGAAGTGATTGACACAGCTGTCATTGTATCTGTCGAGAATTGATGGACACAGCTGTCATTGTATCTGTTGATTGATTTGATTTATTAGTGTTTAAGGTCACATATTTCTGCACAATGGCTAACCATGACCGTGACAGTTTTATGGGTGGAGGAAGCTGGAGTACCCGGAGAGAACCACCGAGCAACGGCGAGCAACTGTCAGCTCCCCAACATACAAACTCCACACAAGCAGGGTTAGCATTGGTTGAAGACAGGTGCACCATCGACGTGCAGTACGCCTTAGTACACAACGTCACCGTGCCCCCACGTGGGCAATGGGGGTGAAGTGTCTTGCCATTGTGTCTGTTGAGAACTGATGGACACAGATGTCATTGTATCCGTCGAGAATAGACTGACACAGCTGTCATTGAATCTATCAAGAATTGACACAACGGTCACTAAATCTGTCGAGAATTGATTGACCAGCTGTCATTGAATCTGTCAAGAATTGATTGACACAGCTGTCGTTGTATGTCAAGAATAGATTGACACAGCTGTCATTGAATCTATCAAGAATGGACACAACTGTCACTAAATCGGTTGAGAATTGATTGACCAGCTGACATTGAATCTGTCGAGAATTGATTGACACAGCTGTCACTGAATCTGTCGAGAACTGATGGACACAGCTGTCATTGTATCTGTTGTGAATTGATGGACACAGCTGTCAGTGAATGTCAGAATTGACAATAAAGAGAAGTTTAAATTTATCAAACCATATTGTGGGAACAGATAAAATAGACAGCTTATTATGAGTGAAAAATCGACAGATCTTCTGTTATCACAATCGACACATACAAATCATTAACTTGACCGTAAATTCGGTGTGAAACTATAACACCATGTCTGTTTTAGTTTGCAAACAATGCACATAAGTCACCATCATATGTGCATATAGGAAAGATGAACAAGATTTTGGGAGAATTCTATCATTTCTATGCATAAACAGTAATAAACAGTCTGTGTATCACACGGACATGCAAAATACCAAATATCAAAAGATTCTGACTTGTCATTCTGAAGTTGATGATTTTAAAACAATTTTCCCATTTAGCACAAAGCAATATGTAGCCGATATATGAACCAAAGAATTTGATTTGAACATACTTGAAACTTATCTCCTTGAGGATGTTGTTTACCAAATATTAAAAGATTTTAACTGGTAGATCCGACAAAGAGTTCAAATATGAACCCAGAAACTTGATTTGAACAAATTTGAATTTTATCCCCATAAGGATTCTGTATACCAAATATTTAATAATTTGGGCTTGTGGATCAAAAGATTTAAAAAAAAAAAAAAAAATCCTCATATTTTACCCAGTTAAAACAGGCTTCTGCAGTGAGCCTAAATATGAACCCTGGGAGTTGATTTGAACAAATTTGCGTTCAACATCCTCCCCAATCATCCACACATGCTGTACACTGAATACCAAGACTCAGAATAGTGGAACTGAAAAAGGTTTAAAATAATTTTCCTCAAATTGCAGCAAGTTGAAATTTGGGATCCCAACAGAGCTCTAATATGAACAAATGGCTTGAACTGAACAAGTTTGGAGTCTTACGCCCCTAAAGAAGATGTATACCAAATATTAAACTATACTGATTGGTGTTTCTGCAGTTCTTTTTAATTTTCAAAAACATCCCGACTCGGCATGTTCCCAAGTTAAAATTCAGAGCAAAAATATGAAAGCAGGAGCTTGATTTCAACAAACTAGAATCTATCTACCAAAAACTGCTGTGTTCCATGTATCAATAGATTCTGATTTGTGCTTGGTTCTAGAGAATGGTTTTTTTTGGAATTTTTTAAAATAAGCTGACTGAGGATTTTTTCAATTCTCCATGTGATACTATTGTTTCCACTTTTTACCCATTTGATTCTACTTAGGATGTTTCATTCCAAATAAGTTCTCTGTTCAGAGCACTTTTAGAAATATGGGCAATGAAAAACATTTTTTTTTATTTTCAGCTCCTGGTGTTCTCATGGGGATGCAGGAAGTATTTTATTACATAAAATAAGTAATAAGGGGGGGGGGGGGGGGGGGGCTATGATGGCAGATATTGCCCCTTCTATTATGATGGCAAATATTGCCCCACATACTTTGTTTGATCGAACTTCAATCTACACATCAATAGGCAGCTCAATACCACACAAATCACTGCACCCATTGATTCATGAAAAAAATGTTTTTTCCATCTCCCCATGGCAAGCAGAACATTGATTTCAACAAAAGATTAGACCTATTCATAACCACAGCTAACGAAATACCCCCACAATGTGCAGGCCAACCCAAAATAAAGATTGCTAATACCCCCCCAATGTGCAGACCAACCCAAAATAAAGATTGCTATCAAGTCGATTTTTAAAAACATGTTAGCACATTGTTTTGGTGCTTCATTTTGATACTCAGAAAAGGAAAGGAAAATAAAGTGTAACCACACAGTGACACAAAAAAATACCGACAAAAGGTGATACAGTTTTTGGGTATATACAAATACTAAGCCCATAAAGGGCAATGACTCTGGCAATAAAATCTCAAACACCTACATTTCACTATGGGTATTGCAATAGGATACACTTGCATACCAAATATCAAGTCACTCAACCAAGTATTTTACAAGTTATTCATGATTGAATTTCTGGACGGATGGACAGATGGATGGACAGGCAAGGACTCTTGGAATAGAATCTTGAATGACACATGCATTTCACTATAGGTATACAGCAATAGGATACACTCGCATACCAAATATCAAGTCACTCAACCAAGTACTTTACAAGTTATTCATGACTGAATTTCTGGACGGATGGACAGATGGATGGATAGACGGACTGACAGACAGGCAGACCTTGTACTGTGGGTAGACATCAATAAGATAGAGTTGCACATCAAATATGAAGTCATTCCATTGAGTACTCTGTTATTCATGAATTTCATGGCGTAAACATTCTAAGTCCATAAAGGGCAACGACTCTTACTCAACCAAGTACATTGGAGCCCACTTTATCGGATATCTTTTAAATGAATAATCCTGTTAATTGAATATAATTTCCCAACACAAAAACATTTACTATACCTCCAGTACAAATTTGACCTGTTAATTGAATATAGGTTATAGAGTAAACTCCTGCGAATTGAATAAAAAATCTTGTAACCTGTCGAGAAATTACACTGACTCACCAGTTTTCCTTTGTTTATGAGCCTATTTGGCCTCAGTACATCCAATACAGGCATTTAATCTATTATATCAATTAGACAGAGCTCATGGAACTCTGTCAAACAAGATATAATAGAATAAATGCAAAGTTTATCTCCAGAATACAGGAAAGTGACACAATCCCTGTTAAGCGAATACTCATGTTAATTGAATAATTTCCACTGGCAAAGTGGCTATTCAATTAACAGGGTTCCACTGTACTTAACAAGTTATTCATGATTGAATTTCGGGATGGATGGACAGACGGACAAGGCGATTCCTATGTACCCCCGGTAGGGGTATAAAAATGTATCAATCAACATCAATTAAAGGAAATTTGCTTGGAATCAGGATAGTGGTTTGGCACAATACTCAGCATACCATTTTCATGACAGATGCCAGACAAAAAGTGATGACAATAGCTCACCCTGACTTTCGGTTAGGTGAACTAAATTAATGTGTCAATGTCACTGTGGCTTAACTTGACTGTGTGTCATGTTTGATGAAAAGGATAATGTTCCAACATTTATGAAAGGATTATGAAATAAGACAAGAATTGTGAAAATTGAGAATAGGTTAATTTCTGTTCCCTGTAGGCTATGTTTTCAATAAGAATAATTTGAGTGCAGAATGTACAAAAGAATTAAGACCTGGATTGATGTGGCCCTAACAGTTGACTTATGTCAACCAAAGTTACCAAGTTACAGTAAAATCATTCCAAAACGAGTCATCCTTCCAAGTTACAATGAAAACAATGATGGTTGACCGAACATGACCAAAATGGGTGAGTCTCATCTAGTTATCATACCAAATTATCCTACCAAGTTACAATGAAATCCCTTCATAAAAACAACCTCTAAGCAGTGTTAAAGGAGTCTAGGTCAAGTGACCAGGTGGCAATAACGGCTGACCGATCATAATAAAAATACAAGTCTCATCTAGACATACCAAGTGATCCTTCCAACTTACAATGGCTGTCATGGTTGACCGATCACTGACAAAATAGGACATTCTCATCTAGACATTATAAGAGTCATCCTACCACTTTACAATAAAATGCCTTCATAAATACGACCTGTAGCCCGTGTTAAACATTTTCGGGCTTCAAGCCTGCGTAGCCATCACGGTTGACTGATTGAGACCAAAAGGGGACATTCCCATCTAGTCATTATACCGAGTCATCCTACCAAGTTACAAAGAAATCCCTTCATAAATATGACCTGTAGACTGTGCTAAAGGTTTTCGGGCTCTCACAGCAGTCACAGTTGACCGATCGCGACGTTCTCTTCTAAACATAACCCTGAACCTGCATATGAATTTTCGTGATGATCAGACAAGAACTACAGGTGTAGCCTGTGCCAAAGAAAATGGAACAGACTGACAGACTCAGACTTTCCACGTGCATGATGGCAAAAGCTAATCTTGACTTCGTCAAGTTAAGTAAGCTAAACCAAGGCTCAAGTGAGCCTAAAACACTCACCTGGCTCAAGTTGTCAAAAGAGTTGAGTGTATCAGTAAGTGACCGCCATACAGAGCCCAAATATTATTCCAGGGACTCGATTTGAGCAAATTTGAGTCAGACACTCCCAGAAATGTCATACACTAAATATGAAGAGATTCTAATTGGTGGATCCGAAGAGGATTTTTCAAGACATTTTCTCACATTGTACTGAGTTAAACTATGGGCCCCAGTTTAGAGCCCAAATATTAACTCAAGGGCCCAATTTGAACAAAATTGAATCTGACCCTCCTAGGGACGTTGTATACCAAATATGAAAAGATTCTGACTGGTGGATCTGAAGAAGATTTTGAAAGAAATTTTCTCATATTACACTAAGTTCAACTTTGGGCTTCAATAAGGAGCCCAAATATCAACCCAGGGATTCAGTTGAACAAACTTGAATCTGACTCCCAACGAGATGTTGTATTCCAAATATCCAAAGAATCTGACTGGGGGATTTTCACCCATATTGCACTAAGTTAATATTTGGGCTCCCATAGGGAGCCTCAATATTAACCCAGGGTCTCAATTTGAACAAACTTGAATCTGACACCCCTAGAGATGTTGTATACCAAATATCACATGAATCGGACTGTGGCATCTGAAGAAGACTTTTAAACCTTATTCCCCATATTGCCCTAAGTCAATTGTTCAGGCTCCTGTATTGAGCCCAATAATTAACCGAGGGGTTTCATTTGAACACACTTGTATCTGACGCCCCCCCACCCCCCCCCCCCCCCCCCCCCCCCTATGGATGCTGTATACCAATTATCAAAAGATTCTGATCAGTGGTTCTGAAGAAGACAATTTTTTAATATAAGCAAATATGCTTTTTTCGATGATCCCCCCCCCCCCCCTCCCCCCCTACAGAACAGCCCGACAAAACTGACGGTAATTTTTTTTTATAATTCCATTCTACTGGTCCTAAGGATGCTTCATACCAAGTAACAGTTCTCTGTTCTGTGTGGTTTGGGAAACATGGGCGTTTTAATTTTTTTTCTATTTTTAGACCCTGCGGTTCCCACAGAGCTGTAAAAAAAATTTTTTTCATGAGAAGACTATTTTTAAAGATTTTTAGGCTTTTGGGGCATTAACCAGAGCCTGAAGATGGCTGCTGCTTCATTTGAACAAAACAGAAAGGGTGTACTCCATAGATGGTCTCAGCTATATATGTCTAAATTTGGCTTAATGGTTGTGAAGAAAAGTCGGACACCAAGTGATGGCAATAGCTCACACTGACTGGCAGTCATGTGTTCTAAAAATAAGATGGTTTCCTTGGCAGCCATGTTGGATTATCCAGTACAGTACTTATTCAGAATGTTCATCAGAAAAAAAGCTAGAATCCACTGGATATTTGGTTTTCATGTTACTGAAATCACAAGCAAATATTAAGAAAAATGGAAGATTGCCTTGTGGCTGTATTGAATAAGTCAGAACGTTTATCGATAGGAACCTCCTCTAGTCATCATTGTTCCACCATAACAAGAGGCCACACGGGGCCTGAAGTGCTCACCTTGATCAGAACCCAAAATAAACAAGAGTCCAAGAATGAATCCACATTAAACAATCAGTCTCCAAAAGATACATTGTCAATCCTTGAGCCCCTCAGGAGTGACTAAAATAGCCCAAGCATCATGTCTTTTCTTCAGCTGATCATCATGTAAAAAGTGGAGCTCCCCTGTGGAGCCCCTGGATACAACCTATGTGAATTAATCTTAGTTATACACCTCTAGAGGGTAAATATTTCTCATTCTTCAGCTACATGGCAAATTCTGGCCCCCATAGGGAGCCCAAATATTAACCCAGGCACTCAATATGAACAAAGATGAATCTGACCTCCCTAGAGATGTTGTATACCAAATGTGAAAGCATTCTAACAGGTGGATCTGAAGAAGAAAATTTTTAAAGAAATTTCTGCATATTGCACTAAGTTAAAATTTGAGCTACCATAGCGAGCCCAAATATTAAGCTAGGGACACAATTTGAAGTAACTTGAATCTGACACAAACCTTGACACCCTCCCCCAAGGATGCTGCAAACCAAATATGAACAGATTCTGACGGCAAAATAACTTTTTAAAATAATACTCCTCAGTTGAATACTTCACTGAGTTAAAAATTGGGTTCCTCTGAGAAACCCAAGTATAAACCCAGGGACATAATTTGAACAAACTTGAATCTTACTCCAATAAGGATGCCCTGAATGAAATGTCCCAAAGATTCTGAATGTCTTTTTGTTTTTTTATTAGGGTTTAACGACACATTAACAGCCAGGGTCATATCATGTCGGTGACAGTTTTACGGGTGGAGGAAGCCGGGGTACCCGGAGAGAACCACCGTGCAACGATGAGCAGCTGTCAGCTCTCCAACATCGTAACTCTGAACTCTGCATCGCGGCACAGGCAGGGTTAGATTGGTTGAAGACATGCACACCATCGACGTGCAGTACACCTTAGTACACAGCACCATCGTGCCCCCATGTAGGCAATCGGGGTTAAGTGTCTTGCCCAAGGACACAACGCAGGAGCACAAATCAGTCGCTGAAATGGTCACCCATCCAACTACTAACCGCGCTCGACATTGCTTAACTTCGGTGATCTGACGAGAACCGGTTACCGCAACGCCACCGCGCCCCCCCATTCTAAATGTTACATCTTAAGATTTTTTAACAATATTCCTCATATTTAATTATGTTAAAATATGGGCTCCCAAATGAACGCAGGGATTTGGGTTGAACAAATTTGAATCCAATCCTCAGAGGACTGAATTCGAAAAATATGAAAAGTTTCGACTTGATGGATCTGAAGTTTTTCAAACAATTTTTCTCATGTTGAACACCATGTTGAAATTTGGGTCAAAAAATGAACCCACAGACTTGAATTGAACAAATTTGAATCTGGCCTCTATAAGGATGACGCATACAAAATTGAATCTGGCCTCTATAAGGATGACGCATACAGATTCTGAGTGGTGTATCTGAAGAAGATTTTTAAACAATATTCCTCATATTGCACTGAGGGAACTCACAGACTTTCAACAATGTAATTCTGAGACACTTTAACTGGTAGAGTGCTAAGTTATTTTTGGCCATCACAACTTCAACACAGGTCTTTGCCTTGTTACAATTTATGGGAGAGTGCCTCTGGGCGTGCCTGTGTGTGTGCCTATGGGCACTCTCCCATAAATTGTAACAAGGCAAACCCTCACAGACTAAATATCACTTCAAAGATAATAAAAAGCACATCCACTGAACGTGAGCCTTCAAGCTGTGGTACTGGTACTTCAGAATAAAGCCCAAATATGGGCTTCCAGCACTCTACCAGTTAAGGATGCTGTGTACAAAATATGAAAAACATTGGGACTGGTGGATCTGAAGAAAATTCATGTTTCACAAAATAAAAATTTGTACCCGCATACAGAACTCAAATACAAATACAAAGAGACCTGATGTCATTAAATCTCACCCCAAGAAGGATGCTGTATATCAAAATACGAACACATAGACCTGATGTTATCAAATTTAAATCTCACCCCCAGAAGGATGCTGTATACCAAATAATGAACACATAGAGACCTGATGTTATTAAATCTCACCCCCAGAAGGATGCTATGTATACCAAATTTGAGAACATTCTGACTGGACAATCTAAGAAGTAGATCTTTTAAGTATTTTCCTCATATTGCATTAAGTTAAAATTCTGGCTCCCATGGGGAGCTCATTTTTTAACCCAGGGATTTAATTTAAACAAACTTGAATTTTCATCCCATTAGGATGGAGTTTATCAAATATTAAAAGATTGTTATCTGAAGTTTTAAAAAAACATTTCTTCACATTGCACTAAGTTAAAATTCAGCCCCCCCCCCCCTCCCCCCCATAAGGGAGCCCAAGTAAGACCCAGGGACTTGATATGCGCAAACATGAATCAGCTCAACCTAAGGATTTTGTATATCAAATACCCAAATTGTAGTTGTGATAAAAAAATTTTTTTTTAAAAGTGCAGATTCAGCCTAGTTTTTCATTGCTCATGATGCAACTGATTGAAGGTTTTTATGCCTATTAATTTATATTAATCCCAAGGTTCCGTATATTGAGGCTTTTAGGCCTATTAATTTATACTAATCCCAAGGTTCTGTATATTGAGGTTTTTAGGCCAATTAATTTATACTAATCCCAAGGATGGTGTATATTGAGGCTTTTAGGCCTATTAATTTATACTGATCCCAATGTTCTGTAATACTGAGGCTTTTAGGCCCATTAATTTATACTGATCCCAAGGTTCTGTATATTGAGGCTTTTAGGCCTATTAATTTAAACTGAACCCAAGGTTCTGTATATTGAGGTTTTTAGGCCTATTAATTTATACTAATCCCAACGATGCCGCACAAAGTAACAATTCTTTGTTCTGTGGTCTTTGGGAAATATGTGCATTTTAATTTTTTTCTATTTTTAGTTCCTGTGTTATTTTTTTTCGGCCATGCATCAAGTGCATATTCCCTAATTCTACTACATACGGAATTTGGTCCTAATTGGCTGACTGGTTTAGAAAATATCAATTTTGGGCAGGGTAAAAAATATTGGCACTCCCAGCACAAGCCCATATATTGCCAGACAAACTTTCTTAGAACAAATTTTAAATCTTGAGCATATAAGGAAGATACAGCACAAAATTTCAAAGGATTGTAAATGGTGGTTCATGAGAAGATTTTTGAAGATTTCCAGACACTGAGCCAAGCCCACTGGGTTTAAATGCTTCAAATGAACAAACTTGGAAGGGTATACTCCAAGGATAATGCATGCCAAGTCTGGCCCAGTGGTTTTCGAAGAAGACCAATATGCAATTATACATTTAATTATTTATAACTCTGTATGTCCTTGCCAGATGATTTTTTCTAGTATTGGAATGTTACCTCAGAAATAAGGCCCTAATTTCCAGTAATGCAAAAATAAGAAGCCCAAATAACCTAGGGACTTAATTTGAACAAACTTGAATCTGATCATCCACTGCACAGGATGCCATGTGCCAAAAGATTCTGAATGGTGGATCTAAGAAGATTTTTAAATATTATGTCATATTACACTAAGTTAAAATTTGGTATGGGCACAAATAGGAAGCCCAAATAAGAATCTAGACGGCCAGGGTATTGTATATCAATTATCAAAACATTTTGAATAGTGATTCTCAAAAAGATTTTGAAGAATATTCCTCTTTTGCACAAAGTTAAGATTAGGCTCCCAAATAATTAACTGGGAACTTTATTTTCACAAAACTGAAATTGAATCCCCCCCACCCCTCTCAATTTTCATTGGGCACCAAATGACTATCAGAGGATGTACGCATGTTAAGTTTCATGGAAAACTGACCTTCGGTTGTGAAGATGTGAACCCTGAGGGATGGACAAACAGAGCATATTGCTTTATCCCCCCCCCCTCCATCAGTTTGGGAGGGGGTAAAAAGATTCTGGCTGGTGGATCTGTAAAAGATGATTTTTTAAAGAATGTTGCCCGATATTGCATGAAGTTAAAATTCTGAATCCCACAGACCAGCCATATACCACCTCAGGGTCTTGATTTGAATAAATTTGGATCTGACCCCCCAAAGTATACTGTGTTCCAAATATCAAAAGATTCTAACTGGTGGATGTAAAGAAAATTTTTAAAAATTATTCCTCATATTGCACTTTAAAAATTCAGACTCTCTTAGGGAACTTGGATGAGTTTGCTGATCTGAACAGAAATTCAAACTAAAAAGTTATTTTTGGCACGAAAATGTCATAAACATCTAGAGGTGTGACTGTCCCAGATAGGCCTGTCCATATCCTCCACTGCCAGGACTGGCATACTGCCAAAGCAATAGTTACGCAAGATTCAGGCCAAAATGAAAGCCTATGCAGGGAATAAGACAAAAAGAGGCAAAACTCTGGCAAAAAAAGTCCGATCGAAACTATAATCGCAGATGCACAGGTTCCCAAGGTAGTGAACATCCATACCAAGTTTCAAAGGAATCGACCAATAAAACATGTGAGAAAATCTCCAGAAAATTTCAGGCCTATGCCTAGCAGCTACTTCAAGTCGAAAAGGGGCATAATTCAGGCAAAAATACCAACCGGAAACTATAATCGCAGATGTTCCCACGGTGGTGAACATTCATACAAAGTATCAAGAACATAAACGTCTAGAGAAAATTTCTAGACAAAATTAAAATGATTCAAGTATACCACCCTCAACTTGTTGTGGTGAGGGAGGGGGGAGGGTTATAAAAACCCATCCATACCTAAACAATGAAGGTTAATCATGGTCCAGACCATGATCTGAAAGCATTAACTGATCCACAATGACAGGACTTGAAGCAACAATTCTGACCTAAAAGTAAATCCTGACCACAGAAAAAAAATAACTAAGATTTACACACACCACTCCCCCCCCCCCCCCCCCCCCCCCCCCCAAATTATTTCCCAGAAAAATATAGACGTTATATGGGTTAAACTGTTTTGGGATAGTGTGAAACAATGAGTAATTACAAAATAAAAAAAACTTCACGGCCATAGGATTCAAAGTAACTTAGCTAAACATAAACTTGTTCACATTGGATGCAGACACCAATGCACCCAGAGTCAAAACATGAGCTCACCCTACTACTTCATGGTAGGTGAGTTAAAAATGGGATTTGTTTCAAACAGTTTTCAAGTTATTGTCAAGAAGTTAATGGATGGACAGACAGACATCAGCCAGATGGACAAATCCATATCATGATATGGCCTGCTTTTTGAGCAGCAGCCGTATAGTATTCTCACTTGTAAATATATTTATAAACGGCTTCTTTGAGCAGTAGCAGTATAGCTATTCTCACTTTTAAATCGCAAATCTCCAAAAATGTTATCTTCTGTTTATAAAATTAATGTTTAGATGAGATATATATACAGTGTAAAGAAAAAATTCTAATTTACTATTGATTGGTTCAGCGTCTGCTCCACAAGAGATGCACATCTTCTATATAACAGGTTCACAGTAAGGTAAAAAGCCAGCTTGGAGAGCTGTTGCTACACTTGAGAGACACTGCAAATGAAAGAAAAATATTTACAAATCCTGATAAAAAAATTCTTCAAGTAATTCATGAATAACAATAAGGGTTTCTTTTAATATTTATTTTATATCATAATTGGTCAATTCATAATTCATACACCAAAACACCTGAACTAAGTTTGCGTTCTAGAAGCCTCTATCAGGGTTCTTCTGAAAAGTGCTGAAAGTCACTTATTATGGGTTTACACTGTGTGCCGAAAGGCACTCTACAATAAATAATAACAAAACTTAACATTCAGGCCTAAAAAAGTAAAAAATCTGTTTCTCAGGCCCCCCTGCATGGTCCTTTTGGCTGAAGCATGTTCTCTTTTTATAATCAATGCAAACTTAAATAAATGAAAGTGTCAATGACACTGTAGCTCAACTTGTTAAGACATGTACATATAGAGTATGTGACACAGCAATGACAAACATCTAGGTAATGACCTGATAACAAAGTTACATATAAAGTATTTTAGCGGTCTGTACATAAATACTGACCGTAGCCTGTGTTTGGGTGAAGTATTGTAAAGGTGGGTGACAGTCAAATGCTAAACTAGAAAAGAAATCTTTCGAGTCCCAGAGTGGGTCTGACTGAACCCCAAAATATTTGTTCTCATAGCACAGTGGTAACAAAGGCACCCCAAAACACACTCTTTCCTGTCTCAAGGTGAAAACAAAGGTACCCAAGAAGTTTCATGTAGATCAGTTCATAAATACAAGCTAAACCAGAGGCCCCAAGGGGCCTGAGGGCGCTCACCTGACATGGTAGCCTAAATATCAACCCAGAGAATTGATTTCAACAAGTTGCATCTGCTCCTCCTAAGAAAAGCTTATACCAAATATCCAAAGATTCTGACCAGTGGATCTAAAAAAAAAAGAATATTCCTCATATTGAACTAAGTTATAATTTGGGCTCCCACAGGGAGCCCATATATGAACCCAGGGAATTGGCTTTAACAAACTTGAATCTCACCTCCCTAAGGATGCTGCACACCAAATATCAAAACATTCTGACTGCTGGATCTGAAGAAGAAGATTTTTAAATAAAATTCCTCATTTTGAACTAAGTTATAATTCGGGCTACCACAGTGAGCCTAAATATGAACCCAGGGACTTGGCTTGAACAAACTTGAATCTCACCCCCCTAAGCATGGTGCATACCCAATATCAAAAGATTCTGCCTGCTGGATCTTGAGAAGATTTTCAAAGAAATTTGCCTGAAATGCACTAAGTTCGAATTCGGGCTTCTATAGTGAGCCCAAATATGAATCTAGGGAGCCGATTTGAACAAACTTGAATCAGATCCACCCCACAATGTTGCATACCAAATATCAAAAGATTCTGCCTGCTGAATCTGGAGAAGATTTTTTTAAAAATTTGCCTGAAATGCACTAAGCTCAAATTCGGGCTTCTATAGTGAGCCCAAATATGAATCCAGGGGGCCAATTTGAACAAATTTGAATCAGATCCACCCTACAATGTTGCATACCCAATATCAAAAGATTCTGCCTGCTGGATCTGGAGAAGAAGATTTTTTAAGAAATTTGCCTGAAATGCACTAAGTTCGAATTCGAGCTGCTATACTGAGCCCAAATGTAAACCCAGGAGGCCGATTTGAACAAACTGCAATCAGATCCACCACACAATGTTGCATACCAAATATCAAAAGATTCTGCCTGCTGGATCTGGAGAAGAAGATTTTTGAAGAAATTTGCCTGAAATGCACTAAGTTCGAATTCGAGCTGCTATACTGAGTCCAAATGTAAACCCAGGAGGCTGAATTGAACAAACTGCAATCAGATCCACCACACAATGTTGCATACCAAATATCAAAAGATTCTGCCTGCTGGATCTGGAGAAGAAGATTTTTTAAGAAATTTGCCTGAAATGCACTAAGTTCGAATTCGAGCTTCTATAGTGAGCCCAAATATAAACCCAGGGGGCTGATTTGAACAAACTTGAATCAGATCCACCCCACAATGTTGCATACCAAATATCAAAAGATTCTGCCTGCTGGATCTGGAGAAGAAGATTGTTCAAGAAATTTGCCTGAAATGCATTAAGTTCAAATTCAGGCTTCTATAGTGAGCCCAAATATGAATCCAGGGGGCCGATTTGAACAAACTTGAATCAGATCCACCCCACAATGTTGCATACCAAATATCAAAAGATTCTGCCTGCTGAATCGGGAGAAGAAGATTTTTGAAGAAATTTGCTTGAAATGCACTAAGTTCGAATTCGAGCTTCTATACTAAGCCCAAATATAAACCCAGGGGGGCCGATTTGAACAAACTTGAATCAGATCCACCCCACAATGTGCATGCCAAATATCAAAAGATTCTGCCTGTTCGATCTGGAGAAGAAGATTTTTAAAGAATAATCCTCATATTGCACTAAGTTAAAATTTGGGCTCCCATAGGGAGCCCAAATATGAACCCAGAGAATCGATTTGAACAAACTTGAATCTGACCCCCCTAGAGATGTTCTAAACCAAATATGAAAGAATTCTGCCTGGTGGATCTGAAGAAGAAGATTTTTAAAGAATAATCCTCATTTTGCACTAAGTTAAAATTCTGGCTCCCATAGGGAGCCCAAATATGAACCCAGGGACTCGATTTGAACAAACCTGAATCTGATCCCCCTAGAGATGTTGTATACCAAATATGAAAGAATTCTGCCCGGTGGATCTGAAGAAGAAGATTTTTAAAGAATAATCCTCATATTGCACTAAGTTAAAATTCGGGCTCCCATAGGGAGCCCAAATATGAACCCAGGGACTCGATTTGAGCAAACTTGAATCTGACCCCCCTACAGATGTTGTATACCAAATATGAAAGAATTCTGCCTGAGTTTGGAAAGAAATTCATGGGTGCTATCAGAGTTATGCCCCCTGTGGGCGTGGCAACTTTATTTAAACAAACTTGAATTGACATATGATAGGGAACATGCACAGCAAATTTTGTTGAATTTGGTCCAGTAGTTTGTGAGAAGTCGATAATGTAAAGTTTACGACGGATGGACAGACGGACGGACGACGGACAGAAAGTGATTAGTAAAGCTCCCCTTGAGCTTCGCTCAGGTGAGCTAAAAAGAAGTTGTGACAAAAAACTGATTGGACCTAATTTTGGAACAAAATGGCCACTGGCAGCCATCTTGAATTTTGGACCGCACCCAGAAACACTTGTTCTTGTCCCAAGGTGATAACAAAGGTACCCAAGAAGTTTCGTGAAGATCGGTTGATAAATACAACCTCTAGCCTGAGCCGTATTGACATGTGCACTTACAGTGTATAAGTAGCACTGAATAAATCACAGTTCATCTAATTTGCATAATTTCTGCACAAGAAAAAAACCCTTACTATATGTGATGTATTCCAAGTTACTAAACATTCATACAAAAATTTATTCAAATCAGAACCTTCATACAGAAGTTCTGTACAAAAGACTGACTGATTGCACTAATTTTGGTACAAAATGGCTGCTGGTGGCCATCTTGAATTTCGGACCACACCCAAAAACACTCGTTCTCATCCCACGGTGATAACAAAGGTACCCAAAAAGTTTCATAAAGATCGGTTCATAAATACGGCCTCTAGCCTGAGCCGAATAGAAGTTGTGCACAAAAAACGGATAAGACCTAATTTCAGAACAAAATGGCCACTGGCAGCCATCTTGAATTTTGTACCGCACCCAGAAGCACTCGTTCTCGTCCCAAGGTCATAACAAAGGTACCCAAGATGTTTCGTGAAGATCGGATCATAAATACAGACTCTAGCCCGAGCATGTGTATTTACTGTGTGTAAGTAGCACTGAAAAAATCAAAGTTCATCTAATTTGCACAATTTCTGCACAAGAGAAAAACCTGTATTATATGTATTGTATCCCATGGTACTAAACATTCACACAAAAAAATATTCAAATCAGCACTTTCATATGGAAGTTCTGTGCAAAAATCTGATTGCACCTAATTTTGTACAAAATGGCTGCCATTGGCCATCTTGAATTTCGGACCGGACCCAAAAACACTTGTAAAGATTGGTTCATAAATATGGCCTCTAGCCTGAGCCGTATTGGCATTTGCACTTACAGTGCTGAAAGTAACACTAAATACATCAAAGTTTAGTCTAATTTGCATAATTTACGCATGAGAAAAAAACCTGTATTATATGTGATGTATCCCATGGTACTAAACATTCATACAAAAAATTATTTAAATCAGTGCTTTCATATGGAAGTTCTGCACAAAAATCTGATTGCACCTAATTTTGTACAAAATGGCTGGAAGCGGCCAACTTGAATTTTGGATCGGACCCAAAAACACTTGTTCTTGTCCCACGGTCATAACAAAGGTACCCAAGAAGTTTCTTAAAGATCGGTTAATAAATACGGCCTCTAGCCCGAGCCGTATTGAATTGTTGACGGACAGACGGACGACTGGCCATGGCATAAGCTCAAATTTGGCTTTGCCAAAGTTGAGCTTAAAATAACAAGCCAAGACCAATACCGGGTCTGGACCTGCGTCGCTGCATGCAATTGAATCAGCAAACAGGAAGTGGCCGCACGGCAGATCTGAAAATTGCATACACGATACAACTCATCATTATGAAGCAGCAGACCAAATATAAAATCATTCCCTTGCATAGAAGCCGAGAAAACCTTGACGGAAAATTTCAATGTTCAGTGGGTACAGTAAAATTTCAAAGTATCAGCAAACAGGAAGTGGCTGCACGTCAGATCTGAAAATTGCTTGCACGATTCATCTAATCATTATGAAGCAGCAGACCAAATATAAAATCATTCCCTTTCATAGAAGCCAAGAAAACTTTGATAGAAGAAGTGTTTTGGATGGACTGACGGATGGACGGATGGACATACAGACTGACGGATGGACGGAGTCGAGCGGTTACTAGACCTGCTCTGCCGCTGGCGATGCAGGTAAAAATTAAATGGTTTATATGTCCGATATTTTACCCAAGTTAACTGGAGGTTTAACGGACCCAAATGAGCCTGTCCATACCCCCTGCCACCAACACTGCCATGATTATTCTAAGACTAAAAAGGGGCACAACTCTGGTAAACAAGCAAATTCAGTGAGTTCATGTCTCCCGCTGGGCAGCAGTTTCAATAGCGGGGGAGGAATTCGTCACATACAGGTGAATTGTGCACTTGGTGATACCTTCTTGAAATTTGGCACACTGTTAGTGTAGGCTATGAGGTTCTCAAAAACGATCGGCTACAAGTTGACACCGACCGGTGGCGACCAGTAGCGGCACAATCCAAAATGGCCGCCAGCGGCTGAAGGGAACCTCCTTTTCGACGGTCTACCGACTATACATCCGATTGTAAGGGCGCGAAAGTGAACTCTGATCCACGCACGTGTTGGAAACAGACGTGGGAGATGATGTAGAATAAAACGAGATTCTCTATACGGACGCATCAATTTCTTGGAACTTGAAAAGAGCGTTGTTTCTCCGGGATCAGCGTCATTCAGGCAAACCTGAATGACGCTGATCCCGGAGAAACAACGCTCTTTATGAAGCAGTCTCTTTGCCATACAATCTCTTGTTTGGCGTAATTCCGCAAGCAATTCTGATTTGTCTGTCGAAATTAATTCGAGAACGCGATTGTTCACAAAAATCATTCACAGAATGAGTGAGAATCCTCTTCGTGTACGGACTAGTACTGACTGGGAACGTTGTTGCTTTTGCCAGCAAGACAGTTCCAAGAAATTGATGCGTCCGTATAGAGAATCTCGTTTTCATGACGCCTATAAAGCTATTGAGGAAGACATAACGCGCTTCCTAGATAATGGCGTTGAGCTTCCATATAATTTGACCATTGATTGTTTGATGAGAGAGAGTGATGAGTGTATGTCGATGTCACTGTTGACGAATAAGGCAATATATCATAAGACATGCCGTGACAGTATTCGGACTCACATCGTACAGCGCGTGCTACACAAGCGAGAGCGAAATGAGGCAGTGGCATCCTGCTCCACGCTGAGTCCTAAAAGAACACGGACAAGTTTTGAATCCGGCTGTGACAGGAAACTGCCCCAGTGTGTTTATTGTCACAAACGCGAAGGTGACAGCAGTGAGCCTATTTGCAGATCAATGTCTGATAACAATAAACTCAAAATTATGGCAAAGGAAGCCGAGAACTGGGTTGTTTTTTCTCGGGTCAATGCAGCATTTGATTCCGCTGCTAGTGATCTTTACTATCACAAAACCTGTTATTGTAAGCTTGCCAATGAAGCACGAGCGGCTAAATCTAAAAAGTCGAAGAACGCCGAACATTCCGCGTCAGGCCTGCCCTATGACCCTCTCGTTATGGCAGAGCTCATAACATTTGTTGAACACAACGATTCCGCGATGAAGCTTGTCGATCTCAAGAATCTGTACAGTCGGAGGTTGAAGCAAGTCGGTTCTGATTGGCTTAGTGAAGAAATACATTCCACTCGATTCAAAGAACATTTGTTGCAGAAATTGGGCGATGGCTGGGACGCCTTCACACAGGGTAGAGATGTGTTTATTTCAAGTAGGTTTCGAGTTGGCTCCTTGTTGTCCGAATCTTTAACTCGTATAGTGTCTGAGGAAGAGGCAAAAAAGATAGTTGATGTGGGTCTTCTTCTGCGTAAACACATACTCATATCTCAAGCTCCTTTCACGGGATCATTTTCATCTTATTGCTTGAGCGAGCCTGTACCCAACTCACTCCTGACTCTTCTTAGAGTTCTACTTGAGGGCACATGTAGTATACAGAACTTAGGCGATGATGAGACTGTTAATGCCAAGACTCGAGTGGCTTGTACTATTTCACAGATGTTGATCAGCAATTCAGCGAAACGCTCCGAACATGCACAAAATGTTCACCAGAGACGTGACAGAGAAACTCCAATGCCTCTTTATGTGGGTTTGAAGTTGCATGCCCATGATCGTATGAAAAATCTTATCAGAGATTTTCATCAAATGGGACTCTCTGTCTCTTATGATCGCGTAATGGATGTTCGCAGGAGTTTCGCGAGAGCTGTTTCACTGCGGTTCAAGAACGAAGGTGTTGTAGTCCCAGCTAACTGCAAACGTAATGTTTTCTCGATAGGAACCACTGATAACATTGATGTATCTGGTAGATCTGATATGCATGGTACGTCCATCACACTCATTGGTCAACTGAGCAGGGACAATGTGGGTACTGATCCCCCACCACTGAGTTTAGATGTTCCAGAAGACACACAAATTGAACTCCCAGACGACTATGCATTTGTTCCTTTCGTTGAAGACTTTGGTGGGGACATCAGGCTTGAATCTCCAGATGAATGTAATGTACGGCCCAATGAATATGCAGATTTGAACGTGGGAGAGAATGACTGGTTGTCTCATGTGTCACAGATCAGCAATAAAGGGAAGGTTGATGGCAGCTGGCAGCTTGATGAAGTCCCTGTGACCTTTTCAGGCTTCTTTTCAAAACATGAAGATCAAGACAATGTCAAACCTCGTGCAGTTATTGGGGTATTCCCTGTTTTCAGTGAGCAGAAAGCGGACTCACTCAGTATGCAGAAGCATGCTATGTATGTGGTCAGGGAAGCTACTGCTTTCGTAAACCCCGGCCAGATACCTGTCATTGAAGGTGACTGTCCGTTGTATGCCAGGCAGAAAAAATGTCAATGGCTGTTCCCAGAGGAGATAGGTGAGGATCGAATGGTGTGTATGATTGGATTCCTGCATCTTGAAATGTGCACCCAAGAAGCTGGTGGTAAGCTTATGGGTGGTTCTGGTTGGGAGCGAATGTTTCACCTCGCAAAGATATTCACACCCGGTGTAGCATCATCCCTACTTGGTGGGAAACATGTCAAGAGGACGCGACAGGCATATCTTCTCACTCTAGCTTGGCTTGAGATCCTCAGAAAGAATGCTTATGAGATTTACTGTCAGCAGACTGGGCCCCATGAGTCATTTGAAATGTGGGAACAGAGGATTCTTTCACAATCTCCAACTGCGCGCTATTGGGGTGAAATCGTTCGGAACTTTCTCTTGACAAGCTGTCAATTCGTTCGGAACCAACGAATCGGTAACTGGCCTGGTACACTGTGTTCTATCGATGAGTTGTGCAGTTACTTTTTTGCCCTAGGACATACAAATTATTGTCGGTGGGTCCCCGTATTTCTGAGAGACATGTCTCAGCTACCCAGGCGGCATCCTTCAATCCACAACAAATTCATGGAAGGCCATTTTGTGGTCCAGCGTAGTGAGAGGAAGTTCAGTATGATGGGTTTAGATCAGAGCCAAGAACATAGTATCCAACTACTCAAAGAAGACAGTGGTCCAAAAGGTCTCTATGGCCAGGCTGAAGAGAAAGTCGTTATTGAGCTTTCAAGGTCAGAAGTTCTGCGTGTTATAGATGAGTATGAATATGCAAGTTTCCACACAACATCATCAGATAACACGGAACACCCGGAAAGTTCGGTATCAGAGCAGAAAAAATTTCTGAATCAATTGAAATCTCTCCTCGATCTGGTGAATCAGGGACTCATTATCAACCCTTATGATGAAACTAGTGGTCAGCTGGTGACATTAGATACTGGTGAATATATGGACCCCGAAGTTAGTAAGAGTTTACGGTCATTACCCGAAAGGGGCAAGCATTTATATTCCACTTTCTTGAAGGAAAGGCTTGTGGAATGCACCGTACCCCTGAATGATGTTATTCCCAAGGCAAATATATATACCTTCCTTAACCCACCCCCAGCCAACCTGGACAAAGGCCGAGACAAACTCATGTCAAGTAAAGCAACTGCCGCAATAGTTACCCAGATGTTCGTTTCACTGCAAGCCCGGCCTGATTCAAACATGGATGAGTTTTTCATGCATGAGAATGCACGTGATCCGCCAGCATTATCCGATAGAGGTAAGCTACGGAGTGGGACAAAATCTCAAATTCTCAATTGTTTACCAGCTATTCCTGCACAAGGGAAGAATTCAGCAGCTAGACAAGCTTCAGTTGTCATCTTGGATATGCCTGCTGTAGTCCATGTAATCAAACCACAGAAAGCGGATCTGTTTGGAGAATATGCTCGATTGCAATTATTGCCATACATCGAATCTCTGATTAACACGAACACCACAAGGGTTGATGCGATCTATGACTGTTACCCCGAAGGCAGTTTGAAGAATCAGACGCGAGCAAAACGCCTCGGTGAGACAGCAGTTAGGTTGATACGGGTGTCCGAGAACGTCCCTTTACCTAAAGGGAAGAATTGGCAGGCATTCTTGAAAGTTAGTGAGAATAAAGACGAATTTTTCAAGTTCCTGTCTGCTGAACTGCTGAAATTAACATCAACATCCGAGTACCAGTTGTTAACGACATCAGGAGAATATGTACTATGCAATAAGGATGTTAGCTTATGTGACATATCTCCATCGAACCACGAGGAAGCAGACACGCGCATGATGCTTCATCTCAACCATGCAGTCTCACAAGGTCACAAAATAGCTTTTCTTCGCACGGTTGATTCTGATGTCGTCATTCTGTCTTTGCACCATTTCGCAACATTCCGTGACCTTGGACTCAGTGAGCTGTGGATTGGGTTTGGAATTGGAAAGGCATATAAAGATATGCCAATTCATGAGATAGCTTCACAACTTGGACCTGATTACTGTAAGGCCCTGACTTTCTTCCACGCCTTCACAGGTTGTGATGTAACATCCAGCATGCTCGGCATTGGGAAGAAGACAGGATGGAATGCATGGATGAATTTTCCCGCATCAACTGAAATGATGATAGAATTGACTGAGAATCCGCAAGTCTTTTCAGAGGATTCCCCTCATATGCAGCATATCGAAAAACTCACCATACAGATGTACAGTAACAGTTGTGTCAGTACACGTGTCAATGATGCGAGACGGCATATGTTCACACATGGCCTTAAGTCTATGGAAAACATCCCGCCCACCAAAGCAGCTCTGTATCAACATGTAAAAAGGGTAATTCTTGTGTCATCTTTCATTTGGCATCGTGCTCTGCAGAAACACTTATGTGTGCCAGACCCATCACAGTACGGATGGGAGTGGAATCCACGTCTCAATATTCTGGTCCCATTTTGGACTCACCTAGGAGACGCAAGTGCTGCATGTGCACTGATGCTCCACTGTAGTTGTGCCAAGGCCTGCAAGGGCAATTGCAAATGCTTGAAAGCTGGATTAAGGTGCACACCTTTGTGTAAGTGTGAAGGTGGCTGTTGTAACAATATTGAGTAGTATACTGTCATGTTAGGACCAGTCATCTCCTATTCTGGTATTTTTTTTTCCATTTTCGGCCAGTTAACACATGTCATGTTTCTAGTTGAGTTGATTTTGCTAACAAATGTTCATCCCATGTGGCTTGCTACATTGTCCGGGGTATAGGAATACAGTTTTAGATTTCGGAAAATAGTCTGTTATTTACTGCACAAGACGGTGTTAATTCATGCATAGCATGATACAATATCCCCAACTATTTTGCCTCTGTACAACAGTTGATACCTTCGTTCACCCGTGTGTTCATCTATGGTATCCTTGTCTTTCTCTGGCCATAGGCCACATGTGACTAGTCAGTTCCTACTCCATAGCAAATCAACTTGGAAATCCTTCATCTTGTAGCGCACTCATGTCTCAATGAATCCATACCTGAGTTGATCTAATAAATCTAACGTAAGGTATCAAATTGCCATACCGGATCATATTTCGATAAGTTATTCGCTAAAACATTTCGACCACTCATCGACATCAAAGGTCATGTTTTGGCTCCCAGTGGTGGCTATATCTCTATATCCCTGGTAAAGTAGCATACCATGAGGGATGGGCATTAAGTGTCGGCAACATTAATCCTGACTTGGAACACACCACATCTTAACTGGCCGAAAATGAAGAATACTACTTGTAGTCAAAAAATATTCCTGTACCTCGAATGACTGCAAACATACACTCACCCCTTCTAGTCCCATTTTGCCAATGTTCTATACTGGCAAGATAACATTGTATAATTAACAACGGGAACTAATGCATCCCGAGTTCATTCCAGCACTGCCCTTGCTGGCAGACGTGTCGCTATGGTGTTGAGATTGAACCAGAACTCCTCTAGAAATTTGATAGTTTTATTTTCTTAGAAAATAAATCTATCGAAAATGCCGGAAGTTGAGAATAGACTGTCACTTTAATTGGATTATCAAATGTCCAAGTATCCCCACTGCTGCATACTATCGAGTACCCTTGTTCATGTGTTGACAGGAATCTCTCATACCATGTTCATTTGACCATTGCATTCCCGAGAAACATTCAACACTAATTTATCTACGGACGGACGATCATACTGACAGTCAGACACACAGACGCACACATCGACGGAAATTCTGATCCCATTATCCATTAATCTTCCCCCCAACTTGTTCCAAGGGCTTCACTCCATCATTCACATCAATTACAGCACATGTATGGTGTTAGGTTTGGAGCTTCAGTTGTGCGATCGGCGAAAATAGCTTTTTTTCGATCCGCTTGGCGGCCATTTTGGATTTCGCTGCTAGTGGTGGCTAGAGGATGGTGCCAACTTGTAGCCGATCGATTTTGAAATCTCTGATGCCTACCCTTACATCATGCCAAATTTCAGGAAGGTATCACCAAGTGCACAATTCTAGCGAATTCCTCCCCCGCTACAAGGGGAATTAATGCATCCAGTGGAATATAGTTGAGTTGCAAGTGGAAGTTATTTAGAAGAGACAGAACAGAGTGCTTCTGACAGTGGTTATCAGATTTATTTTCACGGAGGTCACTGTCAAAGCAAGTAAAGTGATGTGGAGTATAACTGTGAGAATCACTAAAAATTAAGACTGTATGATTAGACATATTACATTAAACTGATGTGAAAAGTGTTAACCAACCTGTAAAGCTTGTTATTGGAAGTTAATGAAACCTTGGAAGTGATGTCCAGATAACATGGTGGTCTGTATATGGTACTGGGAGAGTCTGACTTTGTAGAGTTGCAAAAGAAGTAATTATGAAGACATATTCTGGTCTCACAATGATAACAAAGATACACAAGAAGTTTCATGAAGATCCGTTCATAAATACGGCTTTTAGTCTGAGGTGCATTGATGCATGGGCAGGCGGACAGATTTTCTTACAAAATTTCCCACATTCGAACTTGACCTAGGTATTGATAAAAGTAATTCATATATGAAATTTCATTGAAATCGGATGATTTTAAGGAAAGTTAAGAGTCTGGAAACCGTCAGCCAATCAAATTTCAGCAGCCTAATTAAATATGTGCGGAAAATGCCCATATTCGAACTTGGAACCCACAACTGATGAAAGTGGTCTACTACCCAAATTTCATCGAAAGCCGGTCACTGTGAGGAAAGTTAGAGTCTGGAAACGAAAAACCTGGAAGGACACCCTGAATTTAATATCTCCCCTTTTTTTTGAAAAGCGGGACAAAAAAAGTCTGATAGAAACTATAATCGCAGGTGCACAGGATCCAATGGTAGTAAACATCTATACCAAGTTTCAATGGAATATACCCATAAACATCTGAGAAAATCTGCAAATAAAATTCTAGCCCTGCTTTTTTCAAGTCAAAAAGGGGCATAATTATGGCAAAAAATGTGACTGAAACTATAATCACAGGTTCCCACGGTTGTGAACATTCATACCAAGTTTCAAGCAGATTGGTCCATAAACATCGGAGAAAACCTCCAGACAAAATTATGTCTATAGACGGACAAGGTGATTGCAGTAGTCCCCCTACCACCCCCACACCTCATGTGCAAGAGGGGGGGGGGGGGGGGGAGGGTTATAATAAAATTGATAAATTGGTCCCTTGAGTGCAAGGCTTTGAAATGCTTTAGCATTGGAAAGCCTTTTTAAACTCAAGGGATGAAATACATCACCACCCACTCTCTTCTGTAGTTTATGAGGCCTAAAACATAAAACAAACTAACATGAACTTTTGATGGCAAAGAAATAATTACAAAAAAAATGCTGATTGGATCACCGATCCAATGTCGAGTTGTGACAGCACAAAAGTAGGTTTAATCATTATCAACTTATCGTCCGGAGACCAATTGTTTACAATTCACTATAAGAAGGGTTACTGTGACCTTGACCTTTGACCTAGTGATTATGAAATAGGGCTCTTTCTTGCACCAATGCCAACCTACCTATGAAGTTTCAAGAACGTAGGTGGAACCATTGTCAAATTATCTGTAAACCAATTATTTATGATTTATTATGTTCAAGGTCACTGTGACCTTAGCCTTTGACCTAGTGAGACCAAAATAAATAGGGGTCTTCCACTCACCTAGGCCAACCTACCTATGAAGTTTCATGAATGTGGGTCACACCTTTATCAAGTTATCGTCCGGAAACCAATTGTTTACGATTTACTATGTTGAAGGTCACTGTGACCTTTACCTTTCACCTAGAAAGATCAAAATAAATAGGGTTCTTCGCCTCACTGATGCCAACCTACCTATGAAGGTTCATGAACGTGGGTCAAAACATTATCAAGTTATCATCCGGAAACCAATTGTTTACGATTTACTATGTTGAAGGTCAGTGTGACCTTGACCTTACACCTATCAGGTCCAAAATAAATAGGGTTCTTCCTCTCACTGATGCTAACCTAACTTTGAAGTTTCATGAACATGGGTCGAACCACTATCAAGTTATCATCTGGAAACCAATTGTTTTGATTTACTATGTTCAGGGCCACTGTGACCTTGACCTTTGACCTAGTGAGTCCAAGATAATTAGGGTTCTTCCTCTCACGAAGGCCAACCTACATATGAAGTTTCATAAATGTGGGTTAAACAGTAGTCAAGTTATCATCCGGAAACCAATTGTTTACAATTTACTATCTTCAAGGTCAGTGACCTTGACATTTGACCAAGCAGGTCCAAAATAAATAGGGTTCTTCCTCTCACCGATACCAACCTACCGATGAAGTTTCATGAACATGGGTTGAACCATTATCAAGTTATCATCCAGAAACCAATTGTTTACGCCCGCCCACCATTCATCAAACAAAAAGTCGAGTTTGACGTCGTCACAACTCGACTAATAAGCAGAGGCTCAAGTGAGCCTAAAATGCTTACCTGGCTCAAGTTGTCAAAAGAGGTAAGTTTATCAGTAAATGATCAGCAGCAAAAGCAATTTTTTTGATTTCCTATGACACAACCAAAGGCAATTTTTTGGCCATTGATTTCTGCTGGTCCTAGGAAAGCTTCCCAGCAAGCTCTGTTTTGTGAAGTATGAAAAAACCGAACAAAATTTTGTTTTGGTTTCAACTGCTGTGGTTCCCTACCCACCAATACCCCCTCCCCCCCCCCCCCCCCTCGGGGGTTCTCTCCAGGTACTAGGGCTTCCTCCACCCGTAAAACTGTCACGGTCACGATTACCCTTTGTGCACAAATGTGACCTTAAACACCAATAAACAAATTCACACCAAATAACAGTACTCTGCTCAGTGTGGTTTGGGAAATATGGGCTTTTGAAATTTTTTTTCCATTTTTTCGAGCAGTGGTTTGGGAGAAGAGTCTTAAATGTTTTCCCCATTACCCACAGTGTTAAAAAATGCTTTTTTCAAAGTCCCCAAAAAGTACCCTATGATAAAACTGATAGCAATTTTTTTGGACCATTCTATTCTCTTGGTCCTAAGGAAGCTTCACACCACATAAGAATTCTCAGTGCCATGTAGTTTTGGAGATATGGGTGTTTTAAATTTTTTTCTATTTTTAGTTCCTGTGGTTCCCATGGAGCGAAGGGAAAATTATTTTTGGCATAAATTAAGTACTTATGACCCAATAAGCCCTCATATCAAATTTGGTTCAAATTAGCCTCTCGGTTTGGAAAATAGAATTGGGTGGGGTGAAAATTCTTGCCCCTCCCATAACGACAGCAAATATAGCCCCACAAACTTTTTGTGAACAAATCTGCATCTACATCTCAAAAGGAAGCTGCACACCAAATATCAAGTCTCTGCTACCCTACTGAGGGGTGGGGCAACTTGATTTGAACAAAATCAAAATGTGATGTCATTACAAACAATCATCTCAAATTTCACTTAAATTGGTTCAGTGGAGGAGAAGACGCAAACACTATGTTCATGGATGACAGCAGATGACACACGGTGAGCGATCACAATAGCTCACCCTGACTTTCAGTCAGGTGAGCTAAAAACTGCTTGCCCACATGCAATTTTACAAAAAAATGGCCTGTTATTTATTTATTTATTTATTGGTGTTTAAGGTCACATACTTATGCACAATGGCTAATCGTGACCGTGACAGTTTTACGGGTGGAGGAAGCCGGAGTACCCGGAGAGAACCACCGAGCAACGACGAGCAGCTGTCAGCTCTCCAACATCGAAACTCTGAACTCTGCACCGCAGCACAGGCAGGGTTAGATTGGTTGAAGACATGCGCACCATCGACGTGCAGTACACCTCAGTACACAGCGTCATCGTGCCCCCATGTAGGCAATCGGGGTGAAATGTCTTGCCCAAGGACACAACGCGGTTGCCGCAGGTGGGATTCGAACCGAGGACCTCTCTACTTGCAGCCTGCACCTCTACCAACTGAGCCACCGCGCCCCCAAAAAATGGCCTGAAAAACAGGAGATCTACTCAGTGAGGCTCAATATAACTCATGTTACAAATCAGCATTGAAAAATAATTTAGCACTCTACCAGTTAAGATTCCAGATACCTGTCAAACAAGACAAGAGGCCACAAGGGGCCTTAATCGCTCACCGGGCAAAGTGATTCAAACTAAGTGGTTCAAAGAAGTATTTGGGGTCACATTCAGTTAGACATGGTTCATCAACACTACAAAGGAATGAAGTCATGAGAGACAAATTTTATGGAACTAGGGACATGGCTTGAACAAACTTGAATCTCACCCCATTAAGGATGCTGCATACCAAATATCAAAATATTCCAACTGCTGGATCTGAAGAAGAGGATTTTTTAAGAAAATTCCTCCTTTCGAACTAAGTTACTATTCAAGCTCCCACAGTGAGCCCAAATATGGACCTAGGGACATGGCTTGAACAAACTTGAATCTCACCCCATTAAGGATGCTGCATACCAAATATCAAAACATTCCGACTGCTGGATCTGAAGAAGAAGATTTTTAAAGAAAATTCCTCATTTTGAACTAAGTTATCATTCGGGCTCCCACAGTGAACCCAAATATGGGCCTAGGGACACGGTTTGAACAAACTTGAATCTCACCCCCCTAAAGATGCTGCATACCAAATATCAAAACATTCCGACTGCTGGATCTGAAGAAGATTTTTAAAGAAAATTCCTCATTTTGAACTAAGTTATAATTCGGGCTACCACAGTGAGCCCAAATATGAACCCAAGGGGCCGATTTGAACAAACTTGAATCAGATCCACCCCTAAGCATGCTGCATACCCAATATCAAAAGATTCTGCCTGCTGGATCTTGAGAAGAGTTTTAAAGAAATTTGCGTGAAATGCACCAAGTTAAAATTTGGGCTCCTATACTGAGCCCAAATATGAACCCAGGGGGCCGATTTGAACAAACTTGAATCAGATCCACCCCACAATGTTGCATATCAAATATCAAAAGATTCTGCCTGCTGGATCTGGAGAAGAAGATTTTTTTAAAAAATTTGCCTGAAATGCACTAAGTTCGAATTCGGGCTTCTATACTGAGCCCAAATGCGAATCCAGGGGGCCGATTTGAACAAACTTGAATCAGATCCACCCCACAATGTTGCATACTAAATATCAAAAGATTCTGCCTGCTGGATCTGGAGAAGAAGATTTTTTAAGAAATTTGCCTGAAATGCACTAAGTTCGAATTTGGGCTTTTATAGTGAGCCCAAATATGAATCCAGGGGGCCGATTTGAACAAACTTGAATCAGATTCACCCCATAAAGCTGTATACCAAATATCAAATGATTCTGCCCACTGGTTCTGGAGAAGATTTTTTAATAATTTTTCTATAATTCATACGGTGCTATCAGAGTTATGTCCCATACAGAGCCCCCAAGGGACGTGGCCATTTCATTTGAACAAACATGAATTGCCATATAGTAATGAACATCCACATGCAGTTTCGTGACAATCAGTCCAGTCGTTTCAGAGGAGAAGTTGTTTGAAAAATGTTCACGACGACGGATGGCAAGTGACAAGTTGAGCTCCCTTCGGTGAGCTGAAAATAAAATCACAGTGAGGGAACGTGGTTATCAGAAAATTATTCAAATAGTAACAAATTTACACAACCTTGCATAACCCAAAATACACTCTAAACAGCCTAGATGTCAAGATAACCTGATAACCTTCAAGTCCTTACATTCTAAGGCATGTGATCACACCCTCATGCCTATCACACACCTACTTTTAACTTCTAGTAGAATGAAAATTAGCCTAAACACTTAAAATATCATACCTCATAGTGATGGGGAACTGGTTAAATAAATTATTTTTCTTAATATTTAAAAATTTATATTTTAAAATAAGAAGGTAACATAATTATTTTATCCTCAATTATCATGCTTTTAGTTAAAATACGAAAGTCCATGTTTACTCGAGCACCGACATTTTGTTTACCAGCTAAATCTCCATCAGTAATCATTCACACTATGCAGTGACTGTTCAATGAAGGCTATTGTTGCTATCCAAGTGTCAGCTATACACACGGCTTGGATTGGAAGTGGCGAGTCCAATCTTGAATGAGTCAATTCCTTGTATTCAGTATAATTGGCAGTCATATGAAAATTGTATTGCATATTCAACCTCTTTTGTTACATATGTATATATAATTTGATAAGAGCTTGAGACTGCACTCAGGAATTCCTCAGTCACAGGACACTCTGTCCCTCAGAGCTCGATGTCAACACCAGCTATATTCAATGTTATTTGGTTTTTGTGAGGCTCGTACACCTCTTTGACATTCTAAGACCCTGTGTATAGTACAACAAACCCTCTTGTTACAGTGGACTGGTCAAATATTGCATTTATCTCATAGTCATAGTGAACTGATCAAATATCCTTGTACTGAGAGTAAATTCAGGCAACACATTAACTCAACTTCACCAAACACCAAAAGGAACCAAAAACCCATGCACTGGATGGGAATGTGATCTGAGAGTCAATTCCATCAACAAGCTCACTCCACCAAACACCAAAAGGAACCAGAAACTCACGCACTGGATGGGAAGGTGATCTGAGAGTTAATTCCATCAGCCAGCTAACACCACCAAACACCAAAAGAAACCCTCACCCAAGCACTGGGTGGGAATGTGATCGGAGAGTAAATTCAGGCAATAAACTCACTCGACTTCACCAATTTTGTGATGTCAAACAGTTCTCTACATCTGATAATCTTGTCTGATTTAGTGATATGTTAGTCCTACAGTTCTCTATCACTGATAATATTGAGGGACATAGTGTTATGTTAGTCCTCCAGTTCTCTACTACTGATAATCTTGCCTGATTTTGTGATATGTTAATCCTACAGTTCTCTGCTACTGATAATGTTGAGCGATTTTAGTGATATGTTAGTCCACCAGTTCTCTACTACTGATAATCTTGAGCGATTTAGTGATATGTTAGTCCTACAGTTCTCTACTACTGATAATCTTGACCGATTTAGTGATATGTTTGTCCTACAGTTCTCTATTACAGATAATCTTGTCTGATTTAGTGATATGTTAGTCCAACAGTTCTCTACTACTGATAATCTTGAGCGATGTAGTGATATGTTAGTCCTACATTTCTGTACTACTGATAATCTTGAGCAATTTAGTTATATGTTAGTCCTACAGTTCTCTACCACTGATAATCTTGAGTGATTTTAGTGATATGTTAGTCCTCCAGTTCTCTACTACTGATAATCGTATGTTAATCCTACAGTTCTCTACTACTGGTAATCTTGAATGATTTAATGATATCTTAGTCCTATAGTTCTTTACTACTGATAATATTGAGGGATTTAGAGAGATGTTAGTCCTAGAGTTCTCTACTACTGATAATGTTGAGCGATTTAGTAATATCTCAGTCCTCCAGTTCTCTATTGCTGGTAATCATGACCGATTTAGTGATATCTTAGTCCTACAGTTCTCTATTGCTGGTAATCTTGACCGATTTAGTGATAAGTTAGTCCTCCAGTTCTCTATTGCTGGTAATCTTGACCGATTTAGTGATATGTTAGTCCTCCAGTTCTCTACTACTGATAATCTTGACTGATTTAGTGATATGTTAGTCCTACAGTTCTCTACTACTGATAATCTTGAGTGATTTTAGTGATATGTTAGTCCTCCAGTTCTCTATTACTGATAATCTTGACCGATTTAGTGATATGTTAGTCCTACAGTTCTCTACTACTGATAATCTTGAGTGATTTTAGTGATATGTTAGTGCTCCAGTTCTCTACTACTGATAATCTTGACCGATTTAGTGATATGTTAGTCCTACAGTTCTCTACTACTGATAATCTTGAGTGATTTTAGTGATAGGTTAGTCCTCCAGTTCTCTACTACTGATAATCTTGTCTGATTTTATATGTTAATCCTCCAGTTCTCTACTACTGATAATCTTTAATGATTTAGTGATATCTTAGTCCTACAGTTCTTTACTACTGATAATATTGAGGGATTTAGAGAGATGTTAGTCCTACAGTTCACTACTACTGATAATCTTGACCGATTTAGTGATATCTTAGTCCTCCAGTTCTCTACTACTGATAATCTTGAGCAATTTAGTGATATCTTAATCCTACAGTTCTCTACTGATAATCTTAACTAATATGTTAATCCTACAGTTTTCTACTACTGGTAATCTTAACTGATGTGTTAATCCTACAGTTCTCTACTGGTGATAACCTTGACCGATTTGTTGATAGTGTAAGTATACAGATTAAAATAGAAACATAGATTAACTAACCTCAAGAAGAGGAAATAAATCTTTATCTTCATCTTTGAGCATGTTCCATTTTTGTATTAATGGTGGCATCAACATCTGTACATATTCCTGTATAATAGAAGACAATGTTCTTCAAATACTCAACTCATGATTCAAAGGAATGTTAACATGCAATAAAATACTTGAGTGAGAATGCGGTGACTCAGTGGTTATAACACTGGACACGAAACCAAAAGGTCCAGTTTGATCCAGACCAGATATCACTGCACTGTGACCTTGGACTAGTCACATCATCCCAGTTACCCACGTTGCACTGTACAGGTCAATTATACTCATGCCTCCAACTGCTACTAACTCCACTTGTATAGAGTTAGTAGGGAGAGCATTGGCCGAGTGCATAGAGATGCAAGCCGATAGGTCCTCGGTTCGAATCCCACCCGTGGCAACCACATTGTGTCCTTGGGCAAGACACTTAATCCCAATTGCCCATGTGGGGTCACAGTGGCACTGTGTACTAAGGCGTACTGCACGTCGATGGTGCACTTGTCTTTAACCAATGTTAACCTTGCTTTTGTGGCAGTGACGCAGGGGAAAGGTGCGCGATTGCTCTCGAGCACCATCGCTCACACAAAAATTGTCCAAGGTGCACGAATAATCGCTCACCTCTATTCTTGGGTGTGTTTTCATCTTTTTGAGTTGCGTCAAGAGAAACATTCAATTAAGTTTTGATGTTGTGAATTTTTTAAGAATCACTCACAATTTGAAGTGTTTAAAGTACAATTCCAAACAATTTCCTTTCCCTTGTTATGAACATGACACACAGTAGTTCACTTAAACATCCACACACGACATGCAATATAACAATAAGAGGGTTGTACATTGACAACTCGCCCAGAGCTTACTCCCGCCACAAAACGAACATGCATGTTCAGATATACAAGAGCACATGTATCGCTGAAGCAATACAATGTCCCCTACCGGACTAATGAGCATTAATAATTATACAAATGTTATAACCTAGATGTGATCAGCATGAATTCCGTTGAAGCAATTCCAAAAAAAAAGTCCCGAAAACTGATATTTTGGCGCTTTTCCGTATTTCCAAGGGCCATAACTCACACAAGAATAATGCAATCAGCATGAAACTCAAACTTAATCTGTAAGTCATCGTTCTATAGTAGTTTACCAAAAGTATAAATTTTATAATAAATTTCCTTTCTTATTATACCTACCGAAATTGTTTACTACAGGCTTGCACTACAGTGGAAGGACCTAACTCGGATAAAAGACTCTCTATTTTAATCTTTCCCAAGATTTGGGAAAGAAAAGTGGTGTAAAAACACCACGAAAAAAATTACCCAAAACTGGGTCGAGCGCCATCGGCGCACACCCAGTATGGGATGCTCTTCCATAGTACAAATCCACGACTTCCGTAAACAGTGCGCAATGCGTCAATTCGTCATTCTTTTGATTCCGAACAACACTGGAGTTATGTTATCAGCGGGGAGGAAGGATTCTTACCAGAATAAGAAGACGGGAGGGCCTCCATGTAAACAATTTCGGTAGGTATAATAAGAAAGGAAATTTACTATAAAATTTATACTTCTTATCAACCTACCTCAATTGTTTACCACAGGCTGAATAGACAAAAGGCTGGAGGGAATCACATAACCAACCCACACATAACTCAATAGCACTGGAACCGTGGACAGAGGAAGAGATTCCTAGGCCTATCAAACCATAGCATCACAAACATTAGAAAAGACAATGAAAGATGAGGTGTATGTTGAAGTGCGACGCACAGACAGAAAGGGCAGTAACAGCACAAAGCTGGAACTGACCCTGAAAAAAGCTGAAAGGCTGGGATAGACAACAGCCTGAGCCGAAGAAAGAGGGTCCCAAGGACCAAGGTCCTCTATCAGCTCCTGCAACTGACGCAGATAAAAGGAGAATGTAGAATTTCTCCAGAAGGCTGCCAGAATAACATCTCATCCGACAACATGACAGTTATTAAAAGAGGAAGACAATGCACACACCTCGTGGCAGAAAAAAACAATTGGTAATACAATAACCAGACGAGCGGAAGCTGCACGAATAGCAAGACAAATCCATCAAGAAATGGATGCAGGAGAGATCTGGCGAGTGAGAGAATGCATATTCATCCAGGATAAAGGCGTGAATGCCCCCACCCCCAAGCAGAGCAGCACCCAAGAAAGTGACCATCTTGGAGGAAACTGCAAAGTCCTAGGCCTTTTCAAGGAAAAGAGCTGAACAAGCTTGGAGAGGCAGGGATGAGTGTCGATACAATGCGGTATCACATGAAAAAATGTCTCCGAAGCATGGACATGTACCCATTGCTGGAGACCCCCAGAAACAAACATATACCAGAAACTCCGCAAGCGGTGTGATTGAAGGAGTGACAGAAGCAACAGAGTGATCGCACACCATCGACAGAAGAACCTTCCACTTAGCCACAGAGGCTAAACCAGTGGAGTGAGTGCCTCCTTGAAGAAGAAAAGCAACTCCACTGCGTGTCTCGAAAAACCACTACAGAGGAGACAGGACCCGATAAAAGACATGTGCAAAGGCACAATGAAGTAGGGTCAACGTAAAACCTCCTCGGGCGACATTGGTAAAGAAAGTCGCGAGGTTGAGGGAGACATGCCGGAACCGCCACTAACAGAGAGCAGAGCAGATTGATCCACACCCACCGAGGCGACGGGTGTGATCGAAAGGATTCGACGACTGCAGGTTCATATCTGGGCGAGAACCTGAGGCGGAATCGGAACCGGTAGGAAGACGTAGCCGACAAGACCATCCCAAAGGAGGGCCAGAGCGTCCACGGCGAAAGCCAGAGCATCTGGACACGGGGACAAAAAAGTGTCCACCGGATGGTTCCAACGAGTCGCAAGAGATCGATGGAACCCGCCATGTGGAGCATCCACCTAGTGGAAATGACCCTGCCCCGACGGGACAGGGAGTCGGCTAGGACGTTCAGACGACCGGGAATGTGACGAACAGCAACCCCGGCGTGGACATCCTGAGTGAGCAGTAGAAGATCCAGAGCCAATTCATACATTGGAACAGAGTGCGTGCCACCCTGGTTCCGAATGTAAGCAACCACCGTCGAATGGTCGGTCAACAGTAGGACCTGGCGATTCGACAGGTGAGGGATCCACTGCCTGAAACTCGGAAGAAGAGCAAGAAGCTCCTTCTGGTTGATGTGTAGAGCTGCAAGATCCTGGTCCCACATCCCGTGAATGGAAAGACCTAGAGGATCCAACGTCACACCCCATCCGAGATCGCTGGCATCTGCCGTCAGAACGCGATGGGACGTGGGTAAGTCCAACGGAACACCCTGCGAAAGCCACTGGACATCCGCCCAGAGGAGAAGGTGAGGATAAAGATATTCTGGAAACTGAAGCACCAGATCCAGAAAATCTACATTCGGCCTCCAACGACTGAGCAGAAAGTGTTGGAGAGGTCTGACACGCAGCCGACCTAGAGGAATGAAATCCATCACCGAACAGCAGAACCGATTAGCCGGAGAATACGCCGAGCCGTCGCGGAAGTGGACTGGGACAGAGTCAGAGCAAAAGCTGAGAGAATCACAGCCTTGGCCTGGGGAACTGCCACCAAAGTGAATTGTGAGCGGAAAGCCATCCCCAGATGATAAAACGACTGAGAAGGGACCAGGTCTGACTTCTCCTCGTTGACTCTGAAACCTAGCGACGTCAGCAAGCTCAACAGAGTGGCGACATCCGACTCCAGTAAGGCAGCATTGGAATGCCTCTGAAGGATATCGTCCAGATATGCCGAAGTAGTCACCCTGGACTGTGTGACATGGAAAGCTATCACATGCGACATCAGTCTGGTGAAGGCCCAAGGAACCAGGTTGAGGCCAAAAGGCATGGCCTTGAACTGGTAAACTCGCCCCAGAAAAACGAACCTGAGATACTTCCGTAACGCCCAATGAATCGGAACGTGAAAGTAAGCGTCTCGCAGGTCGAAGCTGGAAGCGAAAACTCCCTGGTGAATTGAACGGAGGACTGACCTGAAAGTCTCCATGCTGAACTTGGGAGCAATGATAGACTGGTTCAGGAAACTCAGATCGATAACCGGTCGGAGTCGGCCATCCTTCTTCGGCACCAAGAACATGCGGGAATAGAAACCCACTGATCTAATGTTCTTGATGACCTCAATCGCCCCCATTGTCAAGAGATTGTCTATCTCCGTGGACAAAAGTTCCCGACGTAAAATGCCTGAAGGAACTGAGGTTGGAAGAGGCATCCTGGACAGAGTGGGGTGCCTTCGGAAGGATATCCGCAGCCCGGACCAAACAACATCTAACACCCAAGGATCGGCTGTGATGGTGGCCCAACGGTCTGCGAACTCTGCTATCCTTCCTCCAACCTGGGACGAGTCGAGGTGAGGACCTTCATTTCGAACCCCGACGAGGCTCGCGAGAGGAGAAAACACTGCCTCTACTGAATGAAGAATCCTGGGACTTCCCTCAAGACTGCCGATGCTTACCCTTACTCCTTGAGTAAGAAGTAGAAGCGGAGGCAGAAGGATCAGCCCCTTTGCTTCGCAGAGGAAGCAGAGGGTACTTGTTTGGCTTGGAAAGGCCCATGCCTACCCTAGAAGGCTGATCAAGCTGAAGAAACAGCAGCTGATCTTTGGAACAACGTAGGACGTCATCCTGGACCGTCAACACAGAACCATGGAAAAGTTGCGGACCTGCCAAAGAAGCAGATCGAAGAGTAGCGCACTGCTCCTCAGGAAGGGATCGGCCTGTGTCCAGCAGAGTCCCTTCGAACTAATTCCAGATTAGCTGTGTTACAGGCATGCGTGTGAGCAAGATGCATGAGCACCTTGGACAGCACACACAAAGGAGCCTGTACCTCGTCAAACTTATCTGGGGGCAGATAAGCAGCTAAAGCTGAGACGACGTGATTGGAGAGAGAAAGCATACCAAGCATCTCTCTCGATAAGCCCAATGTGGACTCCAGAGTTGTCATCGGAATGACGGCAGACTTGGACTTGGAAAGCCCGTGGGAATTGAAGTCCTGATCCAAAACCGTCAAAGTCTGGTAGACCGACAGATTGGCGGAATCGTAGGAACGATAATGCGCCGGAGGCAAAAAAGGTGTCAACCCTGGTGAAGAACGGAGCGTTCATAGCCTTGGAACTTAGCTTAGAGTCCAAGGCTGAAAATGCTTCAACCAACTGTACCGACTGGCATGGTCGAAGACGCCCAGAAGCAGGGTGCTCCATAGGCTGTTGACATAGCGGAAACTCATGAGAGTCAATGCGGACCTCTGCAGGGCAGAAGGTCCAGGCTGCACAAAAGACGTTGGTCCCCCAAAACTGGTCGTGTGGCCAGAATGAGTGGACAGAAATGCCACAGAGTTCATAGTGTCCCACTAAGAACATCCGAATCCAATCACAACTGTGGTGCTCGACGGCGCAGAGACCACAGTAGAGGGTCCGGCCGGCAGCCACATCCAACTTCGCTGAGTTGAAGTCAGGGAAGGCTGAGGCCGATACCCCAACGTCTACACAACCAGACACCGCAGCAGACCACTGCAGGTATAAAACTACTGTGCTCAATGGCTGAGAGGACACAGTAGGGGGTTCAGTCAGCAGCCCCATCCGACTTCGCCGAGTGGAAGTAGGGGAAGGCTGAGGCCGATACCCACAACCACACTACAGACATCCCTGCAGACCCTGGCAGGGATAAGCCGAGGCCGGCTAAAATCGGTGCCCAATGACGTTGTAGACGGAACAGCAGTAGCAGCAGATACGACGGGAGCTGTTGGAACTGGCGGAAAAAGTGGAGAGAGCCACCAAGCTTGACCTCCAAAGGAGGAGTCACAACCCTAGTGACAGCCTCAGATGTCGACTGGAGAGGGCGCATAGTCCCGGAACCAGGCATCTCTTCACCAGAAAACCAACAGCTCCCGCAGTATCCACCACGGTAAAAAACTGCACATTCCCCACGGAAGGGGAATAACTCTCACCAGACATGGTCGAGTTGGGAAGCCCCAAAACCCCCCTGCTGGTGCGGGAGGAGCTGCACATCCCCCACGGAGGGGGAGCAATTCTCACCAGACGTGGTCGAATCGAGTGACCCTGAAACGATAGCGTTACCCACCGCCAGCGGGAGCGGGAGGAGCTGCACATCCCCCACGGAGGGGGTCAAACTCACACAAGACATGGTCGAGTTAGGGGGGTCCCGAAAGGTCAGTGCCCCCCCCCCACCCCGGGGGCGTGAGGAGCTGCACATCCCCCATGGAGAGGGTAAACTCACACCAGACGTGATCGAGTCAGGAGGCTCCCGAAACGACAGCGTTCCACACCACCCGCAGGTGCGGAAGAAACGGCCAAGAGAACGCACCAAGGCGAAGGCAAAAGGAATTGCCCTAAAGGAACCAAACTGGAAATAACAGAGGTGAGAGCAATAGAAAAAAAAGGTGAACTCAACAGAAACAGAAAGCAGAAGAACACCCTCAACTACAGGAGAAGGTGGCAGAAAAAAACCGGTGGGTACATGACAGAACCCAGACGGTTGACAGGGACCGAAAAAACAGAAATTCAGCCCTCAACAGAGTGAAGAAATCCTGTCCAGACAGTCCCAGATTGACACCTAACTCCAAAATTTATTCATCAACCGAAAAATTAATTGTCGAATCGCGTGATGTCGAAAACAAAACATTCGCGAAAACGGAATAGTAAATAATAAACAATAAGAAAATATAAACGAGAATATATAAAACACAGTCCTGTTATTATACAATCTTCAGATCCATAAATCCAGTCACAGGAAAACCATTATCGACGAGTTAAAATATCACTGTTACTGCAGCAAAGATGGCACACACATCCACCACGTGTGCGGATAATCAAAAGAATGACGAATTGACACATTGCACATTGTTTTAAGGAAGTCGTGGATTTGTACTATGGAAGAGCGTCCCATACTGGGTGTGCGCCGAAGGCGCTCGACCCAGTTTTGGCTTATTTTTTCGTGGTGTTGTTACACCACTTTTCTATCCCAAATCTTGGGAAAGATTAAAATAGAGAGTATTTTATCCGAGTTAGGTTCTTCCACTGTAATGCAAGCCTGTAGTAAACAATTGAGGTAGGTTAATAAGAAATGAAATCATTCCGTTGAAGCGTTTCCAAAAAAACTCCGGAAAACTGATATTTTGGTGCTTTTCCATATTTCCAAGGGCCGTAACTCACACAAGAATAATGCAATCAGCATGAAACTCAAACCTGATCTGTAAGTCATCGTTCTATAGTAGTTTACCAAAAATGAAATCATTCCGTTGAAGCGTTTCCAAAAAAACTCTGGAAAACTAAAGTGTGACTGACAGACTGACGGATGGACAGAGTGCAAACCTATAGTTCCCTTCGGCGATGCCAGTAGGGGACTAAAAACAAGAGGCCCCAGGGGTCATGAGGGTGCTCACCTGATATGGTAGTCTAAATATCAAACCAGGGACTTAATTTGAATAAGCTGCATATTCCTCCTTGTCTTAAAATTGACCGAAATGCATAAAAAACAAAAAACAAAAATTTCCAGATTTTGGTCCGGTCCAAAATTTTCCAAGTCCCACCCGGCCCCCAAATTTTCAGTGTAAAAAATTTTCCAAGTCCCACCTGGCCCCCAAATTTTCAGTGTAAAAATTTTTTTTTTGTCTTAAAATTGACAGAAACACATAAAACAAACAAAAATTTCTGGACTTTGGTCCAAAATTTTTGAGGTCCCACCCGGCCTCCAAATTTTCAGTGTAAAAATAAAAAAAAAATTTTGTCTTAAAATTGACTGAAACGCATAAAAAACAAAATTCCGGATTTTGGTCCAAAAGTTTCTGAGTCCCACCCAGTCCCCAAATTTTCAGTGTAAAAAGCATAAAAAACAAAAACAAAATTTCCGGATTTTGGTCTAAAATTTTAAAGTCCAGAATGGGACCCCAAATTTTCAGCCTAAATATGAACCCAGGGATTTGGCTTGAACAAACTTGAATCTCACCCCCTCTAAAAAAGATTCTTATTGGTAGATCTGAAGAAGATTTTTAAAAAATCCAGCAAGAGGATCACAGATCCAGAAGTCGAGTTTTGACATTAAATTCTGAAGAAATAAGCTATTTATAGTAACAGTGACCTTGACCTTGGAGTCCCAGACTCCAAAATCAATACGTGTCTTCCCTTTCTATAAGGTAACCTCTGGTATAAGTTTGGTTTAGTTTAAACATATTTTATTTGCCACTATATACAGTAAAAAGGATTGGAGAACAAGTTATCACAACTTACAAAAACTCCTCTCCTTAGACAAGAATAATTAAACATTTGGGGCACAATTATATACAATAAGGGAATACTGACAATTAGTGTAGTCATTAGCTGAAGGCTTGAATATTTGAATATTTAGAGAGATAAGGATTTAACCGTTTTGAGCTCTGATGGTATCTTCCATATCAATTCAGTAGAATTAGCTGGAAGGGTCTATTTTCAATATTTTAGAGCTGACCAATCAGTATTTCCAACGAGGAGTCTTGGGGCCACACGTTGTAAACAGTGGTTGGTATTTATTTAACATTATTTTGTCATGGAAAATGGGGTGTTTCACAGGCTTTGTCCGAGAAAGGGCCACCAGGGCTGAAGGTGTTAAAGAGTTATAAGATTAGAGCGTGAAGGATTGCCGTTGTCTAGGCTCGCCCAGTAACTTTTGCATTATTGGATCTCTGTCATCTTTACAAAAAGAGAACGTGTAATTTAAAAACAAATTGGTGGAAATTAAAAATAAGTTTGGTAAAGGTGCGTCAAATAGAACTAAAGTTATTGCCCGGAAACCAATTTGTCACAAAATATTCTTTTGATAGTAACAGTGACCTTGACCTTGGGGCCCCAGACTCCGAAATCGAAAGGTGTCTTTCCCTTCCTATAGGGTAACCTGTGGTATAAGTTTGGTGAAGATACACGGAATAGAACTAAAGTTATTGCCCGGAAATCAATTTGTCACAAAATATTCTATTTATAGTAACAGTGACCTTGACCTTGGTGTCCCAGACTCCGAAATCAATAGGTGTCTTCCCTTCCTATTGGGTAACCTCTGGTATAAGGTTGGTAAAGGTGCGTCAAACAGAACTAAAGTTATTGCCCGGAAACCAATTTGTCATAAAATATTCTATTTATAGTAACAGTGACCTTGACTTTAGAGTTCCCGACTCCGAAATCAATAGGTGTCTTCCCTTCCTATAGGGTAACCTCTGGTATAAGTTTGGTAAAGGTGCGTCAAATAGAACTAAAGTTATTGCCCAGAAACCAATCTGTCACAAAATATTCTATTTATAGTAAAAGTGACCTTGACCTTGGGGAGTGAGATTCTGAAATCGATAGGTGTCTTCCTTTCCTATAGGGTAACCTCTGGTATAATTTTGATAAAGGTGCATCAAATAGAACTAAAGTTATTGCCGCCAGCCCGCCCACTTCATCAAACTATAAGTCGAGTTTGACTTCGTCAAAACTCGACTAAAAATATTCCTCATACTGCACTAATTTAAACATCTGGGCTCCAATAGAGAGCCCAAATATGGACCAGGGAATTGATTTCAATAAACATGTGAAACAATATTCCAAAGATGTTATATGTCAAATTTGAAAGCTTTTGACGCAGTGGTTATGTGTTTCCCATTACCCACAGTGTTAAAAAATGCGGACTCAGCACTTTTTCTAAGTCCCAGAAAAGTACCCCATGATAAAACCGATAGCAATTTTTTTTATCATTCCATTCTGTTGGTCCTAAGAAAGCTTCATACCAAATAAGAATTCTCACTACCATGTAGTTTTCGAGATATGGGCGTTTTAATTTTTTCTATTTTTAGCTCCTGCGGTTCCCATGGGGCGACGGGAAAAAAAATGTTTGCATAAATTAAGTACTTATGACCCAATAAGCCCTCATATCAAATTTGGTTCTAATCTGCCTCTCGGTTTGGAAAATAGAAATTTTGGTAGGGTCAAATATTCTTGCCCCTCCCATAACGATGGCAAATATAGCCCCACAAACTTCTCTTGAACAAATCTGAGTCTACACCTCAAAAGGAAGCTGTACCCCAAATATCAAGTCTCTGCTACTGCTGGTTCATGAGAAGAAGATTTTTTATGATTTCAGCACACTTTTAGGGTATGGCCCTACAATGGGGCAAAACAAATTGATTTGAACAAAATCAAATTGCGATGTCATAACAAACTATTATCTCAAATATCAATTAAATTGGTTCAGCAATTTGGGAGGAGTAGATGCAAACACCGTGTTCACGGATGGTGAGTGATCACTATAACTCTCCTGACTGAAAGTAAAAAACGGTGGCTGTTCTGAGATCTAACGTTTTAATACGTCCGTATTTTTTTAAATCAAAGACATGCGGAATGTTGCCCCGTTCCTTATTTTCTTTTATACACCTGACACCTGTCGCTCCAATTCACCAGTGACACAAATTATTGAGCCCGATTTGGAATTTACGCTTCCATTTTCCACGATTTTAATAATCTGCCACTTAAAATCCAGAACTAATTTTAGTGGGTTAAATATATTTTCACCGTCAAAATTTCCATCCGTGTTCAGTTGTATTCATACATTCATTTCAAAGGACGTTGTCAATGGAAACTGCAAAATAAATTTTTGTACATGCCATAATATATAGTTCAGTGTGAAGAAAACACAAGAGGCCCCATGGGGCCTGAAGCGCTCATCTTGAACAGAACACAATTTAAACAGAGTCCAAGAATAAGTCTACATTAAGCAAGCCATCTCCATAGGCTACACTGTCAATCCTTGAGTCCCTCAGGAGCGGCAAAATAATCTGGGCATCATGCCTTTTCTTCAGTTGATCATAAAGTAAAATGTAGAGCTCCCCTATGAAGCCCCTTGATACAACCTATGTGGATTAATCTTAGTTACACACATCTAGAGGGTACTGAATACAAAATTTTTAATTCTTCAGCAAAATGGCCAATTCCGGCTCCCATAGAGAGCCCAAATATTAACCCAGGCTCTTGATTTGAACACAGTTGAATCTGACTTCCTGGAGATGTTGTGTACCCAATATGAAAGCATTCTGACTGTTGGAACTGAAGAAGAGAAATTGTAAAGAAATTTCTTCGAATTGCACTCTCAAATTTGGGCTACCATAGCAAGCCCAAATATTAACCTGTGGATCCGATTTGAACAAACTTGAATCTGACCCCCCTAGAGATGTTGTATACCAAATGTGAAAGCATTCTGACAAGAGGATCTGAAGAAGATTTTTGAAGAAATTCCCTCATATTGTACTAAGTTAAATTTCATGTTCCCATATGGAGACCAAATATTAACCTAGGCACTCAAATTGAACAACCTGGAATCTGACCCCCCTAGAGATGTTGTATACCAAATATGAAAGCATTCCGACTGGTGGATCCGAAGAAGAAGATTTTTAAAGAAATTTCCTCATATTGCACTAAGTAAAAATTTGGGCTACCATAGTGAGCCCAAATATATACCTAGGGATCTGATTTGAACAAACTTGAATCTGACCCCCTTAGAGATGTTGCATACCAAATATCAAAGCATTCTGACTGGTGGATCTGACTGAAGAAGATTTTTTTAAATTACCCTCCATATTGAACAAAGATAAAATTTGGTCTTCCATAGGAAGCCCAAATATTAACCTAGGGACTTGGTTTGAACAATCTTGAATCTGACCCTCATAACAATGATGTATACCAAACATTAAAACATTCTGACTGGTGGTTCTGAAGAAGAAGATTTTTAACGAACATTCCCCATATTACCCTATTTTAAAACTTCGGGCTCCTGTAGAGAGCCCAAATATGAACCAATGAGCTTTATTTCAACAAACATTTATCTGCCCCCCTATGAATGCTGTATACCAAATATCAAAAGATTCTGATGATTGGTTCTGGAGAAAAGATTTTTTAAAATTTTTGCAAATATGCTGACTCAGCATTTTTTTGATGCCCATTGCAGAACACCCTAACATAACCGATGGCATTTTTTTTTACCATTCAATTCTACTGGTCCTAAGGATACTTCATACCAAATAACAGCTCTCTGTTCCATGTGGTTTGGGAAATATGGGCGTTGGAACATATTTCTATTTTTAGCTCTCAGGGTTCCCATGAGGATGCGGGAATTTTTTTTATTGCATGGGTCAAGTACTTAGGACCCAATAATACCACAAACCAAATTTGGTTCATACCAGACCATCGGTTCAGAAAATAGAAATTTTGGGCGGGGCCAAAAATCTTACCCCTCCTATTACAAAGCCAAATATTACTTCACGAACTTCGTTTGAACAAACTTGATTGTACACCCCATATGGAAGCTCCATAGCATATATCAAGTCATTGTACACACTGGTTCTTGAGAAGAAGATTTTAAAAATATTTTGGAGCATTTTCCCCCCACGCCCTCCCTATGGGGTTGGGCATGTTGAGTTGAACAAAAATGCAATGCCCTTTGGGACCATCACTCACACAAACTTTCATTTGAATTGACCCAGTGGCTTTGGAGGAGAAGACCAAAACATGGTGTTGATGGACGACGGACGGAGAGCGATGAGATTAGCTCAGCTTGACTTTGTCAAGATGAGCTAAAAAGGAAATAATGTGAATGTTTCAACTTTTAAACGGTGGCCCACGGAGGGGGGATGATTGGTTTTAAAACTGACTCATCCGAAGAGACGAAAGTCTCTTCAGTATGGTGAAAAATATGCACGAAGCATGGAAACAAAATATTGTCAGATACAGGGTAAAGCTCATAAAGATGCCGAAACATATATAACTGGGACAAACTTTGTAACAAAATTGAGCGTCATGCGCCACTTTTCCAGCAATGCCCATGCCATTGGTCTCGAATTGAACAGGGGTGGTTAAAACCCAACAGACATTGATGCTACTCCAAGTACTGGTGGTACAGCTGCAAGTGCAACTGTCCAAATCACTTAAGTATGTTTAGAAAAAAATACACTTTGAATGTACAATTCAACAGTACTGAAACAAGAGAGGTGTGTCCATCCCCATTAGCTCACCAACACATGGCATGCAATAAATCTAGGCTTATTACAAATCTGCAAAAAATGTCCAGTCAGGTACATGCATAACAAAACAGGTCAGAAATTTTCTAAGTCCACACTGACAAAAAAGTCTAACATTGCAAAAACACTAAAAATCAATAAAATATCACTGGTTAAGGGTCTGTGGGTAATTGTAAGCTACAGAAACACAGTATGAGGTGTATAGCAACAAGGCTGAGAGTCAACAACATAAGCTCACACAACTTCGTTGGTGAGCTAAAATGAAGTTAAACATTGAAATCAACACTCACAATCAAAATCTCTCTCCTCACATTTTTCACTCCCACAAACTTTATTTGATGTGAGCAATTTTCCACTCGCCTCCATTTTGCTCCCATTCGTCACTGGTATGGAGCTAGTATGTTGGGGAGTCTGACAGTTGCTTGCTGTTGCCCAGTGGTTCTCTCCAGCTTCCTCCACCCAAAAAACATGAGGTGAACCTGGCTGTCGAAAATGTTGTTAAACCCCAAAAAATAAATAGAGTTATTAAAGTCGGGAGTCTAACATTTGCTTGCTTCTGCTCCGCGATTCTCTACAGATAAGTCTGCCAGCTTCCTCCACCCGTAATACTCTTTTGACATGATGTGCACTCGGCCGGTTAAGTTCATATAATTTATTGACTAGTATTTACGGTCACATATTTCTATACAATGACTAATCTTGACCACAGCATGAATATAAAGTTAAGTCCAGTAAATCGTTTATACCCATGTTGCTCAGTTTAGAGGACTTTCCCAGTAATTGGTTACTGGGTCCTATTTTACCAGTAAAACAGAGTTTGTATATACTACAGTAAACAAACACTGCATCACTTCCCCATGGTTCACACAGGAATGGCTGTTGAAAATGTTGTTAAAACCCCTACAAAACAAAACAAGAGGCCCCAAGGGGCCTTAATCGCTCTCCTGCCAAAGTGGTTAAAAGAAGTATTTGGGGTCACATTCAGTTAGACGTGGTTCATCAACACTACAAAGGGATGAAGTCATGAAAGGAAAATTTTATGAAAAAAACGCTAAGTAATGGATTTGAACAAACCTGAACCTAACATGCCCCCACCACCCTCCACACCCACAGAGAGCTCAAATATTAAGTCAGGGACTCAAATTGAACAAACTTGAATCCTTGAAATGTTATATACCAAATATGAGAGAAATCTGACTAGCGGATCTGAAGAAGGAAGTTTTTGAAGAAATTCCCGCATGTTGCACCAAGTTAGAATTCATAGGTAGCCCAAATTAATAACCCCCAGGGCTCGATTTGAACAAACTGAAATCTGACCCTCCTAGAGATGTTGTATAACAACTATGAAAGGATTCTGACTTGTGGATCTAAAAAAGAATTTTAAAGAAAATTCCTCATATTTCACTAAGTTAAAATTTGGGCTCCCACAGGGAGCCCGAATATCAACCCAGGGATCGCATTTCAACCAACTTGAATCTGCCCCCTCTAGAGATGTTGTATACCAAATATCAGACAATTCTAATTGATGATTCTGGAGACGAATATTTTTAAAGAAATTTCCTCATATTGCACTAAGTTAAAATTCAGGCAGATAGCCTGAGGGCACTCACCTGACATGGTAGCCTAAATATCAACCCAGGAATTGATTTGAACAAGTTTGCATCTGCCCCTCCTAAGAAAATTTTTTTCAAATATCAAAAGATTCTGACCAGCGGATTTGAAAAAACAGGATTTTTAAAGAATATTCCTCATATTGAACTAAGTTATAATTCGGGCTCCCATAGGGAGCCCAAATATGAACCCAGGGACTTGGCTTGAACAGACTTGAATCTCACCAGCCTAAGGATGCTGCATACGAAATATCAAAATATTCTGACTGGTGGATCTGAAGAAGATTTTTAAAGAAATTTCCTCATATTGCACCAAGTTAAAATTGAGGCTCCCATAGGGAGCCCAAATATCAACCCAGGGATCACATTTCAACAAACTTGAATCTGCCCCTCTAGAGATGTTGTATAAAAATATCAGACGATTCTAATTGATGATTCTGGAGAAAAATATTTTTAATTCCTCATATTTCACTAAGTTAAAATCGGGCAGGTAGCCTGAGGGTGCTCACATGACATGGTAGCCTAACTATTAACCCAAGGAATTGATTTGAACAAGTTGCATCTGCTCCTCCTAAGAAAAGCTTATGAAAAGCTTATGCCAAATATCAAAAGATTCTGACCGGTGAATCTGAAAAAACGAAGATTTTTAAAGAATATTCCTCATATTGAACTAATTTGAACATTTGGGCTCCCATAGAGAGCACAAGTATGGACCCAGGGAAATGATTTCAACAAATATGTGAATCAATCTTCCTATGATGTTATACGTGAAATATGAAAGCTTTTGGAGCAGTTATAATTCTGGCCCAAATATGAACACAGGGACTTGGCTTGAACAAATTTGAATATCACCCCCCTAAGGATGCAGCATACCACATATCAAAACATTCTGACTACTAGATCTGAAGAACATTTTTATAGAAAATTCCTCATATTGCACTAATTTGAACATCTGGGCTCCCAGAGAGAGCTCAAATATGGACCCAGGGAATTAATTGCAACAAATATGTGAATCAATCTTCCAATGATGTTATATGTGAAATATGAAAGTGTTTGGAGCAGTGATTTGGGAGAAGATTCTTTAATGTTTTCCCCATTACCCAGTGTGTTAAAAAATGCAGACTCAGCACTTTTTCAAAGTAACGAAAAACTACCCTATGATAATGAGTGTCAATGACACAGTAGCTTAACTTGACTGTGTGTAGTGTTTGATGAAAAGGATAATGTTCCAACGTTTATGAAAGGATTATGAAATAAGGCAAGAATTGTGATAATTGGGAATATATTAATTTCTGTTCCCTGTATGCTATGTTTTCAATAAAAACAAGTATTTGACCACCGAGGTGGTATTAGTCCCCTACGGCGCTTTTGTGACATAAGGTGTTTTTGTCACAGAAGACACTAGAACTAGAATATATAAGCATCTGGGATTTTTATTAAAAAAAAATATTGAGCGTGCATAATTCCCTCACAACCCTTTATCCATGTACCATATATGAAAGGCATAGCTTGAACCATGTTGGAGGGAGGGGTGGTAACATAAAATAGAGAAAAAAGCTTAAAAAACACAACAAAAATGGCTGCCATTCTGCCATCCTGGATTTTGAAAAATAAATATTGACTGTGCATCATCCCCTCAGAACCATTTATCCATGTACCAAATATGAAAGGTGTAGCTTGAAGCATGTTGGAAGGAGAGGTGGTAACATAAAAACAGACAGACAGACAGAAACGGACAGACAGACAGATGTTAGTTTTTGAAAAAAAATATTGAGCGTGCATAATCCCCTCACAATCCCTTTATCCATGTACCATATGTGGAAAGCTTGTAGCTTTAACCATGCTGGAGGGAGCAGTGGTAACATAAAATAGAGAAAAAAGCTTAAAAAACACAACAGAAATGGTTGCCATGGAGCCATCTTGAATTTTGAGAAAAAAATATTGAACGTGCAACATCCCATTACAACCCTCTATCCATGTGCCAGCTATAAAAAGTGTAGCTTGAACCATGTTGGATTGAGGGGTGGTAACACAAAATAGAGAAAAAAGCTTTAAAAAACACAACAAAAATGGCCACCATGCCGCCATCTTGGATTTTGAAGAAAAAATATTCAACGTGCATCATCCCCTCACAACCCATCTGACCACAGATAGCCCAAGAACATTAGGTTTCACTAGGGAAAAAAATCGGGAGAAAGCTGATTTTTTCAGGGAATGTCGAGTACATGTCACTGAACGATTAGACAAAAGTCCCCTAAAATCCCAGTTGAGCTTTTTTTTCTACAGCCTTTTTTCGAAAACGCGTTTGAAAAAAATTTAAAAAATTGCACGAACTTTGTAACCTCGAATTGATCCAACTGTATTTTTTGTTTACGCATATTTCGAGCTACATAATGTCTAATATACATTTACCTAGAGGAAAATGTGCATTCTGTGACAATTTCTGCAAAAAATTATTGAAAATTCACAAAAAAGTATCGGATTTACGCAAAAAATGACGATTTTCCTAACGGATTTGCCCAAAAGGTCGTAGTACAGAACGGGATGTTAGTTGGACAGACGATAAAAAATCCACCACCATTTGAAGACTTTTATCATTGCTTACAAAATAGACATTATGGAAGACCCCCTCTGCTTCTGGCCGAGTTCCCCTTTTGGCATAAAATTCGTCAGCATGAGAACTCAACTATTTTCGGTTCATCCAAGCCGCTACCAGCCATGATCGAACCAATTGCCCCTAAATATGACATAATCATATAGAAGCCGCCGAGTCTAACGAAAACTTTTGTCAACTTATCTGACGAAGACACAATCTCCACTGCTTTGATATAAAGTGGTTGGTCAAACGTCACTGGACAAACGTTCAGTCCCTGTTTCTCACATTCAGTTTGTGCAAACATGAGAGCAGTGTAAATTGTGCTCGGGTTGGATGGATCAAAATTAATAAAGGGAAGTATCTCGACATCACTTGTTTCATAATCATCTGATGATGTGACAATGTGCATATATCCAGCCCAAGATGGGCAAGGTACTCTCAGTACATGCGTCAAAGACCAAAGACTGTCGACTGTTTTTGCGAGTTTCAAATTTTTCGGATCAGATTCACCCAAAGTTGATAAATCCTTCATCACAATTTCGTCAAGACCCGATTTGCTTGGTTTACTGTAACCTTTCAAAGGGATGTACCCGAATTCACCAGAGCCAATATTTGAATGATCACCAGTTAGTCGTTTTATCGGAGACTCTTCTGTGTGATCTCTGCTTGGAGTTATACAGGCGATGCCTCCCATACTATGGAAAGTATTCTTGCCATCTGGTGTGCGCACATTACAATCGGCGTTATCGAAAACGAATTGTGTGAAGTTCGCAAGTCTAGGCGACGGACCTTTGCTTATCATGACAGAATGAACATATTGTTGAACTTCCCGGTAGCTAGAAGAGAACATTAGTCCATTCAGAATGTCGATCAATTCCCAAGATGCGAATTTCCTATGTATGTAAACTGCTACCGACAATAATACTGGTGACAAGAATGAACGGGGCCGGCAAGAACTTATTAGAGACTGACCTATGGCTGTCACGCGTCTCTGGATGGCTTGGATGTTTTGCCCACGCTGCGACGGAGCAACAATCCCTTGTAACAAGGTTTGGAGTGTATCGGGTAGTAGATCACTAGATACAGATAACAAATCGGGTTTGGGATAAACGTCACACTCGTAAATGGCTGACTGAATATCATCGCGGACTATAGCCGATGCTTTCTTGACGATGCGCATATGTTCATCAGTTTCATTGGTACATTTGTCTGAGTACAACGAATCATATAGTATTTTGTCTGATGAATCTCTGAATGTGACAACATTTTTTAGGGACCTCAGTGTTGTAATAGAGATTCTACTACCGAAATGCTCAAGCAGTTTGGTTTTGAGATGTTTATTGTGTAACTGACTTCGTCACCAAGATACGATTCAAACATCTCTGCCAATTCGCTCAAGGAAAACTGACACTCATCGTTGTTCTCCATAAAGGTACACAATTCATGGAATGCAAGTGCTTTCTTGTCTGCAACAGGCCTACCCCGTGAAAGAGTTCGCTCAGGCTTATCTCTGACAAATCCTGTCCAGCAATCATGGTGATACCGACCTTCCTCGGCCACTAGATCGATAGCACGACCGATCCGAGTAAGTACAGACTCAGCCCATTCATCACTATGTTTCAAACAACGGGTTCTGATACTATCAACAAAAGTCAATGTTTCAACGGTGTGGACTTCTCCTCTACGTTGAACGGGTATATGAGTTTGTTTGTCGGCGGATTCTCCACAGAACAGACAATGGAGTTTAAAATTGAAAGCATCTTGATCAGAGAGCAATTTTTTTGTCATAGATGGACCAGCTTTTTCAGATTCAGCTGCATCTAGAGACATTCTCTTACTTTTTCTTACAGAACTTTCCCGTGTATAATTCTTGTAGCAGAATTTGTGAATTTTCTCACCAACTGTGGGTTTCTTCGAACCGGCAAAAAGATTATCGCCAAGCTCGACGCTTACAGCAACCAACTTTTCTATACCCCGCTCACCAAGTGTAGTTATTCCGGACGAGCCGGTCAACTCATCGTTACATTTGATACATTTATCCATTGCCAAAGTCACAACAGAAAAAAGATGATAGACACAATAAACTCAAGTACAATACCACAGAACAGATATCAATGTGCGGACCTGCTTCGTTGTCACCGTAAGGTATCAACAGGTAACGCTAAGTGATATGCCAACAACATAACTGATCAGTTCTACAAATAATACAAGACTCTAATAATCAACAACAGGCAAAATTACATATATATCTATCAAGGGATCATTGGTTTCAATATCTAGGCATCAAATGCGGAGTGTCCAATACTGAACAGAGCAAATTGTGCAATGGACAGACCTGGAATGCGGAATTAAACAGCGTTTCCTGATGAAAGTCGTTCAAGGCTATTTTGCATCAAATTAAAGAGCGTTGTCTATACAATACAAATTTGTTTATGAGTACATATCAAGGGCGTGCACACATTACATGCCAATGCATCTTGAGTGTAGGCGAACACCACATTATGTGATTTAATAGAACATGGAAATTGAAACAATGATGCTATAATACGGTATTTGAATGAGAAAAGTCGATGCCGTTTGAATTTGAGTTTAGGGGGTATGGTCAATATTTCACACGTTTCACCAGTTCATTATGGAATAAATGACTACTGTTATATATCATTATAAAGCCACTGCTTTTCTGCAATTTTTTATATATAATTTAACTCCCAAAGTAGTCGTAGATTTGATTTAATGGACGTTGTGTACCGTTGTGTGTATGAAAACAATAAATTTTTTTTCGTAATTTTGTACATTTTCGTGAATATTTCACCATTGAGTGTGAGGATTGGTACAAAGTTGGCATTTTCTGTTGGGGATATGTATTCTCAATATAATTCAGCACGATATTTATGATTCTCACCCTACTAAGGCGAATAAGAATGAGAAATATGGAGCTGGGTCGAATTTTTTTTTAAATTTTTTTTTTCAGCAAAAAAACGCTATAACTAAAAAAGCTCAACTCGCATTTGCGGGGACTTTTCACACTTTATCCGCAATGTGTGTCCCGGAAACATATAAAAAAATCAGCTTTCTCTGATTTTTTTCCTTACTTTCTCATTTTTATGTCTAATGTGCCTGGACTAAGAATGGACCAAAATCTGGAGGAAGCTTCCATGGCATGTCCCACAACAGATGCCTGAGTAAATTAATCCACAGTCTTTGTGGAGCTAGAGATGCTACCAAGAGAATTTTGCATTGAGATAATTAAACTTGAGCAATATCTGCTGAATCAACGGTGTTGGAAGATACATATATCTTATTATTCCGTCTCACAAGATCGATAGAGCGTTTACTGCAAACGCTCGAAGATCCAAACCATGTGACACATACGTCTGCAACTGATTGTTGAGGTGTGCCGCGAATGAGTCGATCATTGGCCGCTCTCCTTGTAGCAAATCTGATTGAATACTCGTTTGTTGAAAGTCCATTCTGGCGGCAACAAGCGGCCCCTCCATGAAGGGAGTACGCTAATACGTTCAGATGACACGGAACATGATGGACCGATAGGAGAACTTGATGTTCTAGTACAAACAGAAAGATTCATTCCGTTAACATGCATAACGGAATGGAATGAGTGCCTTCGTAATTCCGAAAATACGCTAATACCGTCGAATTGTCGGACAGAATTAGCACGTGAGCATTCTGAATAACGTTCATCCAATAACGTAAGACCCTGGCACTTCAAATCCGCTGGGCTCAATGAAATGACTCAACCTGTTTGACTGGCATCCGTCATACTGTAAAACTCGGATCCAGCAATTGCAGTGGAACTCCCTGAGTTAAGCACTGAAAACTTGCCCAAGTCTGAATCTCTTATTCACTTGATTTGACAAAAAGATGTCCGTATCGAGCGAAAGAATCTTCACCCTCCAATTCTGAATTAAAAGAAATTTGGAGTGGACAAATGCGTAACCGCCCCATTGGAATAAAATGGCGGCAGTTCCGCACAAACGTATCAGTCTCATGAGATCTCTCGCTGAGACCTTGTCTGAGCGAAGACAATAGGGAGCATAACAACTGATTAATTTCGCTCTGGTTAACAGCAGACAAACGAGAATGTTGTGCGTCTCGAAGCTCATCCCCCGGTGGAGGAATGACTTGGACGATACCAGATCCGACTTCTCGTCGTTTACTTATGAAACCGAGATGTCGGATCAATAGAAGCAGATTCTGCACATCGTTCTGAAGCGTTACCTCATTGCCATACCTCTGAAGAATGTCGTCCAGGTAGGCCGACGTTACCGCAGACGAATGAGCTCTGAAATGAGTCATTACCGAGTTCGTTATTCGAGTGAAAGCCCAGGGGCTAGATTCAGACAGAAGCACATTGCTCGGAGCTGATACACAATTCCTATGATGAAGAAGCAAAGATACTTTCTGAACGCCTGATGTACCATGAAATGAAAATATGCAACTTGAGATCTATGCATGTAGCATAGTCGTACACCCGAATACTCGCTCTGACCGATCGGATGGACTCCATATAGGAACTTGGAACCACGATCATCGCGATCCTTCCAGAAGAGAATGGACTTCTGATGGAAGCGAGCCTCTTTCCTGTGGACTTGACAGAAACCGAGTCCATCTTGTACTTTGAGTTAACGGAGGTTACGTTTGAAGGACAATTTAGTCCTACCGAAATCACCCTTCGAAACCAAGAGACGTCCGTAATCTACTCCCAACTGATTGAGAAACTCGACAGTCTTCCACTCACTGGTACATGATAGATGATAAGACCATTACCTCCTAGTCCTGCGAGGCTTGCGGAAGGAGAAACCATGTCCTCCACGGCCCGCACCTCGCTCCGTCGACCTAGGGGCGTCTGACTGGATGTCTCGGTCAGAATTACAGCCCCTACCGGAGTCGCTACCCTGACGGTCTCTAGAGTAAGACCTAGAGGATGCATAGGAACCTCTATAGGAACTTCCCTTGGACGTATTCGCCCCAGAAGTGCCTGTCCTACTTTCTCAGCTGAATCCGACTATATGGAAGCGGATTTGAATAGCAGAGTTTGAAGCCTTCTTAGTTATCTGATAATAGATTGTGGAAAGCTTGCCGTCGAAGAAAAACTCGCCAGAGACCAGAGCGACTCTGAGAGTTTTTCACCTTACTATCCACACGTGTGGATGTAACCAGGGCCGCGTCACGTCTAACCAACTCCATATTGCCACTAAAGGGCGGAGTTCTTCGTGAGGCCCTTGAAAGAATTTATAAGGAGGATGAACATCCTGGAATTCTTTTCCTTTGAGACGTAATGATAACGCTCTGGTAAGGTGATCTGCGTAGGATAATGCGTCTAAGCTAATCCTGCTAGACGATATTGTCGTTTCCAACATCGTGGTTGGAATTGACATTGACGACAGTAAAGACAATACTAGGTCTTGGCCTGGACGTCTAGACACAGAGAAACTCTCGGAAAGCTCTGTCCCGCCGATTCAAAACATTCCTTGATTGATAAAAGGCAGATGTAGAGAATCTGCCGATAAGAAACCTGACCTGCCCGTTAGGTAGCAAGTGAAATATATATAGCGTCATTCAACAGTTCAAATGTCTGTGAGACATTTCTGGACTATGTCGGAATCTGAGGGATGATGTCCCTAAACCGATGAGAATTCTGAGTCCAGTGGCGCTATCAGTCTCTTATCCGGCAACGCAGCAATTTGGTCCGGAGAAACAACATCAGAAGATAATGCCGGATGCACTTTATGGCAAATATGTTGTTCCGAAAGGGAAAATACAACGCCTCCGTATCCCTTTCGCCATCCTGTCGGACCATTTGTAATTCTTGGTCGTCCGTGCCTGAACCTGCAGCGGAATGTACCAACCCAGCTTCCTCAGATAATTCTAGATCCGACAGAGATACTGTTGGATGCTGGGATGCTGCGATAATTTGTGCTATCTGCGATAGCATGTGTGACGGAGGCCTGTGGAGCTGCGGTCTTACAGAATTTAGCTGCTGGAAGCTCCTTGGACGTTGACTCCTGCATATTTCTTCATCCAGAGTATGAAGGCCTCGTATCCTTGGCTACCGGATGGCGTGACCTGGTCGCCGAATAATCCCTGGTCAGCGATTTTGGTTGAATATGACTGGTCACGTAGCCAAGGTGCGGTCGTGTGTGCTGTCATGAGGATGAGGAAGCCGAAAGAGCAGTCTCTCCGGACTGTCTATATAACGGAGCGTCCCGAGCGGTGGACGTATACTCCGATTGAGGAAACGTTTTGTACCACAACATCTGAACCCAGAGGTTGTAGTACGAGAGAGGGACCTCTCTCGCTCGCAGCCCGGATGGACCTGGACGAGCTAGGAACCGGACTAATAGGCTTCCTCCGTACCATCCTTGTATCCGTCATCACTGGGTGTGCACATTGAATTTTATAGTGCTCGCATCACCCCAATTTCCTTCCTGGACCACAACGGATGAACCCGGGTGCTGAGCCATTTGGTGAATGGTCGCGACACCAGGCTAGGGGATGCCAAAGCCATCAATCCTACTAGGGAACTCCAGGCAATTGACGTATCTACATGAGCACTTTGCCGCTAACTCTTCATTTGACTGTGACAACGGAAGCACACTAATGAAGACATCACAGTAACAACACCTTGTTCATGTTACTCTAAGAGACCTGTGGAGCCGTGGTCCTACGTAAATTATCCACTGGAAGCTCCAGGGACGTTCATTCCTGCATTTATATAATATGCGAACATCCTAACTGGAAAGGTCTCGTATCCTTGGCTAGCAGATGGAGTGACCTGGTCGCCGTGTATTCCTTGGTCGGGAAAGCAGGACCACCAAGGACGTTCAATCCTGCATTTATATAATATGCGAACATCCTCTGGAAATCTGTGGTCACATAGCCAAGGAGCGGTCATGTGTGTTGACGAGGATGAGGAAGCCAATGTAACAGCCGCGTCGGACTGTCATGCGACGGAGCTTCCCGAGCAGGAGGAGTGGACATATGAATGAATGAATGAATGAATCTTTATTTAGCAGTATACAACAAAAATATACATAATATATATATAACAAACATTATCAAATATACCTGTACACCGCAGGGAGACGGCATAGCCAGATTGGCTGTCTACCTGTCGTCTCATGCAGCATTAGAATCGGACTGTCTAACACCGTTTATCTATTCTTGGTCTAGGACGATGGGGGCTGGTGTACCCAACACGAGTGAGTTAAGAGACGAGAATTTGTCCAGACATATACATAACCTACAAAGATGGGTCTATAAGCACTACTACGCCCTCGCTGGTAAGTCCAAAACCACGCGCCGCTCCAGCACTTTACAGCTCAACGCAAAATGTGGAGTCCTCAATAAGGGTAGCACAATATTCTACCTAGTGTTAAATGTTAAATGGCACAGGCAGTATGGTATGGATTATTACAGTCAATGTTATCAATAAGGGTAGGACAATATTCTACCTAATATTAAATGGCACAGTCAGTACAGTATGGATTATTACAGTCAATGTTATCGGCGTATTGGGACAACAATTTTGTAGTTAGTTGTTTTTTAAAACTGTTTCTGTTGTTTATGTTACGTAGCTCAGAGTCTAAATCGTTCCAGAGTCTGGGGTACATGTGTGTTGGGAAGTATTCAAGAGATTTTGTCCTTGTTCTATCAATTTGGAGGCCATCTCTCCTTCTGCTAGCTCTACCCGTAGTGTTGACTACAGGGTGGAAATAATATCTGAAGGATATTGGCAAGTTTTCATGATACCAGTCAAACACAAACAGGCAAGCGTGGAGTTTAAAGAGGTCGTTTACTTTAAGAATCTTATTCTCCCGAAAAAGAGGATCAGTGTGTGCATTATATTTCTTATTGTTTATTATGCGGATGGAGCGTTTCTGGAGGAGCAGTATCTTTTTAATCGTTCTAGCATTTCCCCATACATTTATCCCATACACTAAATGTGTGTGTATCAGAGCATAATAAAGTGTTTTCAGAGCTTCACGGGGAAGCGTGGTCTTCACTCTATTCAGTGCGAAATTTGCCCGTGCAATCTTCGAAGAGAGTTGAGATATATGGTGTTTGTAAGACAAACTATCATCAATATGTATTCCTAAGAATTTAAGAGATTTTTCTGTATTATTTGAACCTACTCTACTTATGATTTGGCCATTTATTAAAATATTATCCCGAATTGTTGTTGTTTTTTTGGCGGAGGGGTTGATTAAAATGTATTTGGTTTTTGTCGCATTTAATACAAGTCGATTCGCACAGCACCATTCAAATATTTTTTCGAGCTCTTTGTTTATGAGTTGAACTAATTGATTTGGGTCTGGACCCGACGAATGCCCCGTGGTGTCGTCAGCAAAAGATAAGAGGTTTAAACATGAAGCTTGATAGATGTCATTGACATATATTAGGAACAGTGTTGGGCCGAGTATCGAGCCTTGTGGAACTCCATGTGATATTTTTGTGCTGTCAGATGTATAGTCGCCAAATGCGACATACTGTAGTCTATCTGATAAATAGCTTTTAAACCAGTCGTTACCCAAACCTCTAATACCGTATCTATATAGTTTATTTATTAAAATGTCATGGTCTATTGTATCGAACGCTTTTGAAAGGTCCAAAAATAGCGTGAGTGTGCTGTTTTTACTTATTTTGTTATTTTCTTCAGATATAGTTTTCAACAACTGCAAGACAGGATGCACCGTACTATGATTTTTCCTGAAACCGTACTGATTTGGATGTAGGATACTAAAACGATTTAAGTATTTTAAGAGTCTTACTGACATAAGTTTTTCTAACACTTTTGAGAATGTAGGAAGTATGCTAATGGGTCTGTAATTTCTAAAGTTATGTTGGTCGCCTGCTTTAAATATAGGAATAACTTTTGCAATTTTCATTTTGTCTGGAACAGTACCACATACAAACGAGCAATTGAGGATGTGCGTTAATGGATTAACTATAGGATCAATAGTTTGTTTTAGTAGATTTGAACTAATATCATCACAATCTTTACTTCCTTTTGACTTTAGGGATTTTACAATATTCATAACTTCAAAGTCACATGTTGGACTTATGTAAAAATTATTAGTAGAATTCGTCTCCATGAAGTCGTGAAACGACTTATTGGTGCCCGGTATTTTATCACTCGTTTGTTTACCTATATTTGCAAAGTAAACATTGAGTTCTCTAGCTATCTCTGTTGGGTCATTAATTTCTTTATCATTGTGAATAAAAAACTGAGGTAAGTTGGTTGTTCCGTCGGACTTTTTGATGGCTCTATTTAGTATTTGCCATGTTTTACGCATGTTATATTTATGTTCGTTTAGAATACTTTTAAAATAGGTTGCTTTGCATTGCTTTTTTACTTTATTAAATATTTTACAGTAGTTTTTGTAGTTTTTTATATTGAGTTCAGTTGGGCTTTTTAACTTTTTATTATAGAATTTGCTCTTGTTATTAGATGAGACTACCAAGCCTCTTGTCATCCAGGGTTGCCTCTTTATAGATTTTTGATGAATAGAGACGCATATTCGGGGGAAAGCCGCATCAAATAATCCTAGATATATATGTAAAAAATTGTTATAAGCCGTGTTTGGGTTATCTGAGCCCATAACTGATGAAAAATCACATTGTGATAGAAGTAATTTGAAGTTTGCCATAGTTTCAGCATTTACCTTACGAACCCATGAATATGACTCTTTCTTTGTTTTTGGGGGCACGGTTTCAACATGAAAAGTACCAAAGTGATCAGAGACATCCGTTATTATTATACCAGATATTGGGGTAGATAGAAGATTGTTGGAAAATATGTGGTCAATGAGTGTGGCTGAATGTGTGGTTAAGCGGGTGGGTTTAGTAATGACAGGTAAGAATCCTTGGCTGAACATTAGGTTGATATTACTATCTGTTTTGGCGTGGAAATCATATTTAAGGAGGTCAATATTAATGTCACCCATTATGTAGGAAGATACAGTTTCTTGATTTAATTTGTCAGTTATTTCGTTTAGTTTGTTTAGAAAGATATCAATATCCGCTTTTGGTGGTGTGTTTGGTCTGTAAATTACCCCAATGACTCTCCGCGATTTATTGACATTGACTTCGATAAATAGAGATTCTATGATATGAGGGATGAAAGTCGACAGGTCATGACGAATTTTAATATCAATGTTATCTTTGATAAAAAACCCAACTCCTCCTCTACCGTCATCACCGTCGGGGCGGTTGTTTTTTATAAGATTATGGTAGCCATCGAGGCAGTATGATATATTTGAAGGGACATTAAAGATTTCTGTAAGGCCAATAATGTCAAACTTATTTTCGGTTCCTTGTAAGTTGAATAGAAGACATAAGCTACGACTAAGCGAACAAACATACAACATCGCGGCGAAGATGTTGATGCAAGAGAGAGGGGGCCTCTCTCGCTCGCGGTCCGGGTGGACCTGGACGAGCTAGCTACCGAACTGACAGGCTTCCTCCGTACTATCCTCAAATCCGCCATTGCTGGGAGTGCTCATCCGATGTTTTATAGTGCTCGCATCACCCAATCTGCTTCCCTGGACCACGACGGACGAACCTGGGTGCTTAGCCATTCGGTAAATGGTCGTAAACAAACCGGAAACATGACTCCAGGCACTGGAAAACATGGCCCGAAATCAGTTACCAATTTAAACACCATCTGATGCAAAACAGAGACTTCCAGAGAAGAAACTACAGAACATCAGATGGCAGACCAAAACGCCTAAACACCCCTAGGGTGAGGATGTAAACATGGGGAAAAAACAGAAAATAATTCTGTTTCCAAGCCAAAAACTCCCAAGAAATTTTAGTAATAAACATTACAAAAATAAGCCAAAAGCATGGGAGAATAGATAGGGGGGAATAAAGGAAAGGGAGAGAGGAAACACTGATTAAACAATGGAACATTCATAACAAGAATGACAACAACAGGGTCATGCCTCGAAAATAGGTAACATGAAATAATTTCGTAAAATAATTATAAGTTACAGCCCTGAACAATTCTTTCCACTGTTTTTTTCCTCTCCTCCGTCTATTTCCTCCTTATATCCACCATTTCTCTCATAAATATGTGTCTGGCATCATTAAAACTAAGATTTACAAGCACAAATAACAATGAAGTGTAACTGTATTGAGGGCCAAACAAAGAAGGACTTTTGAGACCTCCTTGACACTGCGCATGTGCAGTGGAGTAAAAGTATGGAGGACCATATAGGACATGTAATTTTCAATTTTAGATGCAAAATTGGGGATTGGGGGGTAAAATTTGCGTTTGGCCCTAATTATTTTAGAGTTAGCACTAGCTAAGTCTGGGTCATTGGTACAGTATAAAAATTTATAAGGTTGTACATCAACGCGAACAGGACATTTTATCTGGAAAGCATTGATTTTACCATTTTGCTACTTGTGAAGGGGCATAACTCTGGAATAGGAAATGCCATAATGGGGAAAATTAAATATGACCTGCATTCCATGGTAGGTAGTAATTGTGCAAAATAATAAAATCATGCATGAAATCAAACTGGAGTTATCTGGCAACAATTAATTTTACCATTTTGTAGATTTTCAAGGGGCATAATAACTTTGGAACGGGAAATGCCATAACTTTGTGTATTTCTACTAAATGGTATGATATATACTTGGTGTATTTCCACTAACTGTATGATATATACTTGGTGTATTTCTACTAACTGGTATGATATATACTTGGTGTATTTCCACTAACTGGCATGATATATACTTGGTGTATTTCTACTAAATGGTATGATATATACTTGGTGTATTTCCACTAACTGATATGATATATACTTGGTGTATTTCCACAAACTGGTATGATATATACTTGGTGTATTTCCACTAACTGGTATGATATATACTTGGTGTATTTCTACTAACTGGTATGATATATACTTGGTGTATTTCCACTAACTGGTATGATATATACTTGGTGTATTTCCACTAACTGGTATGATATATACTTGGTGTATTTCCAAAAACTGGTATGATATATACTTGGTGTATTTCCACTAACTGGTATGATATATACTTGATGTATTTACACTAACTGGTATGATATATACTTGGTGTATTTCTACTAACTGGTATGATATATACTTGGTGTATTTCTACTAAATGGTATGATATATACTTGGTGTATTTCCACTAACTGGTATGATATATACTTGGTGTATTTCCACTAACTGGTATGATATATACTTGGTGTATTTCCACTTGCTGGTATGATATATACTTTGTATTTCTACTAACTGGTATGATATATACTTGGTGTATTTCCACTTACTTGTTTGTTCAGGTGATGTCCAACAGAGTCAGCGAGAGTCCCAATAGCATCATATAAAATTAGTAAATTCTTGTGCTGAAAAAGAAATAAAGAAACATCAAGTACTCGCTTCCCTTAATTCATTTGTTAAGAAAAGTAACATAATTGACATTAACCAAATAACTAAATGCCCATAAGGCAACACTTGTTAAGAAAAGTAACATAACAGACATTAACCCAATAGCTAAATGCCTATAAGGCGACACTTGTTAAGAAAAGTAACATAATAGACTTTAACCCAATAACTAAATGCCCATAAGGTGACAGTTGTTAAAAGTAACATAACAGACATTAACCCAATAACTAAATGCCCATAAGCAGTGCTTGGATTTTAGAACAGTGGCCAGGCTGATGAATAGGCCAAGAAAAAAGGGCCACTAGGCCTAATTTGTAATGTTCAGGGCTGCTTTCGCAGATTACATAAACTGCCCAGATGCATTTGCCGACTTGATAGATTAGCGACCAGGCTGACTGATCAGCCTGATGAGAAATGTTTTGAGGCCAATTACAAGGCTTGGGCTGATAGGTCTGGTGAAAATGCAAGCCCTGCATAAGGCGACACATGTTAATAAAAGTAACATAATAGACATTAAGCCAATAACTAAATGGACATTAAGCCAATAACTAAATGTCCATAAGGCGACACTTGTTAAGAAAAGTAACATAACAGACATAAACTGAATAACTAAATGCCCATAAGGCAACTCTTAAGAAAAGTAACATAATAGACATTAACCCAATAACTAAATGCCCATAAGGCGACACTTGTTAAGAAAAGTAACATAATAGACATTAACCCAATAACTAAATGCCCACAAGGCGACACTTGTTAAGAAAAGTAACATAATAGACATTAACCCAATAACTAAATGCCCATAAGGCGACACTTAAGAAAAGTAACATAATAGACATTAAACCAATAACTAAATGCCCATAAGGCGACATTTGTTAAGAAAAATAACATAATAGACATTAACCCAATAACTAAATGCCCATAAGGCGACACTTGTTAAGAAAAATAACATAATAGACATTAACCCAATAACTAAATGCCCATAAGGCGACACTTGTTTAAGAAAAGTAACATAATAGACATTAACCCAATAACTAAATGCCCATAAGACGACACTTCTTAAGAAAAGTGACATAAAATACATTAACCCAATAACTAAATGCTCATAAGGCGACACTTACAAGATGATTTGTTTTAATAATTACTTAATAACAATTATTTTTCAACTCCAAAACATCGGTTATGATACCTCACTGGAATAAGTTTCATAAGCTCATTCCAACAGGGTCATAAACTATCTTCAGAGGCAAAAATTGAAATCAAAAGGGATGTGACATCCCCTCGCATCATCAACATCCATGCTTGATACAGTCAATCCAATGTCAAGAATGCTCCGTGAAGCTGCATTTTTATTGTTTATATTACCCAAACAATTAAAACATTTTAAAAATTGAATGAAAATTCCATAAAATTTGTGCATACAGTACAGTTAATATCTAAAGATATTCTTCAAATAAAAAATGAATGTGTCAATGACACTGTTGCTCAACTTGTGTAAGACATGTACATGTATAGTATGTGACACAGCAATGACACACATCTGGGTAATGACCTGATAACAAAGGTGCATGTAAAGTATTGTAAAGGTCTGTACATAAATACTGACTGTAGCCTGTAACAAATGTACAGGTAAAGTATTATAAAGTTGGGTGACAGTTTGATGCCTCTAGCCAGAGACGTATTGAAATGTGCCCTTACTGTGTATAAGTATCACTGAATAAATCAAAGTTTGTCTAATTGGCCGCCGGTGGCCATCTTGAAATTTCGGACTGCACCCCAAAAACACCCCAAAACACTTGTCAAGGTGCCAAGGTGATAACAAAGGTACCCAAGAAGTTTCCTGAAAATCGGTTCGCAAATACAGCCTCTACCCCAAGTCGTATTGACATGTGTACTGTGTATAAGTAGCAAAGAATAAATCAAAGTTTATCTAATTTTCATAGTTTATGTACGAGAAAAAAATCTGTATCATATGTGATGTATTCCATGTTACTAAACATTCATATAAAAATTTATTCAAATCAGAACCTTCATATAGAAGTTCTGAACAAATAACTGATTGCACCTAATTTTGGTATAAAATGGCTGCCGGCAGCCATCTTGAATTTCGGACTGCACCCAAAAACACACTTTCTCATCCCAAAGGTACCCAAGAAGTTTTGTGAAGATTGGTTCATAAATACAGCCACTAGCCCAAGCTGTATTGACATGTACACTTACTATGTATAAGTTGCAATGAATAAATCAAAGTTCATCTAATTTGCATAATTTTGCACAAGAAAAAAACCTGTATTATATGTGATGTATTCCCTGTTACTAAACACTCATTCAAAAATGTATTCAAATCAGAACCTTCAGATAGAAGTTCTGTACAAAAAACTGATTGTACCTAATTTTGGTACAAAATGGTCGCTGGCAGCCATCTTGAATTTTGGACCACACCCAAAAACACTTGTTCTCGTCACAAGGTGGTAATAAAGGTACCCAAGAGGTTTCGTGAAGATCGGTTCATAAATACAGCCTCTAGCCTGAGCTGTATTGACATGTGTACTTACTGTGTGTAAGTAGCACTGAATAAATCAAAGTTCATCTAATTTGCATAATTTTGCACAAGAAAAAAATTACATATTATGTGATGTATTCCATATTAATCCACAGCTACCTAATATTTCTTTTGTTCTCTGTCATGAAAACAAGCCCCATAAAATCACACCAAGAACGTTTTTGAGAACAGCTCAGTAAAACAGTACCAATATCTGGATATTGGGACGGTTTTGAAACAGTCCCAATAAATAGATATTTGTACGATTGTCACGGTACTGTAATCATAACCATTCAAAAGTAAAGATGCTGTAAAGGAGGTGTGAAAAACTTTCTAAAACATGAATTATCGACAAGCTTTTCTCGACAGAGCTACTGAATTGAGTGTGCATCATGTCCAAATTATAATGTACTTTTTATTTTTTTTTTTGTTGCTTTTAATAACCAACACCCCTGGTAACCTAAAAAGGACTCCTGTGGAAATCTCGGAAGTGAAGCAGTGCTTGTTTGCTGTGGTAACCAAGTTCAGTTTTACTGGTAAAATAGGACCTGGTCACCAGTGCCCGGGGTAGAAGTCCCCTAAAATGGGCAGCATGGGTGTAAATGATTGGCTAAACTTGACTTTACACCTTTTTTTTGCGGTCACAATTAGCCATAGCTGCAGAAAAGTGACCTTATACACCAGTAAATAAATAAATAACCTAAAAAAAAACGCCCGCCCTTTTTCAAATATTAAGACGGCTATCAGGCACCACCACCCCTGAGGGAAAGCGAACCTCTTCTTCAGATAAAAAAAAGTATTCTTCCAAATGCTTTAAAAATGAACGATTATTAAATTTATCTGCCGCCCTTTCCATGAGGGATTGAATAAGAGTTCCACCCTTGAGCTGAGACATTATATTAGCGGGAGAACAAATTATGTCATGATGTGAGTTCACTTCGAAGCCACAGATCTGTTCTGAATATCTGAACTCCTGATGCGTGTCATAACTTCATTAGACTTTCTAGCAAGCAAACATGGGTTATGCCCATTTTGTTTTTCGGGGGTAGAGCAAGCAAAAAGTGTTTTAAAATGTGGTTTTACTCATGTCAAACTTTCTAAAATATAATTTTTTTGACTTTTGTTAACATTGAGGGGCTGAGAATTAACTATTTTGTGTACTATATGGGTAAATAATTGTACAGTTGTGCAGGTGTCCTCCAATATTTGGACTCGGCTTCGCCTCGTCCAAAATATCTCCGGACACCTGCACAACTGTACAATTATTTACCCATATAGTACACAAAATAGTGATATATCTATTACTTACTAAACATTCATACAAAAATTTATTCCAATCAGAACCCTTATATAGAAGTTCTGTACCAAAACATTACGGTTAGCCGATTAGTACTAAAAGGGATGTCCTCATCTCGACATTATACTGAGTCATTCTACTATAAGTTACAATGAAATCCCTTCACAAATACGCGACCTGTAGTCTGTACTAAAGTTTTTCTGATTTTGGGCTCAGGCAGCCATCACGGTTGAATGATTACGACCAAAAGGGGACGTTGTCATCTGGGAATCATCTGGAGTGATACTACTAAGTTACAATGAAATCCCTTCATAAATATGACTGTGCTCAAGGTTTTCAAGCTTTGGGCCCCTGAATCCATCACAGCTGACCAATCACGACCAAAAGGGGATGTCATCATCTAGTTATTATATGGAGTCAACCTAACAAGTTACATTGAAATCCTTACATAAATACAACCTATAGACAATGCTGAAGGTTTTGGGGTTTTGGGCTCAGGCAGCCATCAAGGCTGAATGATTGTGACCAAACGGGTATGTTCTCATCTAGACATTATTTGGAGTCATCCTTCCAAGCTACAATGAAATCCCTTCATAAATATGACTTGTAGACTGTGCTAAAAGAGTTGTTGGGCTTCGGGCCCCTGTAGCTATCACAGTTGCCCAATCATGTCCAAAAGGGGACATTCTCATCTAGACATTATATGAAGTCAACCTACCAAGTTACAATGAAATCCATTCATAAATATGACCCGTAGACTGTGCTAAAGGTTTTCGGGCTTCAGGCTCCGGCAGGCATCATGGTTGAATGATTGCAACCAAACAGGAAATTCTCATCTGGACATCATCTGGAGTGATCCTACGAAGTTACAATGAAATCCCTTCATAAATATGACCTGTAGACTGTGCTAAAGGTTTTCGGGATTCGGGCCCCTGTAGCCGTCACAGTTGCCCAATCACGTCCAAAAGAGAACTTTCTCATCTTGACATTATATGAAGTCAACCTACCAGGTTACAATGAAATCCCTTCATAAATATGACTTGTAGACTGTGCTAAAGGTTTTTGGACTTCAGGCCCCTGTAGCCATCACAGCTGCCCAATCGTGTCCAAAAAGGTGACGTTCTCATCTAGACATTATTTGAAGTCAACCTACCAAGTTACAATGAAATCCCTTCCTAAATATGACCTGTAGACTGTGCTAAAGGTTTTCGGGCTTCAGGCTCAGGCAGCCATCATGGTTGAATGATCGCAACCAAAAGGGGAATTCTCATCTGGGTATCATCTGGAGTGATCCTACGAAGTAACAATGAAATCCCTTCATAAATATGACCTGTAGACTGTGCTCAAGGTTTTCGGACTTTGGGCACCTGTGGCCGTCACAGCTGACCAATCATGACCAAAAGTAGATGTCATCATCTAGGCATTATATGGAGTCAATCTAACAAGTTACAATGAAATCCTTATATAAATACGACCTGTAGACTATGCTAAAGGATTTTGGGCTTGGGCAGCCATCAAGGCTGAATGATCACGACCAAAAGGGGACATTCTCATCTAGACATTATTTGGAATCATCCTACCAAGTTATAACGAAATCCCTTCATAAATATGACCTGTAGACTGAGCTAAAGGTTTTCGGGATTCAGGCCCCTGCAGCCGTCACAGTTGCCCAATCACAAGGGGACGTTCTCATCTAGACATTATATGAAGTCAACCTACCAAGTTATAATGAAATCCCTCCATAAATATGACCTGTAGACGACTGTGCTAAAGGTTTTCCGCTCGGGCAGTCGTCACGGTTGACAGATCAGGACCAAATGGGGAAGTTCTCATCTAGACATCATCCGGAGTCATCGTACCAAGTTACAATGAAATCCCTCCATATTAAATATGACCTGCAGACTGTGCTAAAAGTTTTTGGGTTTTGGGATTGGGCAGCCATCATGGTTGACAGATTATGACCAAAAGGGAACATTCTCATCTAGGCATTATACAGAGGCATCCTACCAAGTTACAATGACATCCCTTCATAAATATGACCTGCAGACTGTGCTAATGGTTTTTGGGTTTTGGGCTCGGGCAGCCATACCGGTTGACAGATCACAACCAAAAGGGGACGTTCTCATCTAGACATGACCCCAAACTTTCATATGAAATTTCGTGACGATCAGACAAGAACTACGGGGTGCAGCCTGTGCTAAAGGAAAATGTGAATGGACTCACAGACTAACAGACTCACAGACTTCTGCACACGTGAGGGCAATAGCTTATCTTGACTTTGTCAAGTTAAGCTAAAAATGAGAAGTTAAGGCAACACAATGAATTTTTACAATCAGAAAATAACAAAGTTTGGCTAAATATCATCAAATTTCAGAAATATCCAAAAGATAAGGATTAAATATTACCGCAATGGTATTCAATATCAAATATCTGAAGAGACACATAAAAACAAAACTCACCTTAACTTTTACAATTGAAAATGAGGATTCTCACCTTGACAACTTCTTTAATTTTCCAATCATTAGAAAAGATTGGAAAAGTAGGTTGACAGAGTGCTATTTGGTGTAGAAGTGAACAACAGGCATTAATCCCCAATTAAGGTTTTGTCTGTTTCAGATATCAAACAATATATACATCATAACAAAAACATAACATAATGTACACCATTGTTGAAAAATAAAAATTTCAACCTGATTGAACCATCGACCTCCATTAAATTCATGAGGTACATTTGCTGCTTAAAATTTTGGTATTTTGACTTCAGTGTGATGGGCGTTTAAATAATAATTATCAATCACAACTGATGTGACACTATGGAATGTGCACTTGACTCTGTTACACTGAGGAACCAATGAGTAGCAAGTTTTATCCACCCCCCCCCCCCCCATCCATAGGAAGCGATATTACCAAGTCACTCTTGTTTATGTTACAGATTGTGTAAGCTTTTATCTGTATTTATTTATTGGGGTTTAATGACACTTTCGGCAGCCAGGGTCTTATGTCGGATTTTATCTGTAAATTTTGTGAAAAAAATTAAATTTGAATAAATTTTCAAAAGCAGAAATAAACTAGAAAGTGTTTTAGCACACTAAAACATATGTCTCCCCTTCCTTTCTATTTTATGCACTACAAATGATATGGGTACATAAAAATATTGTCAATCATACCAGATATGTAAGGTCTAGCTCTAAAGAGAAATAAGTTAGGATGACTCTGGCAAATAATACTCTATAAAATATCTGAACTTGACCTTGGGGTCCAAAGGTCAAGATCATGTGACGGTCACAAATCTGACCTTCAGATCAAAGGTCAAGGTCACATAAAGGTCACAATGGTACACTACACACCGGCTCATGGTGATACATCCACATGCCAAATATCTAAAGCCTGACTCGAAATACAAAAAAGTTCTGGTCCAGACAGTTTCCCTTAAAAAAGCGTATAAATCTGACCTTCAGGTCAAAGGTCAAGGTCACATGGAGGTCAATATGGTACACTGCACACCGATTCATGGTGATACATCCACATGCCAAGTATCTAAGGTGTAGCTAAAAAGACAAAAAAGTTATGGCCCGGACAAAGTTTGTGTGATGTTTCCCTTAAAAAAACACATACATCTGACCTTCAGGTCAACGGTCAAGGTCACATAAAGGTCACTATGGTGTTTCCCTTAAAAAAACACATAAATCTGACCTTCAGGTCAATGGTCAAGGTCACATGAAGGTCACTATGGTACACTGCACACCAGCTCATGGTGATACATCCACATGCCAAGTATCTAAGGTAAGCCTGACTCGAAATACAAAAAAGTTCTGGTCCAGACAGTTTCCCTTAAAAAAGCGCATAAATCTGACCTTCAGGTCAAAGGTCAAGGTCACATGGAGGTCAATATGGTACACTGCACACCGATTCATGGTGATACATCCACATGCCAAGTATCTAAGGTGTAGCTAAAAAGACAAAAAAGTTATGGCCCGGACAAAGTTTGTGTGATGTTTCCCTTAAAAAAACACATAAATCTGACCTTCAGGTCAACGGTCAAGGTCACATGAAGGTCACTATGGTGTTTCCCTTAAAAAAACACATAAATCTGACCTTCAAGTCAATGGTCAAGGTTACATGAAGGTCATTATGGTACACTGCACACCGGCTTGTGGTGAGAAGAAGAAGAAGAAGAAGAAGAAGAAGAAGAAGAAGAAGAAGAAGAAGAAGAAGAAGAATATGCACTAAAACAATATGTCTCCCTTCTGGGAAGGGGAGACATAAAAACAAGAGACCTCATAGGGCCTTAATTGCTCACCTGATAAACTTGGTTAAAGAAGGGCTTAGGGTCACATTAAGAATCTACAATTTAAAAAAGTTAATCTAATTTAGCTAAAGGAGTGGGGGTAGGGGTAATACGGGTCTGTTGGGTGATTTTTTTTTCATCTACATATAACTCACAAACCCCTTTAAAACACATTTTGAAGCAAAGAGAAAACAATCACCCACAACTACGTACCCTCCAACAGGAAGAAAGTTCATTTATTTGTATAAAATCACTCAAAATCTTTTCAAGCAAAAGAAAAAAAAAATTGTCCTAAAGCACCCTCCCTGGGTCTCAAGTAGTCCCTCATTGAGCAGACGTTAATCTTATGTACTCGCATTTACATCTAACTAAAGTTTATCACAATCAGCTCTGTAAGGAGTGAGCATAGGTTATTCAAACTAATCGTAAATTTTACATTGGGTTCTGCTAAATGTCAACCCACCAAAATCAGTCAAACATACCCCATTGAACAAACTTTCATAATCTACAAAATCAGTCAAACATACCACATTGAACAAACTTTCATAATATACAAAATCAGTCAAACATACCACATTGAACAAACTTTCATAATCTACAAAATCAGTCAAACATACCACATTGAACAAACTTTCATAATATACAAAATCAGTCAAACATACCACATTGAACAAACTTTCATAATCTACAAAATCAGTCAAACATACTACATTGAACAAACTTTCATAATCTACAAAATCAGTCAAACATACCACATTGAACAAACTTTCATAATCTACAAAATCAGTCAAACATACTACATTGAACAAACTTTCATAATCTACAAAATCAGTCAAACATACCACATTGAACAAACTTTCATAATATACAAAATCAGTCAAACATACCACAATGAACAAATGAGTCATAGTAAAAAAAATCTGCATAGTGGGTCGGAAGATCTTTGAAAAATATTTCTCACTCTTCACTAAGTTACAATTCAGTCTCCCACAAGAAGCTCAAATATAAGTCCTGGGTTTCGATTTGAACAAACTTGCATTTTACCACACTAAAGATGCAACAAAAAATCTGACTCCTGGATGTGAAGAAGAATTTTTAAGGAATTCTCCTTACAAGGCATGTTGAAATTTGGGATCCCACCTGGTGGTCCCCACTTAAGCAAGCCTTAATTCTATGCACATGTACTCACATTAACACTTAACTACAGCTTACAAAAATCAGCTCTATCATGGGTGGGCAAAATTCATTTAAACAAATAGTAAAGTTTCTCCATTGAGTTCTGTGTTAAATTTCAAACCACTACGGTACCCAAAAAACCAGACAAGCATAACACTTTGAACTTTAATCTAGAAGTAATAGAAAGGCTATATACAAAATATCAAAAGATCAGACAAAGCAAAACACTTTAAACAAACTTTAAGATCTAAAAGTCATAGTTAGTAATGCTATAACACCAAATTTCAAAAGATTCAGCCTGGTGGGTTTGAAGGTGAAGATCTTTGATGAATATTCCTCATGCTGTACTAAGTAAAAATTTTGGCATCCACAAGGAGTCCAAATATGAGCCCAGTTATTTGAACAAACCTGAATCTCCTCACACTAAGGATGTCAATACCCCCCCCCCCCCCCACACACACACACTAAGGATGTCAATACCCCTCCTCTACACACACACCCACTAAGGATGTCAATACCCCCCCCCCCCACACACACACATTAAGAATGTCAATAACCCCCCCCCCCCCCACACACACACACACACATACTAAGGATGACAATAACCCCCCCTCCCACACACTAAGGATGTCAATAGCCCCCCCACACACACTAAGGATGTCAATAACCCCCCACCCACTAAGGGTGTCAATACCCCCCCCCCCCCCACCTCACACACACACATTAACGATGTCAATACCCCCACCCCCACTAAGGATGTCAATACCCCCCCCCCCCACACACACAATAAGGATGTCAATACCCCCCCCCCCCCCACACACACACACAATAAGGATGTCAATACTCCCCCCCCCACACACACAAAATAAGGATGTCAATACCCCCCCCCCCCACACACACACACTAAGGATGTCAATACCCCCCCCCCCCCTATACACTAAGGATGTCAATACCCTCCCCCCCCCCCCCCCACCACACACACTAAGGATGTCAATACTATGTAACAAAAGAATCTATCTGACTCATGCTGTAGGGTTCCCGCGGGGCCTTGAAAACCTGGAAAAGCCTGGAATTCGTCAAAAGGTCATTCAAGGCCTTGAGAGCCTTGAATTTCCAATGGGAGCCTTGAAAAAGCCTGGAAAATGGAGAATTTTATGATTCGTAATTTAATCCGAACATATTTTACGGCATTTACAGCAAATGTAACTGTGTGGTTTATTAATCCAGTCATATTTTAGAGTATTTACGGCAGTGCGTATGCGTGCATTATTGATAGAACTTTGCAGTGATGTGACACTGAAATCCTTTGAATCAAGCATTGTGAATGGTTGCTATTGATGTGGGCAAGCACAATGGTGTATATTTAAGCCAATGGGAAGATTTATTGTAAATTCTGCCTGTTCGAATGCTGAGCGCACGTGCGTGGATAATTTATTCATATTGAAAATATCACAAATGGATGAATGTTCAGTTGAACTATTTGAGTATTTCTGAAGCATGTATGTCCGATGAATTTGCCACAACGTCATCTTAAAGTCCTGGCACGGGCAGTCGCCATCACAGTGGATTCCGAGTTTGGATTTCCAAATGAAAGTGTTATTGTCTTATTCACCTCAAATGTTAACATGTGCGATTTTAAGGATGATTCGCCCATGTCTGAAACATTAAAAACTTTTCGACACTTACTGCATTTAGCTGAATACCGTTCAACTGGAACAGGCAGTAACCAGTTATAGTATGCAGTTGATTTAATCCAAGCCTGTTGGAAGGTACACTTCCCCACAACGGAATTACATTTTGCTTTTCGAATGACATTTCCGGAGACATTGTGGGTTACAAAATGTGTCATTTACATGTAACATGTAGTTTACTCATTGGGAGAAAGGATGACATCAATTCATTTGCATTCAGTCAGTATTCAGTTAGAATAGCGGTACATGTACAAGAGACATAGCTATTGTGCCACCTGGTAATTACACTGCAGTTGTAGGGTAAACACAAGAAAATGTCTTTCTCAGGCTCACTAATTCTAATCAGTGAGATCATTGCTTGGATAGCTTTCAGAAAGAGTTTTCCAAGAAATGATGTCAAGTGTTAGAATTACCAACAAAGGGAAATATAAGAGAAAGTTTCTAGTCGTTATCTGATAATTTAGGGTACTTCGCCAGCCTTGGCCTTGAAAAGCCTTGAATTTCATAAATGGGGGCCTTGAAAATCCACGAAAATTGTCGAGAAATGGCCTGAAATGGCCTTGAATTTCAAAGATTTTAACCTGGGGGAACCCTGTCATGGATATAGGAACATTTTTTAAACAATAGCACAGGCTGACCAACCATGAACCCAGGGTCTTGATTTGAACAAACTTGAATCTCACCCCACTAAGGATACTACAAACCCAATATCAAAAGATTTGGACTGATGGATCAAAAGAAGAAGATTTTTAAAGAATATTTCTCATATTACACTAAATTAAAATTCAGGCCCCCACAGCGAGCCCAAATATGACTGTAGGGAGATGATTTGAACAAACTTCAAAGAGAAATAGCTGATCCCCCTAAAGATGCAGTATACCAAGTATCATGCAATTTTGCATTGTAGATCTGAAGAAGATTCTTAAATCAATTTTCTCATATTGCATAAAGGGAGCCCAAATAAGAACCCAGGAACTTGTTTCACACAAGGCGCCCAAATATGAACCCAGGAACTTGTTTCTGACAAACCTGAATCTAACTCCTCTAAGGATGTTGTATACCAAGAAACAAAAGTCAAGATTCTGATTGGTAGTTCTTGTTAAGAAAATTTTTTAATATTTAATATTTTAAAACAAACCTGAATCTGACCCCCCTTAAGAATGTTGTATACCAAGTAACAAAAGATTCGAAATTCTGATTGGCAGTTCTGAAGAAAACTTTTTTATTTTTTAATAAAACTTTGTGGGGTGCCAACAGAATTGTGCATTTTGTGGAACCCTGTGTGCATCGCAGCTTTATTTGAACATACTTGAATTGACATATGATAAGGAAAATCCATATCAAATTTGGCCTCTGGTGGTTTGTGAGAAGTCGATAATGTAAAGTTCATGCTGTATGGATGATGGACAGATGATGGATGGAAGTTGTCACTCGAGTACCCTTCGCTTCAGCTCACCTGATAAAATTGTTTGAAGGATTTGAGGTCACATTTAGCTTCTACATGTTAATACGATGATTATTCTAATTTAGGTAGGGGAGTGGTGGGGTGGAGGAACGGGCCGCTGGGTGAATAGTTTCAAACACATTTTGAAGCAAAGATAAAAAGGAATCACCTAGTGGTCCCCCCTTTTCCACAAAAACACTAAAAATCCTCCAAATCTGAAAAAAAATATGCCCAATGGACACTTCCCCTCATACTGGGGGCCTCATGGGTCCACATTATTTATTTATTGGTGTTTAAGGTTACATATTTTTGCACAATGCTATTCATGACCACAACATGAGCAGGCCTGAAAATAAGTAGTCTGACATTCGCAGAATGAGGTCCCCAGAGGGTGAATTTGATGATGCTATCCCATACAGTGGGCCAATTTATCCTCTGGGTACCTCTTTATGTTTAGTTTTGAGACCCTGATTCAGGATGAGGTTCACAGAGGGTAAACTTAGTGATTTACCCTCTGGGGACCTCATTTTGCAGATGACAGTCTGCTTATTTTCTGGCTTGAACATGAGTATCAACTCAAGACCAGGGGTGAGAGTTAATAAGCCATGTTGCCATTTTAGAGAGGGTTTGCACCTATTTTACCAGTAACACAGAGCCTGTTTACCGCAGTGAACAGGCACTGCTTCACTTCACGGGTTCCTGCGGGGAAGGGTCCACTTAACAATGTTAGGTATTAATATTTACACTAAAGTAAATTACTACCAACCTTGTCATTGGCAGTGTTGGACTGTATGAGGGAGTACACGAATGTAAATTACTATCAGCCTTGTCATTGGCAGTGTTGGACTGTATGAGGGAGTACACGAATGTAAATTACTATCAGCCTTGTCATTGGCAGTGTTGGACTGTAAGAGTGAGTACACGAATGTAAATTACTATCAGCCCTGTCATTGGCAGTGTTGGACTGTATGAGGGAGTACACGAATGTAAATTACTATCAGCCTTGTCATTGGCAGTGTTGGACTGTATGAGGGAGTACACGAATGTAAATTACTATCAGCCTTGTCATTGGCAGTGTTGGACTGTATGAGGGAGTACACGAATGTAAATTACTATCAGCCTTGTCATTGGCAGTGTTGGACTGTATGAGGGAGTACACGAATGTAAATTACTATCAGCCTTGTCATTGGCAGTGTTGGACTGTATGAGGGAGTACACAAATGTAAATTACTACCAGCCTTGTCATTGGCAGTGTTGGATTGTATGAGGGAGTACACGAATGTAAATTACTATCAGCCTTGTCATTGGCAGTGTTGGACGGTATGAGGGAGTACACGAATGTAAATTACTACCAGCCTTGTCATTGGCAGTGTTGGACTGTATGAGGGAGTACACGAATGTAAATTACTATTAGCCTTATCATTGGCAGTGTTGGACTGTATGAGGGAGTACACGAATGTAAATTACTACCAGCCTTATCATTGGCAGTGTTGGACTGTATGAGGGAGTACACGAATGTAAATTACTATCAGCCTTGTCATTGGCAGTGTTGGACTGTATGAGGGAGTACACGAATGTAAATTACTATCAGCCTTGTCATTGGCAGTGTTGGACTGTATGAGGGAGTACACGAATGTAAATTACTATCAGCCTTGTCATTGGCAGTGTTGGACTGTATGAGGGAGTACACGAATGTAAATTACTATCAGCCTTGTCATTGGCAGTGTTGGACTGTATGAGGGAGTACACGAATGTAAATTACTATCAGCCTTGTCATTGGCAGTGTTGGACTGTATGAGGGAGTACACGAATGTAAATTACTATCAGCCTTGTCATTGGCAGTGTTGGACTGTATGAGGGAGTACACGAATGTAAATTACTACCAGCCTTGTCATTGGCAGTGTTGGACTGTATGAGGGAGTACACAAATGTAAATTACTATCAGCCTTGTCATTGGCAGTGTTGGACTGTATGAGGGAGTACACAAATGTAAATTACTACCAGCCTTGTCATTGGCAGTGTTGGATTGTATGAGGGAGTACACGAATGTAAATTACTACCAGCCTTGTCATTGGCAGTGTTGGACTGTATGAGGGAGTACACGAATGTAAATTACTATCAGCCTTGTCATTGGCAGTGTTGGACTGTATGAGGGAGTACAAGAATGTAAATTACTACCAGCCTTGTCATTGGCAGTGTTGGACTGTATGAGGGAGTACACAAATGTAAATTACTATCAGCCTTGTCATTGGCAGTGTTGGACTGTATGAGGGAGTACACAAATGTAAATTACTACCAGCCTTGTCATTGGCAGTGTTGGATTGTATGAGGGAGTACACGAATGTAAATTACTATCAGCCTTGTCATTGGCAGTGTTGGACTGTATGAGGGAGTACACGAATGTAAATTACTATCAGCCTTGTCATTGGCAGTGTTGAACTGTATGAGGGAGTACACGAATGTAAATTACTATCAGCCTTGTCATTGGCAGTGTTGGACTGTATGAGGGAGTACACGAATGTAAATTACTATCAGCCTTCTCATTGGCAGTGTTGGATTGTAAGAGTGAGTACACGAATGAAAATTACTATCAGCCTTGTCATTGGCAGTGTTGGACTGTATGAGGGAGTACACGAATGTAAATTACTATTAGCCTTATCATTGGCAGTGTTGGACTGTATGAGGGAGTACACGAATGTAAATTACTATCAGCCTTGTCATTGGCAGTGTTGGACTGCATGAGGGAGTACACGAATGTAAATTACTATTAGCCTTATCATTGACAGTGTTGGACTGTATGAGGGAGTACACGAATGTAAATTACTACCAGCCTTGTCATTGGCAGTGTTGGACTGTAAGAGTGAGTACACGAATGTAAATTACTATCAGCCTTGTCATTGGCAGTGTTGGACTGTAAGAGTGAGTACACGAATGTAAATTACTATCAGCCTTGTCATTGGCAGTGTTGGACTGTAAGAGTGAGTACATGAATGTAAATTACTACCAGCCTTGTCATTGGCAGTGTTGGACTGTATGAGGGAGTACACGAATGTAAATTACTACCAACCTTGTCATTGGCAGTGTTGGATTGTATGAGGGAGTACACGAATGTAAATTACTATCAGCCTTGTCACTGGCAGTGTTGGACTGTATGAGGGAGTACACGAATGTAAATTACTACCAGCCTTGTCATTGGCAGTGTTGGACTGTAAGAGTGAGTACACGAATGTAAATTACTATCAGCCTTGTCATTGGCAGTGTTGGACTGTATGAGGGAGTACACGAATGTAAATTACTATCAGCCTTCTCATTGGCAGTGTTGGATTGTAAGAGTGAGTACACGAATGAAAATTACTATCAGCCTTGTCATTGGCAGTGTTGGACTGTATGAGGGAGTACACAAATGTAAATTACTACCAGCCTTGTCATTGGCAGTGTTGGATTGTATGAGGGAGTACACGAATGTAAATTACTACCAGCCTTGTCATTGGCAGTGTTGGACTGTAAGAGTGAGTACACGAATGTAAATTACTACCAGCCTTGTCATTGGCAGTGTTGGACTGTATGAGGGAGTACACGAATGTAAATTACTATTAGCCTTATCATTGGCAGTGTTGGACTGTATGAGGGAGTACACGAATGTAAATTACTATCAGCCTTGTCATTGGCAGTGTTGGACTGCATGAGGGAGTACACGAATGTAAATTACTATTAGCCTTATCATTGGCAGTGTTGGACTGTATGAGGGAGTACACGAATGTAAATTACTACCAGCCTTGTCATTGGCAGTGTTGGACTGTAAGAGTGAGTACACGAATGTAAATTACTATCAGCCTTGTCATTGGCAGTGTTGGACTGTAAGAGTGAGTACACGAATGTAAATTACTATCAGCCTTGTCATTGGCAGTGTTGGACTGTAAGAGTGAGTACATGAATGTAAATTACTACCAGCCTTGTCATTGGCAGTGTTGGACTGTATGAGGGAGTACACGAATGTAAATTACTACCAACCTTGTCATTGGCAGTGTTGGATTGTATGAGGGAGTACACGAATGTAAATTACTATCAGCCTTGTCACTGGCAGTGTTGGACTGTATGAGGGAGTACACGAATGTAAATTACTACCAGCCTTGTCATTGGCAGTGTTGGACTGTAAGAGTGAGTACACGAATGTAAATTACTATCAGCCTTGTCATTGGCAGTGTTGGACTGTATGAGGGAGTACACGAATGTAAATTACTACCAGCCTTGTCATTGGCAGTGTTGGACTGTATGAGGGAGTACACAAATGTAAATTACTATCAGCCTTGTCATTGGCAGTGTTGGACTGTATGAGGGAGTACACGAATGTAAATTACTATTAGCCTTATCATTGCAGTGTTGGACTGCATGAGGGAGTACACAAATGTAAATTACTACCAGCCTTGTCATTGGCAGTGTTGGACTGTATGAGGGAGTACACGAATGTAAATTACTATTAGCCTTATCATTGCAGTGTTGGACTGCATGAGGGAGTACACAAATGTAAATTACTACCAGCCTTGTCATTGGCAGTGTTGGACTGTATGAGGGAGTACACGAATGTAAATTACTATCAGCCTTGTCATTGGCAGTGTTGGATTGTATGAGGGAGTACACGAATGTAAATTACTATCAGCCTTGTCATTGGCAGTGTTGGACTGTATGAGGGAGTACACGAATGTAAATTACTATCAGCCTTGTCATTGGCAGTGTTGGACTGTATGAGGGAGTACACGAATGTAAATTACTATCAGCCTTGTCATTGGCAGTGTTGGACTGTAAGAGTGAGTACACGAATGTAAATTACTACCAGCCTTGTCATTGGCAGTGTTGGACTGTATGAGGGAGTACACGAATGTAAATTACTATTAGCCTTATCATTGGCAGTGTTGGACTGTATGAGGGAGTACACGAATGTAAATTACTACCAGCCTTGTCATTGGCAGTGTTGGACTGTAAGAGTGAGTACACGAATGTAAATTACTATCAGCCTTGTCATTGGCAGTGTTGGACTGTATGAGGGAGTACACGAATGTAAATTACTATTAGCCTTATCATTGGCAGTGTTGGACTGTATGAGGGAGTACACGAATGTAAATTAATACCAGCCTTGTCATTGGCAGTGTTGGACTGTAAGAGTGAGTACACAAATGTAAATTACTATCAGCCTTGTCATTGGCAGTGTTGGACTGTATGAGGGAGTACACGAATGTAAATTACTACCAGCCTTGTCATTGGCAGTGTTGGACTGTATGAGGGAGTACACGAATGTAAATTACTATCAGCCTTGTCATTGGCAGTGTTGGACTGTATGAGGGAGTACACGAATGTAAATTACTACCAGCCTTGTCATTGGCAGTGTTGGACTGTAAGAGTGAGTACACGAATGAAAATTACTATCAGCCTTGTCAATGGCAGTGTTGGACTGTATGAGGGAGTACACGAATGTAAATTACTATCAGCCTTGTCATTGGTAGTGTTGGACTGTATGAGGGAGTACACGAATGAAAATTACTATCAGCCTTGTCATTGGCAGTGTTGGACTGTATGAGGGAGAACACGAACGTAAATTACTGCCAGCCTTGTCATTGGCAGTGTTGGACTGTATGAGGGAGTACACGAATGTAAATTACTATCAGTCTTGTCATTGGCAGTGTTGGACTGTATGAGGGAGTACGGTGGCTCAATGGTTATGGCACCGGCCTTCCAACCCCAAAATCCATGGTTCGATACAATTCAATATAATATATATATGCAATTAGTTTCGTGGACTAGTTTTGTATTGTTGGTGCTAATACTGCACCAACACGCAATTAGCTTGATGGACTCATTTTGTATGGTTTGTACCAATACTGAACTAATACCCAATTATCTTGCTGGATTAGTTTTCAATAGTCTGTACTAATACTGCCCTAATACCCGATACGCTTGGAGGAAGCCAGTAAACCTGGAGAACCACCAAGCGACGACAAGCGGCTGCCAGCTCCCCAACATCATAACTCCGCACTGCAGCAGAGGCAGGGTTCGACTGGTTGAAGACATGCGCACCATTGACATGCAGTATGCCTTTGTACACGGCATCATCGCACCCCCATGTGGACAATCAAGGTTAAGTGTCTGGCCCAAGGAAACAACACAGGAGTCTGAATCGATCACCAGTCTAGACTATATGAAAAATCGAGGGTGGCAACAAATCGCTTGCCTGAAAACCAGTGAGATGAGCAAATCACGAGGTGAGTATCTCTTTAAAAACATACTGGCCCATTGGAGAATTGCCTTATAATTACTACCTGCATGTGGGACTATCATACAATGCACGGGACATACAACCATCAATGAGTTCCGTTTCACTTCCAATCTGACCCCATGTGTTCCATTTTCGGAAGGTTTATAAATTTAAGATTCAACTTTATTCCCTTTAGCAGAATCTGCAAAGACTCCAGTACAACACAAATTGTTGTTTGAATAACTTTTGGAAGCACAGCACATGACACGATTTACTCGTACATTTGCCTTTAGCTGAACTCAGACAGCCTGTAGACCAACAGTGTTGCATTCCTGATTCATATCTAAAAGATAAAAGGGACTGCGCCACTTTGTAGTTCAGTGTCTGGGAGCCTAACTCTACATGTACATGTCTGTGGGTGGCTGTCTCAAGAGTTCTGTTGTCATTCACATGGGGTGCCTGGTGTGCTGTACGCCACCCTCCAGAATCCTATCAGGCTCCCCCACTAAGTTAGATAAGGCTATAACTGCCGTCCCCCCACCAGAAGTGAAGCAGTGCCTTTTCACAGCAGTAAACAAGCTATATTTTACTGGTAAAATAAAACCCAGTCACCAATGCTTGGGAGGTGCAACACCCCTCTAAAATGGGCAACATGGATTATTAACACTCACCCCTGGTCTTGTGTTGATATTCATGTTGTGGTCGCAGTTAGCCATTGTTAGGCTCATACTTGCCTCCAAAATTACTGAGACATACTTTCCATTCAAATTCTTATTGGGATTGGCACTTGGATTAATTCACTTCTCAACATGAAATGAAACAATCAGTTTAGGAGAAAGATTACTGATTCTGAGGCAGATGATTGACCTACAACAGATGTTGTCAATTTCAAATCACATGTAATCAAAGCAAAATCAGATATCAGAATTAGACAGTGTTGCGAGTGCAATGTTGATGTATTGTGATGGAAGCACCGTTTCTGAATTCTTTGAAGTCTCACGCATTTGTCATCAGCAATGCACTCGTTGCTTTCAAAACTTACGTTGCTATAACATAATTTCTGGGCGGTATGTTGGGAGAATTAACCACTCAAGAGCTGTTCAAAATATGTTGTCTTTAACAAGACTGAAGCCTCTCTACTGTGTAGGGAAAGTGAAAGATATGTGCGCAGAAAACCGCGTGCCTGGAATAAGATTTACACAAGTGGTAGGTGATCGATGAAATCGTGCGCGTAATATTTCCAAGACTGGAACACTCAGACGGTCACCCATACATGGATTAACAGAGAGCTTATATTTAGACGAGAATCCGAGAATCGATTCACGCAACAAAACCAGTGCGAATCCATGTAGATTCTCGCTGCACCTCTGCTAGGACTCTCGTGAGCAGAATGGAATCAATATAATCCTTTACATAACATAGCAGCAGCAGCAGTAAATTAACCAATAAAGGTTAAGATGACCTGAAATATCCTGACACTTTGTCAATAAAATCGAGCAAATATAGCCGTCATTGGAACTGGCTCAACATCCATATTTGTAAGATTTGATTTTATTGGTAAATATTGTTTATTTTTTTTTTTTTAAAAATTGAATTGATGTTTTAAAAATTATAAAGTTGTGTTGATTAAAGGGTTAACATGTATTATTAATATACAGCAGGGGTTCAATCATGGAGGCCTCGTGGGATCCTGAACACTCATAGTGGGTATGGATTCTCGCAACCATCTCCCAAATGTAAATGAAATATAAGCCCTGATTAACCGGCCTGGATGTTGCTTGACTTTGGTGATCTGAATACCCTAGATTTATTTATTAAGGTTTATCGACACTTTGAAAGCCAAGGTGATATCGTGTCGGTGAGTTTTACAGGTGGAGGAAGCCGGAGTACCGAGAAAGAACCAGGTGTATACAATATAACAATTCACAATAGGTGTATACAAATATAACATAAAAACTCACTTGATATTTGTTGAAGGCATAAACCAACGTCTCAAGAATAAAGCCTAAATATGGAACTAATTCTGTACAAGCTTCCTCCTCTAATGTCGCAAATGCTGAACATGCTGCTTCTTGAACTCTCTTATTACCATCTAATACTCGCTTCAATAGCTAAAAATAAATATAACAGTAAACTAATAAAACAAATGACTCTCTTATTACCATCTAATACTCGCTTCAATAGCTAAAAATAAATATAACAGTAAACTAATAAAACAAATGACTCTTATTACCATCTAATTTTTTTCATTTCGGAAAACAATTTACCGGTGGTATCAGAGTAATATGCCCCTTGTGGTGTCCCCTGTGGGCGTGGCAACTTTATTTGAACCTACTTAAATTGACATAGTATAATGAACGTGCATATCAAATTTGGTTAAATTTGATCGAGTGGTTAGAAGTCGATAATGTAAAATTCCTGCCAGACGGATGACAGACTTTGAGTCAGGTGGGCTGAAAACTAAACTATTTGTTTCACAAAGTCCAAAAAGGGGCCTTAAATAGGGCTGAAACGGGTGGCTCATTTTCACAACCGACTAACCGAGAGCTATAACCGGATAACATTCCAGTTATCCGTGGCCATTATTTCACCGAATCTGGGATCAAAACTATAGGAATTGGAAAGCAGTATTCTCAAAAACTATTCTGTAGTGTGGACATTGTCGAGTACTCAACAACGTTCGTTTGTGGACATACTACGGATCAGTTTCTGTGGTTACTCAGTACTCAAGGAAATTGCCGATCATTATCGAAGTCTTGAACGCCAAAGTCGATTATTTCTCAATATATACACTGCTGCTTCGAGGTGTAATTTATCCCGAAAGAGAAGCGGCAGATTTATTACGTTGTAACCTTGGAATGATGATCACTATCGATATTTTGGATAACCGGTTGATGTTTTTTTCAAATCGGTTAGATAGGTAACAGGTTCCAAACCGGTTATCCGGTTAACCATTTCAGTACTAGCCATAACTCAGATAAGAATTATTGCACCACACTCAAAATCAAACCCGTCTGGTATATTGTTTACAGTAAGCTATATTCCAAGTTTGACTGAAATCAGACACATATAACTCAAGTTACCATCTGGAAAACAATATCTCCCTATTCAAGAGAGCATTCTCCAGTTTGATTACCAAACTGAAAGTGATTGTACAGCGCATTAGAATGTTCCTCATCCATTTTGTGCATGAGTTAACAATTATGAGTGCTCTCTCAAGTCTTATTATTATTAACAAGTCTTCCAAGTCATTCGAGTACCATAACCGCCAAAACAGATCAGACCAAGCCAACTATCAATCCCAACTGCATTATGTGGTTATAAACCTATGTATAAAATTTTGTTTCATTTTGTTCAGTCAAACTCAAGTTAACGTCTGGAATTCATTTGTTTCAGACAGACAAATGGACAGACAAACAGGGCGATGACCATATGCTCCCTCGAAGTTTTTTCGGGGAGCATAAAAATTTGTGTTACCTCAACATTTCTAACAGTGATTAACTGGTTGAGGGATAAATTATTTTTTGTGGTCTGAATTTGCTATTGAAAGGCACCCCCCAATAATTTGTAATAGAACATATATAAATATTATTTGTATTTTACTGAATATAAAACCTGAGCAAGAAGTATCAGCCAGCAGCATGCAAGGAGTTAATACAAACCTTCACTGTCCAGACAGAAGTATCGGCCAGCAGCATGCAAGGAGTTAATACAATCCTTCAGTGTCCAGACAGAAGTATCGGCCAGCAGCATGCAAGGAGTTAATACAATCCTTCAGTGTCCAGACAGAAGTATCAGCCAGCAGCATGCAAGGAGTTAATACAATCCTTCAGTGTCCAGACAGAAGTATCAGCCAGCAGCATGCAAGGAGTTAATACAATCCTTCAGTGTCCAGACAGAAGTATCAGCCAGCAGCATGCAAGGAGTTAATACAATCCTTCAGTGTCCAGACAGAAGTATCAGCCAGCAGCATGCAAGGAGTTAATACAATCCTTCAGTGTCCAGACAGAAGTATCAGCCAGCAGCATGCAAGGAGTTAATACAATCCTTCAGTGTCCAGACAGAAGTATCAGCCAGCAGCATGCAAGGAGTTAATACAATCCTTCAGTGTCCAGACAGAAGTATCAGCCAGCACCAATAAGGAGTTAATACAATCCTTCAGTGCACTGAGGTGAAATATTTGATGCTGCTCAGCTTTTTGCACAGATTTCAAAATACTCAAATTTCTTCTTCAACTCGGAAATAAAACAATTCAGTATTGTTTGACAGAGCAATCGATTCAATTCCAAGTTGCATTATGGAAAACATTTGCTGCTTAGAATTTTAGTATTTTGACTGTAGTGTGCAAATAGTTATATTTAGAATTTTAATATTTTGACAGTAGGGTGTGCAAATAGTTATATATTCATTCACAGGTAAAATTGCATTAGACCAAACATACGTGTTAAATGGATGGATACGAAATGCAGACAGTTGAACATTTTTCACTCGATGGTAAATTTTCTTTACACCAAACATACGTGTTAAATGGATGGATACGAAGTGCAGACAGTTGATCATTTTTCACTCGCTGGTAAATTTTCTTTACACCAAACATACGTGTTAAATGGATGGATATGAAGTGCAGACAGTTGATCATTTTTCACTCGCTGGTAAATTTTCTTTACACCAAACATACGTGTTAAATGGATGGATACGAAGTGCAGACAGTTGATCATTTTTCACTCGCTGGTAAATTTTCTTTACACCAAACATACGTGTTAAATGGACAGATAGGAAATCCACAACATAAAATTCAAATGCTTATTATTTAAACCTTCAAGTATGAACAGTTTTGTGTTACCATAAGCTGGAAGATTAAAGGTAGAGATGGGCAGTTTTCAAATTTCATGGTGGTTCGGTTTCGGTTTCATTCAAAGAGTTGGGTTTTTGGTTTCGGCTTTCATTGTACAAACATAACACTACACTGCATTTGCATATAAGATGTATTTGGCACCAGTCAGTGTCACAGGAACTCCCGTTCCAGGGCAATACACCTGCGTAATGTACCGCACATGTGTAAAATACCGGTACTCTGATTTCTTGAGCACAATGAATTTGCAAAAATTATCTCAAGAGTTTCAAGTTTGAAAAAAATTATTTTTGCCTGGAGTCGGTTGCACAAATAGCCAGCCCCCCGTCTCCTCTACTGCCCCCCCCCCCCCCCCACCCCAGAAATACCTGTGTTTAGGGTAATCCAATACACCTTAAAAAATTATGCAGACCATAAAAATTTTATCGAGTAATACTAAAAGTTGCTCACAAAGGTTGTTGTAACCATAAATTTCCATCCAACTTCAACTGTGATTTTGACATTGGCTTTGGAGTTAAGCTTTCAAAATTATGTGTAGAAATAAATATATTTGCCATTATAAATGTGGAACAAGTGACATTGTCAAAAGTTCCAATTCTGTGAAGGAAATCTCATTTGATAAGCAGATGAAAGTTTAAAACACTGTGTGTAAGGAGTAATTTTGTCACCTATTTTTGCGGTAAATGCCACACTCAAAAACAATACCAATTACTACAGCTGTTCTGAAAAAGGGGTATCGCGACTTATTTTTTATTTTTATAATTATTTCATAAAAAGTTCATGTTCATGGTTTGTTTGATGTCTCATAATTGAGAGAATAGCATGGGTGGTGGTGTATTTCATTCCTTGAGTGCAAGAAGACTTTAGTAATTGCAAAGCCTTGTTGCACTCAAGGCACAAATTTATCAATTTTATTAATTTGGATAAAACATCAAGACAAAAACCATTTAATTTTTAGTTTTTTTTAAGTTTGCACTGGTAAAAAGAAGAGAGCACGCAGTACCCAGAGGACCATGCAGGAGGGCCTGAGAAACCGATTTTTAATTTTTTTAGGACTCATGAAAGCATTACTTTAAGAGTGTTGAAGAGGTACAGTTTATCGTCTATTGCTATTCCATGATTCAGAAACCAAATATAAACTTCAAGTTTTACCAATTGTTTATAAAAAATGCTGGTGATTTTAGAAACTCTAATCCGAAACACTCTTGATATCCATATTATATTGCAGAAAACTTTTTCATTACAGTGCACAAGCACTACTCCTCTTCCTAAGAGGTTCCATGGTATGCTTCAATGATTATAAAGTTTGTTTAGCACCAAATATTTGACACATCATTGTGAAATTTGCTTGTGACACATTTGCGATATTTTTGGTGGATATGATTGAGGAATGTATTGAGATGGTCCCCGGTGTTTACATTAGCACTCTTGACAGGCAGACTTTTCGCGACAGTCATGGAAAGCATATACCCCTTGATTTTCATGATGTTTTCGTGTACTGTCTACATGTGCATGACATGTGTAGGGTATTCAGTCTTCATTTCAACACAAACCCTTGTGATTTAATGATTGACTAGGGCAAAGGCAAAAGTAAGAAGACATTTGTCTGAAGCAGAAATGGGGCAGGCTGTAGGGATGGTGGAGCAAGGGGCTACCCATCGTCAGGTTGGTGAAGCCCTTGGTTTGCACCATATGGTGATCACCAGAGCCTGAGCAAGATTCCAGCAGTATGGCACACCAGTAAGACGGCATGGTGGTGGCAGAGACAGGGCAACATCTGCAGCTGAAGACCGGTTTTTTATCATTCAGGCCCGTAGGAACTGCTTTGCCACAGCAACCCAGCTTCACAGTGACCTTCAGAGTGCATCCGGGGTAAATGTTTCGACGCAGACTATCCGGGCAAGGTTGCACGAAGGTGGTCTCTGATTGAGAAGACCATGTATTCGCATTCCACTGTCCCAGAACCACTGCCTGGCACGATATGGATGGGCCATGGACCACGTTGGATGGACCAAAGAAGATTGGCAACCTGTCCTTATTACAGAGGAGTCAAGGTGTACTGACTAGACCACACAGATAGCGGTCTGGGGTATGGAGAAGACCATGAGAGTGATTCCATGCAGCCAACATTGCTGAGCATGACCGCTCTGGTGGAGGGTCAATCATGGTCTGGGGTGGCATCAGCTGGGATGGACGTACAGAGCTCTGTGTCCTTGTACATTGACTGCACAGCAGTATATTGATGAGATCCTGGATGTCCACATCAGATTGTCTGCATGTGCAGTGGGTGAGATTCATTCTGATGGACGATAATGCCCATCCTCATGTTGCCCATGCTGTCGGGGAGTACCGACAGAGGGAGGGGATTTAGCGTATGGACTAGCCAGCAAGATCCCCTGACCTCAATCCAATCGAACATGTCTTGAACGAGTTGCAGCTTGCAATTTCAGCCTGTCCAGTCCTTCCAAGAAGTGTCCAGGAGCTTGGTGCCATGCTGGTCCAAGAATGGAACATCCCACAAAGGACCAACAGGAACCTGATTGGGAGCAAGAGAAGGCGCTGTCAAGCTGTAATTAACAGTAATGGGTCTAATACTCGATACTGAACCCATACCAGTTCGCTCTGCCAACTTTTTGGCAAATTGAAAAATTTTCTCTTTTACCAATAATATCCATTTTCCATGGTTATCGTATTCAAAAGCTAAAAAATAATGTCAAACACAAATAAAATTTTAATTTCTGTACTCAAATCATTAAAGATATAAATAAATAAAAAAATATATACACTTTTCATTACAATATTTCAACTAAAACTTAAAACAGGTAGTTGGATATACTTGGTGCTTAGCAAACTTTGAGTAGTATATAATATAATTATAGAAGGTAATGTAGAACTTACCTCTGTCATCAATGGTTTGAGATACACAGCATGGGGCTGACCAACCACCCAATGTGCATACCGGCTCAGTGTCCAACATGTGATAGAGCGTACTAATGCTTTCTTATCTGATAAGCAGCCTATTAGGTATGGAATCAGTTCTGGGAGGTGTGGAATCATTCCATTCATACAGCCTTCTGCAATTGCTCCTAGTACAAGAATTCCAGACTCCTTTACCTCCCAGTCACTATGAAACAAAGTTTCTTTCAGTATTGGTAGCAAAGTAGGTAAAATGTCATCCCTAAATACATTTGCTAGAACATCCAGTGCTGCAGCTGAACATTTTCCTGCAATAAATACATTGTTTTCTATGAGCCCTGTTTAATCCTACATAAACCACTTATATAACTTGGTTGTATCAATCAAGACACTTGAAATTTTTCTGTTCATAAATTTGTGAAAATGATCTTCCTTAACATTAATGTATTTATTGGTTTAAAGTCACACATTTCAGCAAAATAGCTAATCGTGGCTGCAACATGGAGATCAAGTAAAGTTCAGTCAATTATTTATTCCAATGTTGCCCATTTTAGAGGGCCTTCACCCCAAGCATTCGTGACTGGGGCCTATTTTACAAGTAAAACAGAGTTTTTTTACCACAGTAAACAAGCACTGCTCAATTTCTGAGGTCCTTTAAAATATCCTCTTCAACATACTGCTCATGATATCAAAATACCATTCATTTTTGAGAAATGCTGACTCTGCATTTTTCCAATTCCTCCTTTGGCACCCCATCAGGCCTGGCAATCTAGTAAATGAAGGAGTGTAAAACAGTCGCCCTCCTCAGATTGCTTGGGAGTGCAATTCAACAAGAAATTTTCAATGCAAAAACTTGTGCTATTTTGGTTATATTCACTTCAAGGTATTAAGACTGTGACTGAAAAATTGTACTACATTCACCTACATTGTGGAAGAATTGGCACACACATCTTCTGTTGCATTCCATTCTTATGTGACTGTCTTCTACACTCAAAATCTATTGAAATGACACAGAATGGGTCATGAATTATTGCGAATCAATGCAATATTGACAAATCATCCCCTGAGTTCCAATGTGTTCTCTGAGCCAGAACTCAGGGGATGAAATTATAAAAGATTTTAAAGGCAGTCCCAAGCAGGTCTGGCATTCCCAAAAATTAAGGGGTGCAAATTGCCCTCAATTTTTTCTAGGTGTGCAGTAGGCATGCAGCACTCCTGCACTCCTCAAGAATGCCAGGCCTGCCCCATGACACAATCTACTGAGATTTTTGACACCCACTCAACTCTACTGGTCCTAAGGATGCTTTGTATCCTCTAACTATTCTTACTACCATGTAGTTTTAGAAATATGAGCATTTTAATTTTTTCAATTTTAGCTACTGGGGTTTTGATGGGGAAGCTGAAAAATATGTTCAAGCATGACTCAAGAACATTTCCCCTAATGCTAGTGCATACCAAATTTAGCAAGCCATTTCGGGAAACAAAAATTTTGGGCAGGGGTAAAAAATTGCCCCTCCCAGCATGAACGGAAATTTTGCCAGAGAAACTCTCTTTCAACCAACTTGAATCTTGCAAATGAGCACATAAGAAAGCTTCACATCAAATTTCACAACATTCTCACTTGAGGTTTTTGAGAAACAGATTTTTGAAGAATTTGGGTTTTTTCAGACATTGCCTCCAAACTTTAGTGTACACCTGAAATGGAAGTTGAATACCATATATCAAGTTATTCCATCCAATGCGTTTTCGGGCAGTTATCTTTAAAATTTGAAGCAATAAGGACAGAATATAAATTTCAACAAAACAGAAACTCCCCGGTCATCATTCAAATGAAATTTTATTGGAATTGGATTCTGCCTGGTGGATTTGTTTTAAAAATTATTGCTCATATTGCACGAAGATGAAGTTAGGGCTCTGACAGAGCGCCCAAATATTTAACAATGGACTTGATTTGAACAAATTTGTTACCAACTGCTGTAGCGATGATGTATATCATATATCAAAAGATTTAGAATGTTGGTTCTGGAGAAGATGATTTTTAAAGAACATTTGCCATATTGAACTAAGTTAAATTTTAAGCCCCAATATTGACTGTGAAACGTGATTTGAACAAACTTGAATCTGCCCCCAGTAACAATGTTGTCTTGAAAAAATAACAGAAGATTCTGAAAGGTGCTTCTGCAGAAGATTTTTTGGGCATATTCCCAATTTTGCACTAAGTTAAAATCTGGACTCCCATAGGGAATGGAAGGGACTTGTTTTTCGGGTTTAATCAGTCCCCTCTAATAATGCTGTATACCAAATACCATAGGAGGCCAAATATTAACTGAGGGACTTATTTTTCAGGTTGAATCTGACCCCTCTAATGATGCTGTATACCGAATACCATGGGAGGAGGGGATGCAAATATTAACTAAGGGACTTGATTTTGACGTTGAATCTGACCTCTCTAATGATGCTGTGTACAGAATACCATAGGGAGCCAAATATTAACTGAGGGACTTGATTTTGACGTTGAATCTGACCTTTCTAATGATGCTGTGTACAGAATACCATAGGGAGCCAAATATTAACTAAGGGACTTGATTTTGACGTTGAATCTGACCTCTCTAATGATGCTGTGTACAGAATACCATAGGGAGCCAAATATTAACGGAGAGACTTGAGATTTTCATGTTGAATCTGACCCCTCCCTCTCTAATGGTGCTGTATACCGAATACCATGGGAGAACAGGGTGCTAATATTAACTGAGGGACTTGATTTTGATGTTGAATCTGACCTCTCTAATGATGCTACATACAGAATACCATAGGGAGCCAAATATTAACTGAGGGACTTGATCTGAACACATATGGATCTGACCCTTGCAAGGATGCTGTAAACCAAATAACAAAATACTCTGACTGGTGGTTTTGGAGAAGATTTTTAAAGAATATTCACCATATCGCACTATGTTGACATTCAGGTTCCCATAGGGAGCCTAAATATCAACCCAGGAACTTGATTTGAACGAACTTGGATCTGACCTCCCAAAAGTCAGTGTATACCAAACATAAAAATTCTGACAGGTGGATCTGACCTCTCAAAAGATGCTGCATACCAAACATAAAAATTCTGACTGGTGGATCTGAAGAAGATGATTTTTAAAGATTGGATTATTCCTCACATTGCACAACTCACATTGTGCTAAGTTAACATTTGGGCTCTCCATAAGGGAGCCCAAATATTAACCCAGAACTTGGTTTGAACAAAATTAAATCTAAACTCCCGAAGGATGGTTCACAAATCATCTGACTTGTGGATCTCAAGAAGATTTTAAAGATTTTTCCTCATGTTGAACTGTTAAAATTCGGGCCCCAAAAGAGAGTCCCAATATTAACTGTGGGACTTGATTTGAACAACCTTGAAAACCAAATATTAAAAGATTCTAACTGGTGGTTCTAACAAGATTCTGTAAAGAACATTTCTCATATTGCACCAAATTAAAATTTTGCCACCTTCATGAGGCCCAAATTTTACCCGAGTGGCTTAATTTTAACAAACCCTTATCTGCCACCTCCAATGGTGCTGTATACCAAATATCAAAAGATTCTATCAGTGGTTCTAAAGAAGATTTTCTTAATTTTTGCAAATATGCATTTTTTCGATTCAGCCTATGATGCACTTTGACACAACCAATGACAATGCTGTATACAATACCACACCTTGGCTCAAATCGGCTCAATGGTCCAGAAGATATACTAGCAGAAAAAAGAAACGCAAGTTTTTTCCTGTGGAAAATATTGCAAATGTGTTATGAATGAGTATATTTCAATGTTTGGATTTTGTTATTATTTCTTCATTACTAATTAAATTTTGATGAGTTTTGTTGTCTTAACACAGATGGAATTTGCATTGATAACATTCAAACGTGGGTACCCTATGCCACTACCTGACCAAAATCAATAGCGGGCTTGCCCACCCCAGGCTTCAGTCGCTGCTCTAACTCTCCTTACCACTGACCCCATCTAGTTCTTTATGGTCCTTTGAGGGATGTTATTCCACTCCTGAAGAAGGGCCTGCCTGAGCCGAGCAACGTTGTTGGGACATTGTGCTTCCTGTCCAGCTCGCCTCACAAATGCTCAATTGGGGACAAATCTGGACTGCAGGGTGGCCAATCAAGAACTGGGATATTGTTTTGTTTGAGGAAGTCACGACAAACCTTAGCAATGTGTGGCCTCGCATTATCCTGCTGCAACGTAAGGTTATGTGCATGAATTAAGTGGAAGGACGCGAGGCATGAGGATCTGATCCCAATATCTTATGGCTGTAAGATAGGGCTGGGCAGTTTATCAGTTCGTTTTTTTTTTTGTTTCAAAACCGAAATCGACCTGCCGCCATAACAAATAAGAGGCCCCAAGAGGCCTCAATTGCTCACCCGCCAAAGAGGTTCAAAGACATATCTTGTGTCACATTCAGCTAGACATAGCTCATCAATACTACAGAGGAATGAAGCCATGAAATTATTCATAACTCAAGTGTCAATGTCGGACGATTATTATAGGTCCTGCTGACTGGGTCCAATTTTATGAGCTGTAGACAAGCTCTACCATACTTCCAAAGGTTGTTATGCCACTGCAGTTTGAAATGCATATTTGATGGCGACCATAGGGGTAAATTTTGATGTTGTTGCATAAAATTCTAAATCCTTCAAAACACATTTTAGAGCGAAAAACATTTTTTCACCTAATTGACCCCCCCTCTTAAGGTTTTCACTGGTGTATCTGAAGAAGATTTTTATATAAAGAATATTCCTCACAATGCACAGAGTTAAAATTTGGGCGCCAATAGGGAGCCCAAATATGCAACCAGGAACTTTATTAGCAAACTTGAATCTGATCCCCCTAGAGTTGTTGTACAACAAATATGAAAGGATTCCGATTGGTGGATCTGAAGAAGAAGATTTTTCAAAGAAATGTCCTCATGTTGCACTAAGTTAAAATTTGGGCTCCAATAGGGATCCCAGATATTAACCACAGGGACCCGATGTGAACAAACTTGAATCTGATCCCCCAGAGATGTTGTATACCAAATATGAAAGGATTCTGATTGGTTGATCTGAAGAAGAAAGAAATTTCCTCATATTGCACTAAGTTAAACTTTGCTCTTCAATTGAGAGCACAAATAATAACTCAGTGACCCGATTTGAACAAACTTGAATCTGTCCCCATAAAGATGATGTATATCAAATACGATATGATTCTAACAGGTGGATCTGAAGAAGAAGATTTTTAAAGAGTATTCCTCATATTACACCAAGTTAAACTTTGGGCTCCAATAGGGAGCCCAAATATTAACCCAGGGACCTGATCTGAACAAACTTAAATCTGACCCCCTTAGAGATGTTGTATACCAAATATGAAAGGATTTTGACTGGTGAATCTGAAGAAGATTTTTCAAGAAATTTCCTCATATAGCACTAAGTTATTTATTTATTTATTGATGTTTAAGGTCACATATTTCTGCACAATGGCTAATCATGACCGTAAACCACTAAGTTAAAATTTGGGCTCCAATAGATAGCCCACATATTAACTCAGGGACCCGGATTGAACAAACTTGAATCTGACCCCCCCTAGAGATGTATCCCAAATATGAAAGGATTCTGACTGGTGGATTTGAAAAAGAAGATTTTTAAAGAATATTTCACATACTGAACTAAGTTAAAATTCGGCCTCCCATAGGGAGCCCAGATATGAACCTAGGGACTCGATTTGAACAAACCTGAATCTGACCCCCATAGAGATGTAGTATATCAAATATTAAAAGATTCTGACTGGTGGATCTGAGGAAGAATTTTTTTTTTAATTTTGGAAATTTATGGGTGCTATCCAAGTTGATTAAGGAACATGCACAGCAAATTTTGTTGAATTTGGTCCAGCAGTTCATTAGAAGTTGATAATGTAAAGTTAACACTGGACGGATGGACAGCGGCGGACGGAAAGTGATTAGTAAAGCTCCCCTTGAGCTTCGCTCTGGTGAGCTAAAAACAAAGACTTTCGACAAATTTCCCAGAATTGGTAAGTTTATGACCTCTCAATCACGTGTTCCGCACGCCAAAGGCTAAAATGTTAGACAAAGGTAAATGCTGTGCCGTTTATGCTTACTTTGAGAGGACTGACAACAAATCCCCCCTAAATAGTGGTAGCAAATTTCTTACTTCTTAAACAATATTTACAGAACCACCACCAGAAGGAATTTGGAAAATTAAAGTCTTACGTGAGAATCCACATATGTAATTCAAGAATCGTTAAGTAAATTTAATGAACCGGGCACAGCCTCAGACTCAATCATATTCGACCAAACAGGTATTGAAAGTTACCTGACAATATACAGTGTAACAGTAATATAAATTATCTTTGACCCAAAATCATCTGCGTATGGTGTGTAGTAAATTAAATTGGAGTAAGGCTTCCACGTTTACACGTGTAAACATGAACGTTTCGTTTATGGGCATTAAACGTTTACAGTTCTGGTAAACGTGTACACGGAATGAAGTATTAATAGAGTAATTTCAAAATTGCAGATTAATGCAGAAAGTCAAAGAAACAAAAAAAAAATTTCCTACTTTGCAATGCAATATTTTGGTAATGCTTCAGAAAAACTGTGTATTGGTTCCGACTGGCGCCGCCGCCACAGTAACCGAACGAAATCATCTTCAAATCATGTGATATCATATGTGACACAGTCACGTGAGCCACATGGCATGTGCTTATCTTTGGTGTTTCCTTCGAAACATGTGTGGGATGTTTTAGTTTATTCGGATTTACATGTATATTCCCAAAGTGATACACAATTGTTCTCGATGATTTCGTTCACCTGACATGGATTATTAATTTATTATTCACACAAGGGATGATCTTAGGATCGATTTATGGAGTTTGACAGACAGACTGGCACTTGCGGTGTTTGAAAATTTGGATTCCCCTGCATGGTTTGTGGACTTTGTTTATTTTTGCGACATTGCATTCCACTCTCAAGTCCGGTATTGTCACTATTGTGTGCCATTGCAACTCGCTCCAACATTACTGTTTGAAAAAACACAAGGAATTTCACCCCGAACCCACCAAAATGAGCTCAGAGACCCCCATAAATTTCAAAATTTACCTGGGGATCCCCCAGCCCACACCCCCCCCCCCCCCCCCCCACCAACAGACCGAGCGACTTTGCCTTCGGCATCTGCATGCTGTGATTGTTCGTCTACATCGTTTTTGGACGAACTGTAAATCGGCTGTCTCAATAACATAAATTGTATGCCCTGTACGCAAAGATATGATGAACTTACTGTGTATTATTACACACTTCTCTCAAATACTGACTACTTGCATTGTTAGTACGTGTAAACGTTTCCGTTTCGTTTACAGACCGTCGTTTAAACGTTTACAATTTTGTCTAAACGTGGAAGCCTTAGATTGGAGCAAACATAAAATATATTGAGTTTTAAAGTTCACATGGGAAAAATGATGGGTAAATTATGTTAATTAGCCAACTTCTGGCCTGTTCTCTGAAACCGTCACATACTCAGAGATAATGCTGCGCAGTCTCAGTTCTGTTTTTTTGTCAACAATAAAATAGTTAAATTAAAATAGAACACATCCTGTTAAATGGATGGCAGGTAACTATTGAAAGTTTTTTTTAAACTTATTGCGAATTGTTTGTATACTATTTGAACTTACTTTAAGGAATCGCGCAGCACTGCAGGTCTGTCATGTATAAACTGTCAAGTGTCAAGTTAACACTGCATTCACAATACGCAGTTGTTATAATCAACACATGTTTTCCCATGTGTATTTTGTGTACACAACAAATCCCAAGATGCAATATTGCAAAGTTTCAAATACCATTATGCAGCCATCTCTCTTTCAAAAACATCAAATGCCTGTCTTGACTGTGGTGGGATAAATACAGGGATCAGCTAAGAGGGCAAAGTGAAGTTGGCAATATCTTCATCTTGGTACTGCTCACTTCGCCCAATTTCTATGTTTGGGCAAAATCAAAGTCAAAAACGAACATCTACAGTCAAAATTAGGAGAGATATTGTGAAAACACTGGAGTGAGTGAGTAATAAAAGTGATTCGTATAACACTACTTACTTCAATAACAGTTATCAAAATCACAAAAAATATGATTTGTGTTCCTTTTATTCCACTGTCATTTGAAGCAGGTACCAATAGAAACTGGGCAGTCTATTTTGAAGCGATGTGATAATTACGAAAATAAGCACACAACAATTGCATTTTATCCACCAAAACCAGGGTGAGAGGTTAGCAACTCTTTAAAAATTAAGGAACTGTCGATTTTTGCTAAAATGTAGTTTCTCTTGTAAATTTTTGTATCTTGACAAGGCCCCAAATCTCACTGACAGAACAAGGCAGATTCCACCACTGGTGGAGCCATGGTCTGAAATCCTGAGGGACCATGCAGGTTAAGGGTTTGGGGGGGGGGGGGGGGGGGGGGGGGGGGATCTCGGGACTGAAGGAACTGTATTTGTACGGAGTGCAGGAAATAAAAAAAAAAAATCTTTTCAAATTTGGACATGGGAGGAGCAAGTGGAATTTAGGGGGAGTGGGGCACTTGGGCTCCTTAAATACTCCATAGCCCACCACAATATGTCCATTAGCTGAGAAGAGTGGTGAGCATTAAGTAACCCGGGGGACTCAACACGCACAGAGACACATTTTATGTGTACAGTACCCTCTAAGATGTGGATTTATACAATATATTTTGAAAAAAACGTAAACCGAACCAAAAACCAAGTTTTTGTATAAAACCGAAACCAAACGAAAATGTAAATTTCAAAACCACCCATCTCTACTGTAAGATTGCCCTGGATGACCATGAGATGTTTTCATGCCACGAGAAATTCTCCAACCCCCCATAACAGACCCTCCCCTGAATCTGTCATTTTCCTTAATGCAAGCACCACAATATCACTCACCTCGACATCGATAGCAACGGTGTTGTCCATCTGACTTGTAAAGCATGAGCCAAGGCTCCTCGGTGAATAACATACGTCTCCAGTGTGCCAAGTGAAATCGATTTGGGTCATGTGCTCACAGCCACTGCAATAAACGTTGACATCGCCTGTGTGCAAGTTGCGGACCAATGTAGAGATATCGTGACCTTAAACTGAACTCTCGTAACCGATTCCTAACAGTTCTTGGACACACTCGGTGACCATGGGTGCCTACAACGTGACTCGCCATCTCTGTCACCGTCTGAAATCGGTTACTGAGGTGAGAGACATATGCCTCTATCTTGACATGGCAACATAATGCGCGGACGTCGGCTCCTGGGACGCTCAGCTAATCTTCCTGACTCTGAGATGCTCAACTAAAGGACCTATCGTTGACTCATATTGCTGGGCAACAAGGTGTTGCGATTAGCCCTGCATAATTAGAGAAATAGCCCTACCCCTATGAACTTCGGACATTCGCAGCATTTTGCTTTTCAATCGAGTTGAAATTAAATGCTGTACAATCAATGTGTACTGTTCAACTCTTGGATTTGGTTTCCATGCCCATAACACGTGTGAGTGCCCAAGATGCACACTTCTGTCAAACTAGAAGCACTGTCACAGTGCTGAAGATGCGATGATTCGTGCAACGCCAATGATGTTTTAAAACTTGTTGGTGACAAAAAAAGTTGTTGGTGACAAAAAAACTTGTTGGTGACAAGTCCATTAATGTGACAGAAATTATCCGAATGACATGCACTATTGAGAGGGTGTAGACATCATGAAGATACACTTGCATACCAAGTATGGTGTCATTCCATCAAGTATTTTAGGAGTTATGGTGTTTTTTAAACTCGTTGGTGACAGATCGACCGACAGACTGACATTGCCACATATAGAGCTGCAAGTCGCAGCTAAAAATCTGTTGAAAGCATGTGGCGTTGCACATAGTCACGGTTGATCGAATAGTAAAAACCAAAGCCTCTTTAGACAGTACACTGAGGTAGCTATGTGTCAAATTTTACTACATTTGGTCTACGGATAAAAAAAACTATATCACCAAAACTGAACTTGCATTTCTTTTTTTCGATGAGTATAGAATTTTTAGGCAGGACCACTAAATGATGGCACATGTGCAATAATCATTAGACTGATTTCAACCATTTTAAAAATGAAAAACCCAAGTTTTTGACAAAATCAAGTTAAAATCAAAAGTCCACAGCTCTGCTTATAAACAGAAGCATGAACATTTACACATTTACAACTATTTACATCACCCCCTTCTACTTATAACCAAAAGCCAACACATGATCATTTACAACAGTTTACATACCCTCCTACTTATAACCAAAAACCAATACATGAGCATTTACAACTCTTAACATCCCCTCCACCTACTTAAAATCGAAAGCCAATACATGAACATTTACAACTCTTAACATCCCCTCCTCCTACTTATAACCGAAAGCCAATACAGAAACATTTACAACTGTTTACATGCCCTCCTCCTAGTTATAACCAAATCCAATACGTGAACATTTACAACTCTTAACATCCCCTCCTACTTATAACCGAAAGCCAATACATAAACATTTACAACTCTTAACCAAAAGCCAATACATGAACAATTACAAACTATTTACATCCCCTCCTACTTATAACCGAAAGCCAATACATAAACATTTACAACTCTTAACCAAAAGCCAATACATGAACAATTACAAACTATTTACATCCCCTCTACTTATAACCAAAAGCCAATACATAAACATTTACAACTCTTAACCAAAAGCCAATACATGAACAATTACAAACTATTTACATCCCCCTCCTCCTACTTATAACCAGAATCCTACATGAGAAATGTATAGCTGTTTGTCATTGTTAGAATAACTTGAGAAATGTGTAGCTGTTTGTCATTGTTAGAATAACTTGAGAAATGTATAGCTGTTTGTCATTGTTAGAATAACTTGAGAAATGTATAGCTGTTTGTCATTGTTAGAATAACTTGAGAAATGTATAGCTGTTTGTCATTGTTAGAATAACTTGAGAAATGTATAGCTGTTTGTCATTGTTAGAATAACTTGAGAAATGTATAGCTGTTTGTCATTGTTAGAATAACCTGGAACAAAAGGGAAGGAAATGATTTGCCATTAAAATATTAATCTTACTAAGGTTCCAGTCAGATAAGGTTTCATCATCATCATAACCATCATCCGATACATCACCATCCTGCTGAAATGAACAACGTACATCCTATTATCATCTTGTATTACTTTCCCATGAGTGATTTACTGGGATTTCTGGGTTTGATTATAAACGATAACTTCACAAGTGAATTATGCAATCAACAATTGTGTCATGTATCCATGCGCACCAACGAAGACGCTTTGCCGTAGGTGTAATGGGGACATCATTGTTTTTTTGTTTTTTTTAACCCTTTACCTAATATGAAAAGAAGACGACCCTTGCAAAACAAGAGGCCCCAAGTGGCCTTAATCGCTCACCTGCCAAAGTGGTTCAAAAAAGTATTTGGGGCTCACATTCAGTTAGACATGGTTCAACACTACAAAGGAATCATGAAAGGCAAATTTTAAGGAAAAACACTTAGGAATGGATTTGAAAAAACCTGAACCTAACATGCCCCCCATCCCCCCCCCCCCCCCCCGCCCCCTCACTCCACCCAAATAAAGCCCCAATATTAAGCCGGGGACTCAAATTGAACAAACTTGATCTCACCTCCTTATGGATGCTGCATACCAAATATCCAAAGCTTCTGATTGGTGGATTGGAAGAAGAAGATTTTCAAAGAATATTCCTCATATTGCACTAATCTGAATATTTGGGCTCCCATCAAGAGCCCAAATATGGACCCAGGGATTTTATTTCAACAAACATGTGAATGAATCTTCCAAAGATGTTATATGTGAAATATAAAGGCCTTTGGGGCAGTGGTATGGGAGAAGAAAATTTGTTAATGTTCTTCCCATTAATCACAGTGTTAAATGAAAGTGTCAATGACACTGTAGCTCAACTTGTTTAAGACATGTACATGTATAGTATGCGACACAGCAATGACAAACATCTAGGTAATGACCTGATAACAAAAGTACATGTAAAGTATTGTAACGGTCCATACATAAATGCTGACCGTAGCCTGTAACAAATATATAGGTAAAGTATTGCAAAAGTGGGGTGACAGATATCAAACTAGAAAAGAAATCTTCGAGTCCCAGAGTGGGTCTGACTGAACCCAAAAATATTTGTTCTCATAGCACAGTCATAACAAAGGCACCCAAAACATGCGTTCCTTTTACAAAGATAACAAAGGTGCCAACAAATTTCGTGAAAATCAGTTCATAAATACAGACTCTAGCCCGAGCCGTATTGACATGTGCACTTACTGTGTACAAGTAGTACTGAACAAATTAAAGCTCATCTAATTTGCATAATTCTGCGCGAGAAAAAAACCTGTATTAAATGAGAGGTATTCCATGTTAGTAAACATTCATACAGAAATTTATTCAAATCAGAACTTTCATACAGAAGTTCTGTACGAAAAACTGATTCCACTAATTTTGGTACAAAAAGGGCCACTGGCAGCCATGGTGAAGTTGGGACCGCAAACAAAAACACTCAGTCTCGTCCCAAGGTGATAACAAAGGTACCCATGAAGTTTCATGAAGATCGGTTCATAAATACAGCCTCCTGCCCTAGTCGTATTGACATGTGATCTTACAGTGTATAAGTAGCACTGAATAAATCAAAGTTCATCTAATTGGCATAATTTTTGCACGAGAAAAAAAACCCGTATTATATGTGATGTATTCCATGTTACTAAACATTCATACAAAAATGTATTCAAATCAGAACTGTCATACAGAAGTTCTGTACAAAAACCTGATTGCACTAACTAAAGTACAAAATAGCTACTGGTGGCCATGTTGAATTTCGGACCACACCCAAAACCACTCGTTCTCGTCCCATGGTGATAACAAAGGTACCCAAGAAGTTTCGTCAAGATTGGTTCATAAATACGGCCTCTAGCCCGCGCCGTATTGGCATTTGCATTTCCAGTGCTGGAAGTAACACTAAATAAATCAAAGTTAGTCTAATTTGCATAATTTACGCATGAGAAAAAAAAACTGTATTATATGTGATGTATTCCATTGTACTGAACATTCATACAAAAAACTGTTCAAATCAGAGCTTTCATATGGAAGTTCTGTGCAAAAATCTTGATTGCACCTAAATTTGATGGCTGCCATCGGCCGTCTTGAATTTCGGACCGGAGCCAAAAACACTCGTTCTCATTTCATGGTGATAACAAAGGTAGCCAATAAGTTTCGTAAAGATCGGTTCATAAATACGGCCTCTAGCCCAAGCGGTGTGTACGCCACGACGGACGGACAGACAGCCAGACAGACGACGGGCCATGACAATACCTCAAATTTGGCTTCGCCAAAGTTGAGCAAAAAATGATGACTCAGCATTTTTTCAAAAGTCCTGGAAAAGTACCCTATGAAAAACAAGAGGCCCCAAGGGGCCTTAATCGCTCACTGGCCAAAGAGGTTCTAAGAATTTTTGGGGGTCACATTCAGTTAGACATGGTTCATCAACACTACAAAGGAATGAAGCCATGTAAAGACAAATTTTATGGAAATGGATCTGAACAAACCTGAACCTAACATGCTCCCCCTCCCACCCCCCCCTCCCACCCAACCCTGCTCATAGAGTGCCCAAATAATAACCCAGGGACTCAAATTGAACAAACTTGAATCTGATCCCTTTTGAGATGTAATAAATGCACATACCAATAAAAGACCGCTCGGCCACATGTCCCCCGAAAAAACAAGTCAAAAAAGGGGCATAACTCTAGTAAAAATGATCGGTCCGAACCCATATTCGAACTTGACCTGTATTATTACCCCAGAGAGTCACATACCAAAATTCTTTCCGATCAAATAATCCTAACTGGAGTTATCATCCGGACACCGCAAATCTTGAAATTTCTAAGTCGAAAAAGAGGTATAACTCTAATAAAAATAATCTGGCCGAACCCAATTTGAACTTGACCTGTGGTTTGGGCTAAGAAGGTCACATACCAAAATTGGTTCCAATCAAATGATCCAAACTGGAGTTATCATGTGGACACCAAGTGGGATGGATGCACAGATGGACGGACACCGCTGATTTCTATCCCAAAAATTTTTTCGGGGGACAAATATGAAAGAATTCTGACAGGTGGATCTGAACAAGGAGGTTTTTAAAGAAATGTCCTCACATTGCATTAAGTTAAACTTTGGGCTCAAATAGGGAGCCAAAATATTAACCCAGGGACCTGATTTGAACAAACTTGAATCTGACCCACCTAGAGATGTTGTATACCAAATAAGAAAGGATTCTGATTGGTGGATCTGAAGAAGACGACTTTTAAAAGAAACTTCCTCATATTGCACTAAGTTAAAATTCGGGCTCCCATAGAAAGCCAAATATCAACAAATAGACCAGATTTGAACAAACGTGAATCGGACCCTCCTAGAGATGTTGTATACCAAATATGAAAACATTCTGACTACTGGGTCTAAAGAAGATGATTTTTAAAAAAAATTTCATATATCTAAGTTGATATTCGGGCTCCCATAGGGAGCCCAAAAATTTACCCAGGTAAGCAATCTGAACAAACCTGAATCTGACCAACCTCAAGATGTTGTATACCAAATATGAATGCATTCCGAATGGTGGATCTGAAAAAGATTTCCTCATATTTCACTGAGTTAAAATTCAGGCTCTCATAGGGAGCTCAAATATAAACCCAGGGATTCAATACGAACAAACTTGAATCTGACCACCCACCCCCCCCCCCCCCCCCCCCCCCCCCCTATAGATGTTGTATACCAAATATGAAAGGATTCTGACTGGTGGATCTGAAGAAGATTTTTAAAGAAATTTCCTCAAATTGCACGAAGTTAAACTTTGGGCTCCAATAGAGAGCCCAAATACTCACTCAGGGACCTGATTTGTACAAACTTGAATCTGATCCCCCCCCCCCCCCCCACGACCCCTATAGATGTTGTATACCAAATATGAAAGCATTCTGACTGGTGGATCTGAAGAAGATTTTAAAGAAATTTCCTCATATTTCACTAAGTTAAAATTCGGGCTCCTACAGGGAGCCCAATTATTAACCCAGGGACTTGATTTGAACAAACTGGAATCTGACCCCAATAGAGATGTTATATACCAAATATCAAAAGATTCTAAATGATGGTTCTGGAGAAGATTTTTTAATTTGTAAAAAAAATTTATGGGTGCTATCAGAGTAATGCCCCTTGTGGTGCCCTCTGTGGACGCGGAAAATTTATTTGTACAACTTGAACTGACATATGATAAGGAACATGCACACGAAATTTGGTTCAATTTGGTCCAGCAATTTGGGAGGAGTAGTCGATAATGCAAAGTTCACGCCGGACGAGGACGACGGACAGCAAGTGATAAAGTTAAGCTCCCTTCGGTGAGCTAAAAAACGATGGCAATTTTTTTTTACCATTCCTTTCTGTTGTTCCTAAGGAAGCTTCACACAAAATAAAAATTCTTAGTGCCGTGTTGTTTTGGAGATATGGGCGTTTTAATTTTTTCTATTTTTAGCGCCTACAGTTCCAATGGGGTAATGGGAAAAATGTTTTTGGCATAAATTAGGTACTTATGACCCAATAAGCCCTCATATATGACCCAATAAGCTCTCATATCATATTTGGTTCAAACTGGCCTCTCAGTTTGGAAAATAGAAATTTTGGTACAATTCAAGCTCCCACAGGAAGCCCAAATATGAACCCACGGACTGGCTTTAACAAACTTATATCTCACCTCCCTAAGGATACTGTATATCAAATATCAAAAGATTCTGACTGGTGGATGTGAAGACGAAGATTTTTGAAGAATATTCCTCATACTGAACTAAGTTATAATTCAGGCTCCCACAGGGAGCCCAAATATGAACCCTGGGACTTGGATTGAACAATCTTGAATTTCACCACCCTAAGGATGCTGCATACCAAATATAAAAAAATTCTGACTACTGAATCTGAAGAAGATTTTTAAAGAAAATTCCTCATATTGAACTAAGTTATCATTTGGGCTCCCACAGTGATCGACTTCACAGGGACTTGGCTTGAACAAACTTGAATCTCCCCCCCACCCCCCCCCACCCCCCACCCCCAAGGATGCAGCATACCAAATATCAAAAGATACTGATTGGTAGATCTGAAGAAGATTTTTAAAGAATATTCCTCATATTGCACTAACTTGAACATTTGCTTTCCCATAGAGAGCCCAAATATGGACACAAGGAATTGATTTCAACAATATGTAAATCAATCTTGCAATGATGTTATATGTGAAATATGAACGCCTTTGGACCAGTGGTTGAGGAGAAGAAGATTCTTTTATGTTTTCCCCATTACCCACAGTGTTAAAAAATGCTGACTCGGCACTTTTTTTCAAAGTCCCGAAAAAGTACCCTATGATAAAGCCATTTGCAATTTTTTTTACCATTCCATTCTGTTGGTCTTAAGGAAGCTTCACACCAAATAAAAATTCTCAGTGCAGTGCAGTTTTGGAGATATGGGCGTTTTAAATTTTTTCTATTTTTAGCTCCTGCGGTTCCCATGGGGCGACGGTAAAAATTTTTTTAGCATAAATTAACTACTTATGTCCAAATAAAACCGCATATCAAATTTGGTTCAAATCAGTCTCTCAGTTTGGAAAATAGAAATTTTGGGTGGAGCAAAAATTCTTGCCCCTCCCATAACGATGGGTGGAGCAAAAATTCTTGCCCCTCCCAGAACTCCTCTTGAACAAATCTGTGTCTACTCCTCAAAAGGAAGCTGCACACCTAATATCAAGTCTCTGCTACTGCTGGTTCATGAGAAGATATTTTAAGATTTAGGCTCACTTTTTGGGCGTGGCCCTACCAAGGGGCTGGTCAACTTGATTTGAACAAACTTTAATTGACATATGATAGGGAACATGCACAACAGATTTGGTTCAATTATGTTGAGTAGTTTGTGAGAAGAAGTCAATAATGTAAAGTTAATGAAGACGGATGGAAAGTGATCACTAAAGCTCCCCTTGAGCTTCGCTCAGGTGAGCTAAAAATTCTTGACTAGCTATTATTTTCATTTTTTGTCTCAAAAACATAGGTTATGACCCCTCACTGGAACGAGCTCGTTCCAATGGGGGTCATAACCTAAGTTTTAGAGACAAAAAATGAAACAAGAGGCCCCACGGGGCCTGAAGCGCTCATCTTGTACTGAACACAATTTAAACAGAGTCCAAGTATGAGTCTACATTAAGCAAGCCATCTCCATAGGCTACACTGTCAATCCTTGAGTCCCTCAGGAGTGACAAAAATAATCTGGGCATCATGCCTTTTCTTCAGTTGATCATAAGTAAAATGTAGAGCTCCCCTATGAAGCCCCTTGATACAACCTATGTGGATTAATCTTAGTATCTCTAGAGGGTACTGAATACAAAATTTTTAATTCTTCAGCAAAATTGCCAATTCCGGCTCCCATAGAGAGCCCAAATATTAACCCAGGCTCTTGATTTGAACACAGTTAAATCTGACTTCCCTAGAGATGTTGTGTACCGAATATGAAAGCATTCTGACTGTTGGATCTGAAGAAGAGAAATTGTAAAGAAATTTCTTCGAATTGCACTAAGTTCAAATTTGGGCTACCATAGCGAGCCCAAATATTGACCTATGGATCCGATTTGAACAAACTTGAATCTGACCCCCCTAGAGATGTTGTATACCAAATGTGAAAGCATTCTGACAAGTGAATCTGAAGAAAAAGATTTTTGAAGAAATTCCCTCATACTGTACTGAGTTAAATTTCATGTTCCCATATGGAGACCAAATATTAACCTAGGCACTCGAATTGAACAACCTGGAATCTGACCCCCCTAGAGATGTTGTATACCAAATATAAAAGCATTCCGACTGGTGGATCTGAAGAAGATTTTTAAAGAAATTTTCTCATATTGCACTAAGTAAAAATTTGGGCTACCATAGTGAGCCCAAATATGTGCCTAGGAATTTGATTTGAACAAACTTGAATCTGACCCCCATAGAGATGTTGCATACCAAATATCAAAGCATTCTGACTGATGGATCTGAAGAAGAAAATTTTTTTAAATTACCCTCCATATTGAACAAAGATAAAATTTGGGCTTCCGTAGGAAGCCCAAATATTAACCTAGGGACTTGGTTTGAACAATCTAGAATCTGACCCTCATAACAATGATGTATACCAAATATTAAAAGATTCTGACTGGTGGTTCTGAAGAAGAAGATTTTTAAAGAATATTCCCCATATTACCCTATGTTAAAACTTCGGGCTCCTGTAGAGAGCCCAAATATGAACCAATGAGCTTTATTTCTACAAACTTTTATCTGACCCCCCTATGAATGCTGTATACCAAATATCAAAAGATTCTGATGATTGGTTCTGGAGAAAAGATTTTTTAAAATTTTTGCAAATATGCTGACTCAGCATTTTTTGGATGCCCATTACAGAACACCCCAACATAACCGATGGCAATTTTTTTTTTACCATTCAATTCTACTGGTCGTAAGGATACTTCATACCAAATAAAAGCTCTCTGTTCCGTGGGGTTTGGGAAATATGGGCGTTTGAAAATATTTCTATTTTTAGCTCCCAGGGTTCCCATGGGGATGCGGGAATTTTTTTTTTGGCATGGGTCAAGTACTTATGACCCAATACTCCCACAAACCAAATTTGGTTCATACCGGACCATCGGTTCAGAAAATAGAAATTTTGGGCGGGGCCAAAAATCTTACCCATCCTATTACAAAGCCAAATATTACTTTACGAACTTCGTTTGAACAAACTTGATTCTACACCTCATATGGAAGCTCCATAGCAAATATCAAGTCATTGTACACACTGGTTCTTGAGAAGAAGATTTTAAAAATATTTTGGAGCATTTTCCCCAACTCCCTCCCTATGGGGCTGGGCATGCTGAGGTGAACAAAAATGAAATGCCCCTTTGGGACCATCACTCACACAAACTTTCACTTGAATTGGCCCAGTGGCTTTGGAGGAGAAGACCAAAACATGGTGTTGACGGACGACGGACGACAGATGCCAGACGATGGACGACGGACGGGAAGCGATTAGATTAGCTCAGCTTGACTTTGTCAAGATGAGCTAAAAAATAATGAAAATTAATTGTCGATTTTTGAGAATAGCGCTGGCCTTTACGTTAGGTAAAGGGTTAAATAATATAACAAGAGGCCCCAAGGGGCCTGAGGGCGCTCACCTGACATGGTAGCCTAAATATCAACCCAGAGAATTGATTTCAACAAGTGGCATCTGCTCCTCCTAAGAAAAGCTTATACCAAATATCCAAAGATTCTAACCAGTGGATCTAAAAAAAAAAAGATTTTTAAAGAATATTCCTCATATTGAACTAAGTTATAATTCAGGCTCCCACAGGGAGCCCATATATATATGAACTCAGGGACTTGGCTTTAACAAACTTGAATCTCACCCCCCTAAGGATGCGGCACACCAAATTTCAAAACATTCCGACTGCTGGATCTGAAGAAGATGATTTTTTAAAGAAAATTCATCATTTTGGACTAAGTTACAATTCGAGCTCCCACAGTGAGTCCAAATATGGACCTAGGGACATGGCTTGAACAAACTTGAATTTCAACCCCTAAGGATGCTGCATACCAAATATCAAAACATTCTGAAGAAGATTTTTAAAGAAAATTCCTCATTTTGAACTAAGTTATAATTCGGGCTACCACAGTGAGCCCAAATATGAACCCAGGGACTTGGCTTGAACAAACTTGAATCTTACCCCCCTAAGCATGGTGCATACCCAATATCAAAAGATTCTGCCTGCTGAATCTTGAGAAGAAGATTTTCAAAGAAATTTGCCTGAAATGCACTAAGTTCAAATTTGGGCTCCTATACTGAGCCCAAATATAAACCCAGGGGGGCAATTTTAACAAACTTGAATCAGATCCACCCCACAATGTTGCATACCAAATATCAAAATATTCTGACTGCTGGATCTGGAGAAGATTTTTGAAGAAATTTGCCTGAAATGCACTAAGTTCGAATTAGAGCTTCAATAGTGAACCCAAATATGAGTCTAGGGAGCCGATTTGAACAAATTTGAATCAGATCCACCCCACAATGTTGCATACCAAATATCAAAAGATTCTGCCTGCTGGATTTGGAGAAGATTTTTTAAGAAATTTGCCTCAAATGCACCAAGTTCAAATTTGGGCTCCTATACTGAGCCCAAATATAAACCCAGGGGGGCAATTTTAACAAACTTGAATCAGATCGACCCCACAATGTTGCTTGCCAAATATGAAAAGATTCTGCCTGCCGGATCTGGAGAAGAAAATTTTTTAAGAAATTTACTTGAAATGCACTAAGTTCAAATTCAAGCTTCAAAAGTGAGCCCAAATATAAATCTAGGAAGCCGACTTGAACAAACTTGAATCAGATCCACCCCACAATGTTGCATACCAAATATGAAAAGATTCTGCCTGCTGGATCTGAGAGAACAAGATTTTTGAAGAAATTTGCCTGAAATGCACTAAGTTCGAATTCGAGCTTCTATAGAGAGCCCAAATATGAATTTAGGGAGCCGATTTGAACATACTTGAATCTGATCCACCCCACAATGTTGCATACCAAATATCAATAGATTCTGCCTGCTCGATCTGGAGAAGATTTTTTAAGAAATTTGCCTGAAATGCACCAAGTTCGAAATCGGGCTCCTATACTGAGCCCAAATATGAACCCAGGGGGCCGATTTGAACAAACCTGAATCAGATCTACCCTACAATGTTGCATACCAAATATCAAAAGATTCTGCCTGCTGGATCTGGAGAAGAAAATTTTTTTAATGTTTTTCCCATTGCCCACAGTGTTAACAAGTGCTGACTCTGCACTTTTTCAAAGTCCTGAAAAAAGTACCTTGTGATCAAACCGATAGGGATTTTTTTTTTACCCATTCTATTCTACTAGATAAAAGCAAGCTTTATACAAAATAAGAATTCTCTGTGCCGTGTAGTTTTGGAGATATGGCAGTTTTAAGGTTTTTCCTATTTTTAGTTCCCGAGGTTCCCACGGGGCAATGAGAAAAATTATTTTTGCATCAATCAACTACTTATGACCCATTATCATATCAAATTTGGTTCAAATCGACCTCACATTCCAGAAAATACAAATTTTAGGCGTGGCCAAAATTTTTGCCCCTCCCATAACGAAGGCAAATAATGCCCGACAAACTTCTCTTGAACAAACTTGATTCTACGCCTCAAAAGGAAGCTGCATACCAAATATCAAGTCTCTGCTACTGCTGGTTCATGAGTAGAAGATTTTCAAAGATTTTGGTGCCCCTTGGGGGGGAGGGGGGCGTGGCCCCACCTAGGAGGAGGGGCAACTTCATTTGAACAAATCTGAATTGACATTAGGAAAAAAACATTTACCCAACATTTGAAAAATATTGAGCTAGTGGTTTCTTCAGAGAAGTTGGTTTTGTAAAGTTTACGCCGGACGACGACGGACGGAAAGCGATTAGTAAAGCTCACCTTGAGCTTCGCTCAGGTGAGCTAATTATTGGTAATAATGAAAAGTAATAAACAGAGTACTCGCTTGACTGGACTGGTTATGTGAAATAATTCATTCGAGGCGAGGGACAATATTGTAAAACACCCGTGCACATTCATGCACTCATGTTTGTACAACGTCCCTCACCTCTCATGAATTATTTCATGTAACTAGTCCAGTCAAGCAATTACTCTCAAAATAGTATATCATTATTAAAACAAAGGCCCCAGAGGGCCTTAATCGCTCACATGACATAACCATCATCTGATACATCACCATCCTGCTGAAATAAACAACGTGCATCCTACTATCATCTTATAATATACCAGTATTAAAACAAGAGGCCCTCCAGGGGGCCTGGGGCACTCACATGACATAACCATCATCTGATACGGGGGGTTCTCACTTTGCCAGCAGGTATTGTTTTCCTAAAAAGGTGATAACAGGTTAAACAATAGGGATAAATAGTATAGTCTGTTCTATAAATTGGTGTGAATTTGAGAAACAGAATACCAACCAACATTGAAACTGTGCAAACATTCTTTAATCATTGATTGTTTTATAGTGTTATCTTAAACATTACATATACATATACCAAGTCAGAATATAGATACGTTTTACATCCATTGAAAATAATTGTACATCCACACAGAAAATAAATTTAATAGTTTGAAAAAGTCACAATTTTTAATAAAATCACACAAATATGGATGCCATTAGAACCGGTTCTATCACAATTTTTCACAACCCAACAAGGTGTGCTACAGAGTTGCCATATTCATATAATGTTTTGCTACCATCCAACAGCTGCCTTTTTTCATTGTCCAACATATGGTCAATGCGTCGATATTTCTTTTTGCGTGGTCTTAAGCTACCACCATTCTGAAGCTGTAGAATAGTGGCTTCGTTGAAGCCTTGTTCGTCTTTGATTAAGTTTATGAATTTATAAATGTTTGGATGACAAGCTCCAAGTTTGGATAGCTTGTTGTGCCATCCTTCAACATGATTTGTGGTCCTTGGACCTGTCGTTTCAAAATGGTTCCACATTAAACTGTCACCACCTTCTACCCATTGTTCTGTCACATAATCCGCAAAACTACGGACTCCTGGAATATCCATATCCACATTCTCAATTGCGTACCACCAGTAGTCTGATATGTCACCAGGTCGCAAAAGAGGAAGTGCTGAAGCCCGTTTCACGAACATTTTTACACTTTGGTCATTGTTAAACACCACTTGAAGACCAAACCATTGTGCATTTTTCCAAATTGCCTGTCGATAATGAAACATGCAGCCTTTAATGTTGGTCTGAAACACATTTCTGGCTGCATTTTGTGCTGCTGTCTCGAAGTCAGTCATGATAGTAGATGGTGACAATTCACTGTTTAAGTGCTGTGCTTTCTCTTTCACTATCTCAAAAAACTGTTGATAAGTTGTCTGTTTTTTATTTGGCAATAGGCCATACACAAGGGGGAACATTTTTCCCTCCACAAACGAATGAATGGTATAAATTTGATAAAAGAGTGTTGGGCACATACTGAAAGTTCCATCACAGTAGTAAGTATCCGCCGAAGCAAGCATTCGAATATTTTCATCCGTAGCAAACACTAAAAATGAATTCCCGGGTGCGGCGTGTAGTAAAAAGTTGTGTCCCGTGATTGTCTCTTTATAAGTAGTTGGCAGATCGATCTGTTGTCTGACTTTTGGCACTTGTGGAAGAGTTTTAGATCGAGCCCTGTATAAACTTGAATGTACTGAATACAAGGTTGGAACACACTTAACTATTTCAGGAACATCATTTGCTCGTAAACAGTTCAATTCTTCTTTGTAAATGGCTGGGATAGTTCTATGGTCATGCTTGATTTTTTCTCTTATTTCACATAAAAAAGTGTCCACAACAATTTTCACATTATCAGGCTGATGGTTGTGTTGGATTCCGAAAGTAGTTATTAAATTGTCCTTTGTACTGACAGTAGCTGGGCATCCAGCTTTACAGCATTTCCAATGTACTGTGTCTCGTCTTCTTGTTTTTATGCGGAACTTAAAACCATCATAAATCAAACTTTGTCCACCTCTGGCATTGGGAATAAACCTGACATTCACTTGTGCATTAGCCATTTTGATATAGAAAACTCTGAATTGCCATCGTATATATACTGTTAACTGTAAAAATTGTTTTGTTTATACCTTTGAAGTGAGAACACTATTTACCATATTGTTTACTCTAGTGATTGGCTACTCATTAATTGATGACCAGTAATCATTGCTAACATGCTTGTTTTGACAAACTTTGCTGGTAAACTAAGAATCATAAGCTGTGACTAGTCAACACTAATTACTGGTACTGACTATACTGAAGGTGTGAATTAGATGTGCTGGCAAAGTGAGATTAAATCTCTGATACATACCATCCTGCTGAAATAAACAAGAGCAACACTAACACGTGTGCTGATGCTCCTGAAGGTAGCAAAGTCGGACTTGCATGTAAATAAATAACTTCTGAATGTTTGAAGAGAATTGGTTCATCCAAACAACTTTGAATGAACGGAAATAAAAAACACTATGTTTCTTGTGTCATCCATATTTATATGAATATATCGATATATAGTAGGTTAAAATGACATGAAAACCTGCCCTGCAAACACGGGGCAGTACAGAAATAGTGGACTAGAAAAAATTGGGATAGTGGACAAAAAAAAAAACAAAAATTGGGCAGCACTTCCCCTATAAGACACTGGCCAGTAAGAATAAAGTTGAAATTGGCATCCATATTTATATGGTTATATCGATATGTAGTAGGTTAAAAGGACATGCAACATGACACGTAACCTCCCCACCAAGCACTGGGCAGCACAGAAATAGCAGACTAAAAAAAAATTGGCAGCACTGGCCAGTAAGAATAAAGTTGAAATTGGCATCCATATTTATATGGTTATATTGATATGTAGTTTAAAATAACATACAACCTCTCCTGCATGCACTGGGCAGTATAGAAATAGTGGACTAAAAAAAAATCAGGCAGCCCTTCCCCCACAGGCACTGGACAGTAAGAATAAAGCTGAAATTGGAAAATATGTGATTTTTTAATTCAAAAAGAGGCAAAACTCTTGCAAGAATGGTCGGAGTGAACCTCCAAATCGAACTTGACCTGTATTTTGACATTAGTAATAAGTAAATAAAATTTGAAATCGATTGGTGCGGTGAAACAATTTTAAATGGTCTGGAACCAAAATCACTTTAATTCTTGTGTCATCCATATTTATATGGAAATATTGATATGTAGAGGATAAAATGTCATGCAACCTCCCCTGCAAGCACTGAGCCGCAGAAAAATAATGAACTAAAAAAAAATTGGGCAGCACTTTGCCCTATAGTCTATGGTACAATTTACCTTAGTCAGAAACAGAGGCCAAAAACAAACAGGGGCCGTAACTCTACCAAACATGAATGGACAAAACGCTTGGTATGAGGGCATCCATTCCCCCAAGCTGCCTTATCACCATACCAAAGAACATTAGAATCCGACGACTGATGCTCGAGTTATAATACAAAATGTTCGGACAGACAGATGGATGGCTGGAGACCTCGACTATATATCCCCTCAAAAACGTTTCGGGGGCATAACAACATGCATCCTATTATCATCGTATAAAATATCATTATTAAAACAAAGGCCCCCTGGGGCGCTCACATGACATAACCATCATCTGATACATACCATCCTGCAGAAATAAACAACATGCATCCTATTATCATCTTATAACATATCAGTATCAAAACAAGAGGCCCCAAGGGGCCTTAATCGTTCACCTGACAAAGTGGTTCAAAGAACTATTTTGGATCACATTCAGTTAGTCATGGTTCATCAACACTACAGAGGAACGAAGTCATGAAATTATTCATAACTCTAGTGCCCATGTCAACTTTTTTCCTCCGCTTAATTGAACCCCAGGTGTGGGGTTGGTGGTTAGGGCTATTTTTTTAGGTGGTTGCATAAAATCACTCAAAATCTTTTAAAGCCAAACATTTTTTACATCTAACTACCCTCCCTAACCCCCCCTCCCCAAACACACACACACACACAAAGAAGGGAGGAGAGGACATAGGGTAAAAACATGTTTGCATAAAACCATTCAAAACCGGATCCAAAATTTTCAGCTTATAAAAAAAAAATTTTGCCTCAAAATTGAAAACGCATAAAAAATTCCAAAATTTTTTTTCTGAATTTCGGTCCAAAACTTTGGCAGTCCGTACTGGGCCCAAAATTTTCAGGCTAAATTTTTTTTTTTCCCGTCTCAAAATTGATCAAAATGCATAAAAACAACAAAAAAAAACCGACCAAAAAAACCCAATTTTTCTCGAATTTTAGTCACAAATTTCTAAGTCCAAACCAGACTCAAAATTTTCAATCCAGGGACCCGATTTGAACAAACTTGAATCTGACCCCTTAGAGATGATGTATACCAAATGTTAAAGGATTCCGACTGGTGGATCTGAAGAAGATTTTTAAAGAAATTTCCTCATATTGCACTTAGTTATTAGGGAGCCCAAATATTAACAGAGGAACTCGATTTGAACAAACTTGAATCTGGCCCTCAGAGATGATGTATACCAAATATGAGAGGATTCTGACACGTGAATCTGAAGAAGAAGATTTTTAAAGAATATTCCACGTATTGCACAAAGTTAAAATTTGGGTTCCCATAGGGAGCCCAAATATTAACCCAACGACTCGATTTCAACAAACTTGAATCTGACACCCCTAAAGATGTTGTATACAAAACATGAAAAGATTCTGACTGGTGGATCTGATTTTTAAAGAAATTTTCTCAAATTGCACAAAGTTAAACTTTGGGCTCCAATAGAGAGCCCAAATACTAACTCAGGGATCAGATTTGAAGATACTTGAGTCTGACCCCCATAGAGATGTTGTATACCAAATATGAAAAGATTCTGACTGAAGGATCTGAAAAAGATTTTTAAAGAAATTTCCTCAAATTGCACCAAGTTAAACTTTGGGCTCCTGTTCCGAACTTAGATAGAGAGCCCAAATACCCGTTTTGAACAAACTTGAATCTGACCTGACCCCCCCCCCCCCCCCCCCCCCCCCCCCCCACCCTAGAGATGTTGTATACCAAATGCCAAAAAATTTCAACTGATGAATCTGAAAAAGATTTTTAAAATATATCCCACTAAGTCAAAATTCAAATCTTAACCCAGGGACTTGATTTGAAGGAACTGGAATCTGACCCCCCTAGAGATGTATCACAAATATGAAAAAAAATTTAACTGGTGGATCTGAAGATTTTTTTGATTTGATTTTTTTTTAAAATTTATGGGTGCTATCAGAGTTATGCCCCTTGTGGCATGTCCTGTGGGTGCAGAAAGTTTATTTGAACAAACTGGAATTGACATATAAGGAACATGCACACCAAATTTGGTTCAATTTGGTCAAGTAGTTTGTGAGGAGAGGTCGATAATGCAAAGTTCCCGATGGACAGCAAATGTTAAATTCAGCTCCCTTTGGTTAGCTAACAAGAGGCCCCAGAGGGCGCTCACCTGACATAACGAGCATCCGATACATCACCATCCTGCTACAATATACAAAGTGCATCCTATTATAATCTTATAATATATCAGTATTAATACAAGAGGCCCCAGGGGGCCTGAGGGCGCTCACCTGACATGGTAGTCTAAATATCAAACCAGAGACTTGACTTGAATAAGCTGCATATGCACCTCCTAAGAAAAGCATATACCAACTAGATGAAGCGATTGTGCCCACACAATACACAGGATTTTCCTTCTATATTCAGTTCCTGCACTTTTACGTCCCAAAATTGAGATAAATGCAAAAAAACAGATTTTTTTTCCGTAAACAAAATATTTTTTCAGCCTAAATTTTTTATTCTTTCTTAAAACGCATAAAAACCAAAAAAACTAATTTCCGGATTTTGGTCCAAAGTCCCACCGAGACCCCAAACTATCAGTGTAAAAAAAAAATTTTTTTTTTGTCTTAAAATTGATCAAAACGCATAAAAAACAAAAAAAAAAATTAAGGATTTTGGTCCAAAATTTCTAAGTCCGGAACAGGGCCCCAAATTTTCAGTCTAAATATGAACCCAGGGACTTGGCTTGAACAAACTTGAATCTCACCCCCCAAAGGATGCTGCATACCAAATATCAGAAGATTCTTATTGGTAGATCTGAAGAAGATTTTAAAAAAATGCCGCTCAGGATCACAGATCCAATGTCGAGTTGTGACCTTGACCTTTGACCTGGCGAGTCCAAGGTCAATAGGGTTCTTCCTCGCACCAAGGCCAACACACCTATGAAGTTTCATGACTCTAGGTTGAACCACTATCAAGTTCTCATCTGGAAACCAATTGTTGCGATATACTATGTTCAAGGTCACTGTGACCTTGACCTTTGACCTGGTGAGTCCAACATCAATAGGGTTCTTCCTCGCACCAAGGCCAACACGCCTGTAAAGTTTCATGGCTCTAGGTTGAACCACTATCAAGTTATCATCCGGAAACCAATTGTTGCGATATACTATGTTCAAGGTCAGTGACCTTGACCTTTGACCTGGTGAGTCCAAGATCAATAGGGTTCTTCCTCGCATCAAGGCCAACATACCAATGAAGTTTCATGACTCTAGGTTGAACCACTATCAAGTTATCATCCGGAAACCAATTGTTGCGATATACTATGTTCAAGGTCACTGTGACCTTGACCTTTGACCTGGTGAGTCCAAGATCAATAGGGTTCTTCCTCGCACCAAGGCCAACACACCTATAAAGTTTCATGACTCTAGGTTGAACCACTATCAAGTTATCATCCGGAAACCAATTGTTGCGATATACTATGTTCAAGGTCACTGTGACCTTGACCTTTGACCTGGTGAGTCCAAGATCAATAGGGTTCTTCCTCGCACCAAGGCCAACACACCTATGAAGTTTCATGACTCTAGGTTGAACCACTATCAAGTTATCATCCGGAAACCAATTGTTGCGATATACTATGTTAAAGGTCACTGTGACCTTGACCTTTGACGTAGCGAGTCCAAAATCAATAGGGTTCTTCCCCTCACCAAGGCCAATCTACCTATGAAGTTTCATGAATGTGAGTTGAACCATTATCAAGTTATCATCCGGAAACCAATTGTTTAAGATTTACTATGTTCAAGGTCACTGTGACCTTGACCTTCGACGTATTATGTCCAAAATCAATAGGGTTCTTCCTCCCACCAAGACCAACCTACGTATGAAGTTTAATGAATGTGAGTTGAACCACTATCAAGTTATCATCCGGAAACCAATTGTTTACGCCCGCCCGCCCGCCCGCCCGCCCGCCATTCACCAAACTATAAGTCGAGTTTGACTTCGTCACAACTCGACTAAAAATATTCCTCATACTGCACTAATTTAAACATTTGGGCTCCCATAGAGAGCCCAAATATGGACCCAGGGAATTGATTTCAATAAACGTGAGATAAACAATCTTTCAAAGAAGTTATTATGTGAAATTTGAAGGCTTTTGGAGCAGTGGTTTGGGAGAAAAGTAGTCTTACATGTTTTTCCCATTACCCACAGCATTAAAAAATGATGACTCTGCACTTTTTCAAAGTCCCCCAAAAAGTACCCTATGATAAAACTGATAGCAATTTCTGGACCATTCCATTCTGTTGGTCCTACGGAAGCTTCACTCCAAATAAGAATTCTCAGTGCTGTGTAGTTTTGGAGATATGGGAGTTTTAATTTTTTTTTCTATTTTTAGCTCCTGCGGTTCCCATGGGGTGATGGGAAAAAAAACTGGGCATAAATTAAGCAATTATGACCCAATAAGCCCTCATATCAAATTTGGTTCAAATCTGCCTCTCGGTTTGGAAAATAGAAATTTTGGGAGAGGCAAAAATTCTTGCCCCTTCCGTAACGAAGGCAAATAATGCCCGACAAACTTCTCTCGATTCTAAACCTCAAAAGGACTCTGTATACCACATATCAAGTCTCTGCTACTGGTGGATCATTAGAAGATTTTCAAAAAATTTGGCCATTTTTTCTCCACAACTGTGCTCAATATGAGCTAAAACCTAATTTGCTTAAAAATAAAAATGCCCCTATATAACCACTACTTACATGAAATTTAATTAAAATGTGGCCAGTTGTTCAGGAGAAAGAGGCTCAAACACCACCTTCACGCAGGTCGACAGACAACGGACGAAGAGTGATAAGAAAAGCTCACCCTAACTTTCAATCAGGTGAGCTAAAAATGCAAGATGCTCAAAGAGGCCTGAGGCACTCACCTCACCATATTTATTTAATATGCCCCAAGGGGCCTGAGGCACTCATCTGATCCAAGTTATTTAACTAGTAGAGGGATAAATTATTTTTGGTGGTCTGAATTTATTTATTTATTGGTGTTTGAGGTCACATACTTCTGCCACAACATGGAGATAAAGTCAAGGTCAGTCAATCGATTATACCCCATGTTGCCTATTTTAGAGGATTCTCACCCCAAGCATTAGTAACTAGGTCTTATTTTACCAGTGAAACAGAGCTTGTTTACCAAAGTAAACAAGCACTGCCAATGCCAATGGCAATTTTTTTCTACCATTCCATCCTACTGGTTCTAAGGAAGCTTCATACCAAATAACAGTTCTCTGTTCTGCGTGATTTTGGAAATGTGGGTGTTTGAAAATATTTCCAAACATCTTGAACCTCCCATTTCGAAGGCAAATACTGTTCCCCAGTCGGCCCAATAATTTTGCTGTCGTATATCGGTCCAAACTCATTTTCGAACTCGATTGAGATATTGTTCTTAGAAAACCATATAAACCATACAACAAAAATGAATCAAATCGGTTGACGCTTAAACAGTTATCGAACTATCAAGCACAAAATTTACAAAAAAATGGCCAAGTCAGTCCAATAATTCTGTTACCTTACATCGGACCAGGCCTGTTTTCAAACTCGGTCAAGACATTGTTCCTTGAAACCCATGTGCCAAAAATCATTCAAATCGCTTGACTATTGGTTAAGTTATCGTGCTTTCAAGCTCAAAATTAGTTGATTTTAACCAAAGGTCTCAGCTCTTGTGAAAATCGTACATCGGACTGAGCCCATTTTCGAACTTGATCAAGACATTGTTCCTTAAAACACATGTGCCAAATATCAGTCAAATCTGTTGATGTTTGTTGAAGTTATCACACTATCACGCTCAAAATCAGTCGATTTCAACAAAGGGACATAATTCTTGTGAAAACCATACATCGGACGAAGCCCATTTTCTAACTTGAGCAAGACATTATTCCTCAAAACCCATGTGCCAAATATCAGTTAAATCGGTTGATGTTTGTTGAAGTTATCATGCTATGAAATTCAAAACTAGTCGATTTTAACAAAGTGCCATAATTCTTGTGAAAACCATATATCAGACCGAGCCCATTTTCGAACTCGATCAAGACATTGTTCCTTAAAACCCATGTGCCAAATATCAGTTAAATCGATTGACATTTGTTGAGTTGAAGTTATTGCACCATCAAGCTCAAAATTAGTTGATTTTAACAAAGGGCCGTAACTCTTGTGAAAAAGCATGGACACGCCCTATATGTGTCATCAGGTGTTAAACATGCATATCTAGTCTCATGCCAAATATAAAAATTCATTCAGAAACTAAGTTATAAGCAAAAATTTTGTGTTGCCCGTCCGACGACCAATGCTCGCCATACCAATAGTCGATTTTTTTTTTGTTGAAAACTCGAATAAAAAATGCCTAATTGACATGGGGTTGGGGGATGATGGGTAATAACAGTAAAAAAAAATTTACACATGTACTCACTCTAAATCCTTCAAAATGCATTTTGGAGCAAAGAAAAAAAAATTGCCTAATTGGCACGGGGGTGGGGGGAATAACTCAGACAATTTTCATTGGATAATGGTGGTCATCAAACTTGAGGCAGACATTGTTCCCAAAGAGTTATATATGCCACAAAAAATTGATATCCGGTTACTAATGTACAAGTTATTCCATAAACATGCATAAAACGATATTTTTTAACAAAGAACAGTAACTCTCAAAATTTTCATCGAAAATTGACAGTCATCGAACTTAACGTAGACATTGTTTAACAAAGGGCAATAACTCCAATTTGGACAGATGGACAAATGGACAGAGCTCGATGCTTTTTCTATCCTTTGGGGGGGGGGGGGGGGGGATAATAACACTTTGTCTGGCCGCTTTTGCCATGGTTCTCGGGTGAGGTTATGGTTATCCCAAATGCCTCTCTATTCCCACACCTCTTTCCTCCCAACACTCAGAGATGAACTGCTTGAAGATATCCCGTACCCCATTCTCCCGGATAAGCACATTAACCATCTCCATTGTGTCATCCACTAACCACATGTCCTTCATTCTCCCATCCGACTTCCAAATTATATGCCCAGGGAATCTTATTCTGGTGGACTGGCATTTTAGTCATTCTAATAGAAAGTAGTAGTGAAATAGTTAACCGGATAATCGGTTTGAAACCTGTTAGCTATCTAACCAATTAGAAAAACCGTCAACCAGTTATCCGAAATACCGATAGTGATCGTCATTCCACGTTTAAGATGTAGTAAATCTGCCGCATCTCCTTTTTGATAGATTACACATCGAAGCCATGTTGTATATATCGAGAAATAATCGACTTTGCTGTTCACGACTTTGTTAATGAACGGCAGTTACCGTGAGTAATGAGTAATCTCAGAAACTATTCCGTAGTGTGAATACAAATGAACTAAAACGTTCGTTTGTATACACACTATGGAATAGTTTGAGAATACTGCTTTCCATTTCCAATAGTTTTGATCCCATATTCGGTGAAATAATGGCCACGAATAAACGGATATTATCCGGTTATAACTCTCGGTTAGTTGGTTACGAAAATGAGCCAACCATTTCAGCCCTAATAGAAAGTGTTTCAGGGCCCCCTTTACATCCAAGTTACATATTTGGCACTCCCCTTCACCATCTTTCCCAATTTTCCCCAAATCTTCATCGACTGCTACCTCAGCTTGAGCAAGTTTCATCCCCCAGACCTTTGCGGGAAAGAAGCGCGATCGCACCTCTAAATTGTACACCAGGAGCGCTAAAAATCACGCCCCTGTGCGCGCTTTGTGTTAGTTGAGCAATCTGAACGTAATGGTCGGGACCCGACCAGTATTTTCAGATTGCTCAACTCGCTTTGTGTATAAAAGAAATTCACTGTCATAACTCTTGTTTGTCATAATGATATATAATCTGATGCTTAAATACATGAAATAACCCCCAAACCTGGTATTTTACATGTTGATAATAATTATAATCGAGTCAAATCTCCGTTGCGCTAGGTAAAGAGATATTGATATTCTTGTTGAAATTTTCCTTTGAGAACTATTTCATTCAACATCGCATAAATTATATCCAATTCTCCTAAAATTATAATATCTCAGCTAATCAGGATGCTGAATGTGTTTGCGTCATAGCACACTGAGCTTTGGGTTATCTGATTGGACAGTCAATAGAAACTGAAACAATTCCCTGTCACATGGTTGTGTTGGAAAATCGAAATGTCAACTTTCTAAACCACGTTGTTGAATTCTTCCACAAAAATGACTCGATATATTTTATATTTCAAATTCACGAATGAAACGGGAAATATGAGGACGGAATATTTCACATAGACAAACAACCCCCGATCCATTACTGTTCTGCCTACTGGTACAAGGTATACCAACATTTATTGATCAAAATACGATGCCAAGTTATCAGAATCACCCAATTTTCGTGACACTTGTGTTGCACTTGTGTGTCCACCCCAAGCAGACTGGTTGGAGCAATAACACCTAATTTTTTATTCCGTCCAGTTTGGGAGTATTAAGTAAACTAAATCACAATTATCAATTCATGCTTCATGGCTCATAGCAAGTTTTTTTGGAAGCGTGCGCCTCTGGATGCAAAATAACAAGCGCGATTTTTCGCTCCTCTACAAAATATTCCCGCAAAGGCCCCCCCATCCCATCATGATACTCTTCAAAATCTGACTTTTCTTTATAATGCAAGCCACCCAAAGACCTCTTTGCTTTGACCTCCTCCCACCAATTTCGATTACAGTTCACCATCACTCTTTCTCTTTCTCTGCCTTTTTTTTTACTTTGGGTTGTCTCTATTTCTAAATTTCTAAGAACCTCAGCTATGAATTTCTCATCCCGATTGTCCAATATTCCAAATACATCAACAAGGCATGCCTGCGTTACTTGAACTGTTCCGAACATATATGACCAACAGCATTAAAAACATTCAAACTTTTTACAAGTTTTCCAAGCAAAAGTTGTATTTGTACAGGGGGGTTTACAAATAAAAACAAGAGGCCCCAAGGGGCCTGAAGCGCTCATCTTGAACAGAACACAATTTAAACAGAGTCCAAGAATGAGTCTCCATAGTCTCCTGGAGTCCCTCAGGAGTGACAAAAATAATCTGGGCATCATGCCTTTTCTTCAGTTGATCATAAAGTAAAATGTAGAGCTCCCCTATGAAGCCCATTGATACAAGCTATGTGGATTAATCTTAGTTACACACCTCTAGAGGGTACTGAATAAAAAATTTTTAATTCTTCAGCAAAATGGCCAATTCCGGCTCCCATAGAGAGCCCAAATATTAACCCAGGCTCTTGATTTGAACACAGTTGAATCTGACTTCCCTGGAGATGTTGTGTACCGAATATGAAAGCATTCTGACTGTTGGATCTGAAGAAGAGAAATTGTAAAGAAATTTCTTCGAATTCAAATTTGGGCTATCATAGCGAGCCCATATATTAACCTATGGATCTGATTTGACCAAACTTGAAACCTCTCCCCCCCCCCCCCCCCCCTCTCCCCTAGAGATGTTGTATGAAAGCATTCTGCCAAGTGGATCTGAAGAAGATTTTTGAAGAAATTCCCTCATATTGCACTAAGTTAAATTTCATGTTCCCATATAGAGCCCAAATATTAACCTAGGCACGCAAAATGAACAACCTGCAATCTGACCCTCCCTAGAGATGTTGTACAGTAGAATCTGTCATCAGAGACTGCCCTTTGGGCCACACAAAAGTGGTCTCTCAAGACAGGTGGTCTCTCAAGACAGGTGGTCTCTCATAACAGGTTTCAGGTTTTCTCAAGTCAGTGAATAAACAACCACAAAATTCAGAAATGGAGAAGAATGAATTTTTGTAATTACTTTGTAGTTGTTCTTTTTTATGAAGTTTTTGTAACAAATTGAAATGGACTGTCATAAAAATTATAAAAATAAATTAGTGTTGAAAATCTTCATTGAAGATTTTCAACACTAATTTATTTTTATAACAGTCCATTTCAATTTGTTACAAAAAGATTTTCAACACAAATTTATTTTTATTCCTATCTGTCACATTTCAGATATGTATGAATTTGTTTATTCAGCAATAATCCTAATCTTTTCACAGGAGTCTTATAAAAACATCTCAATCTTTAATGAGTTAGCAACTGAAACCTAATTAAGAGCTTTTAACCCTTTACCCAACGAATCGCCCGCATCCGCCCGCGTAATATGCAAATTTCAGCAGTTGAAAAAATATTATTTTTCAAAAAAATTCAACAAAACCATATCATGTGACCCCTCATTGGAACGAGCTCGTCGAGCTCGTTCCAATGCGGGTTCACATGATATGGTTTCGTTGAATTTTATGAAAAATTTGAAAAAAATGATATTTAAAATAATACATTTTTATATCGTCTGCGTTGGGTAAAGGGTTAATACTTTTAATTATGTTAGTATAATCACAATGGATTTTCCAATTCCAGAACAGGTAAAAAGTTTTTGTCATGGTTTCAGTCTTCAAAGAGGCGGTCTTTCAAGACAGGTCTATTATGGCATAAAAACACAAGTTGGTACCAGGTCACAGTGGTCTCTCAAGACAGGTGGTCTCTCAAGACAGTAGGTCTCCCATAGCAGGTCCATTATAGAGTAAAACCAATCGGTGCCTGGTAGATGTGGTCTCTCAAGACAAGTGGTCTCTCAAGAGTGGTCTCTCAAGACAGGTTTAACTGTGTACCAAATATGAAAGCATTCCGACTGGTGGATCTGAAGAAGAAGATTTTTAAAGAAATTTCCTCATATTGCTACAATAGTGAGCCCAAATATATACCTAGGGATCTGATTTGAACAAACTTGAATCTGACCCCCTTAGAGATGTTGCATACCAAATATCAAAGCATTCTGACTGGTGGATCTGATTGAAGAAGATTTAAATAACCCACCATACTGAACAAAGATCAAATTTGGTCTTCCATAGGAAGCCCAAATATTAACCTAGGGACTTGGCTTGAACAATCTTGAATCTGACCCTCATAACAATGATGTATACCAAACATTAAAAGATTCTGACTGGTGGTTCTGAAGAAGATTTTTAACGAATATTCCCCATATTACCCTATGTTAAAACTTCGAGCTCCTGCAGAGAGCCCAAATATGAACCAATGAGCTTTATTTCAACAAACTTTTATCTGACCCCCCCCCCCCCCCCCCCCTATGAATGCTGCATACCAAATATCAAAAGATTCTGATGATTGGTTCTGGAGAAAAGATTTTTTTAAATTTTTGCAAATATACTGACTCAGCATTTTTTCGATGCCCATTACAGAACACCCTAACATAACCGATGGCAATTTTTTTTTTACCATTCAATTCTACTGGTCCTAAGGATATTTCATACCAAATAACAGCTCTCTGTTCTGTGTGGTTTGGGAAATTTGGGCGTTTGAAAGTATTTCTATTTTTAGCTCCCAGGGTTCCCATGGGGATGCGGAAATTTTTTTTTTTTTTTTTGCATGGGTCAAGTACTTAGGACCCAATAATACCACAAACCAGATTTGATTCATACCGGACCTTCAGTGCAGAAAATAGAAATTTGGGGCAGGGCCAAAAATCTTACCCCTCATATTACAAAGCCAAATTTTACTTCACGAACTTCGTTTGAACAAACTTGATTCTACACCTCATATGGAAGCTCCATAGCAAATATCAAGTCATTGTACACACTGGTTCTTGAGAAGAAGATTTTAAAAATATTTTGGAGCATTTTCCCCCACTCCCTCCCTATAAGGCTGGGCATGTTGAGTTGAACAAAATGAAATGTCCCTTTGGGACCATCACTCACACAAACTTTCACTTGAACTGGCCCAGTGGCTTTGAAGGAGAAGACCAAAACATGGTGTTGACGGACGACGGACAGAGAGCGATGAGATTATTGTATCTAAAAATACAGATACTGTATATACTAGGTTGGAAAAAAGCTGGAAAAAAGCAGAACTTCAGACTGCCCCATACGCATGGTCCAAATCTTTTTTCTCCTGTAGTTGGGACCCGCCCCACAACACACAAGATGTAATTTTGACAATTTGAATTGTATTCCAAGTATTTCACAAAATCTACCATAGGGTGTGAAGCATCCTGCTGTCAGTGATTTCAATCTTGAAATTTCTAACCGCTGAGTTTTTTTTAGTTTTTTTTTCAGGGGGGGGGGGGGGAGGGGAGAAAGAGATCCCCCTTCTGTGGTGCTCCAGGGGCTCTACAGTCCCCCAAAGACGCCACCCTCTTCCCACCCTCGCGTCAACTTTCTCCTCTAAGCTTGGCTTGTCTGGGAATACTTTTACACACCCATTCGCAGAGTACAGCCCTTCCCAGGTTGGAGAATTTCAGGCACCACAAGTCTCCCTCACCCATCTCAATGAAAATGTTCTTGCCTGGGTGATGAAAAAAAATTAATGCACAGGTCATCAAGGAACATGATTTTCTACAAGGTGTGATTATACATAATCAAATTCAGCTATACTATGATTGTAGCTGAATTACATGCCCCCCCCCCCCCCCCCCCCCCCCCCCCCATCAAAGAGGATGAAATCTCGTGCTCCCCCCTCCCTAAATATAAAAAACATTTTTTTTATAAAGCTTCTTTTCTGGCTCCCAAGGTGGGTGGAAGAAGAATAAGATACACTAAGGCCACGGCGGTATACACCACTCCTGCCCTTTCCGTCATTCAACTTTGGTTTTTGTTTTATTTATTTCTGCTTTATTTTTAAAGATTTTGTTAAAAAGTTAAAAACTTAGGACTTTCTTCACTTCTTCAATTGAGATGTAGTAACTTTTTCAGTTTTTCTCTCAGGAATGTGGAGGATAGATGATATAGAGACTGAAAACAGTACTCATGCGTAAGATTGTGAGAGTGAAGTGACCCTACCCTCACGAAGCATGTTACAAACATTTTTTCTAACATTGATTTCAATATTAAACTCGGATGACCCCAAACATATGTAAAACACAAATACAAATTAGTTTGTCGAAGTCTAATGTTATTGAAGTAGCTCGGATGGGGAGGGGCAGTTAGTCACATCTTGAATAGCCAGGTTAATATTCCTAGCTCGGATGGGGAGGGGCAGTTAGTCACATCTTGAATAGCCAGGTTAATATTCCTCCAGATTTCAATGAGTATAGGCTTGAAATTCACAGACAATGAAAGTTTGAAATGAGTGCATTTTCCGTGAATGTTGTGAGCATCCTGCAGACATATACAGAACCACACTTATGTTTGAATGGGTTAACGATTACTGAACGAGAGCGAGTGGCGCAGGGATACCACGAGAGCCGGTAGGCTCGAGTGGTTATCCCAGCGCCACACGCTCGAGTTCAGTAATCGTTAACCCATTCAAACATAAGTGTGGTTCTGTATTTATTACATACCCAACCCTGAAAAAGAATTCACTTTAATTAATCGCTAATTTAATTAAATAGTCGACGATTTGAATGGTTGAAAGAATTTTAGAGAGAAACGGGCAATTTTGTCAGAGAACCAGTCTTAAGTCTTTGACCTTGCCACTTGTAGAATCGCTGTTGATTCATTTTGTTCCCCAAAAAATGTCAGTCCGACAGGGTCCGGCCACTTAAAACTCAAAAGATTGCGTTCATCATATCAGACGTCACAAATTATGAGGTCTGAAATGTGTTTTCAAAAGTGTGTGTGCAGGCATCATTATATCTGGAGGATGGAAAATGTACAAGGATTTTAATTTAAATACAGTGCGAACAGGCCGCTCTGTTTAAATTTTGTGCTTTTTAAACTGAAAGTGAAACTAAAATAGAAGTTTGAACTCGGATTGAGTTTCATGCACTACTGCCACTAGGCTATCGCCGAACGCATGAGGACATCGGTCATTTCTGTTCTGCACTGTAACAAAAGTACATATTGGACAAGAAAAGGCATTTTGTGCAATAAATTAACCTCCCGGGGCATTCATTCAATCGTTCAGAGTCACTGAGGCAGTTTGAGATTCCATTCTGAGTGAACTTTGCAGTCTTGGTAAGTTAGCACTTTATTTTTCAACATTATAAAGCTTCTGGCTTGAAATTTAGCCTTCTTTTTATTTACCTCAAGTCTTGATAACTTTTGTTTGAAATGGGCTGCACTTACAAAATAAAGGCTTTAGGTTGTCCATATTTACTACAGATAGGCATGTGTACAAAGGGAGAAATATATTGCACAATAACTTCAAGAAAAGGTCATGTCTTGTCTCCACAAGTAATTTAGTTTGTACACCTTTTTTACCCCCCCCCCCCCCCCCCCCCCCATCTATAACCTGACAACATTTTCTCGAAAGCTAATGAAATGAGTATCCAGCATTAGTCAGAGGCTCAAAGAGAAATAAGGGAGGGGGGGGGGGGGGGGGTTCTCGCAGTAAACTTATTTTGGTTGATAATATTTTCAAAGATTGATTAATGTTTACATTATTTTGTGCTAGTAATAAAACTATACTTCACCAGTTTGTTATCTGAACGGTTCTGTCAATATTTTTTTCTTGGTATCTGGTTTCAAAACAAAATAATTTTTTATGTGTCTGCTCCAATATCTTGTCAATCTTATTGGTGGGTGGTAAGGGTGGAATTGGTGATAGTTAATCAGTAACTGCATGTACTAGCTGCCAAAACATCTCAAGGCGCTTTCGGCGTATCGCCGTCTGTTTTACCTCTTCATGGTAACCAGTTTTCAAGATTGATTTAGTCTTGCTTCCTGAGAACTGCTTCAACTTAACATGCTCTTCAAAGTATGTTTGCATTGGCAAACGGGCTGCTTCATTGCCGAAGAGTGAATCGAATAGGATTACACAGTAGACCTCGTATCGACTCGTCGGCAGCATGCAGCGGTGAGGGCAACATTGTAACAAAATTTTATGGGAACTGTACAAGTGGCTGGCTGAAATATCAAACCCAATTGGACTTTTTTGCTCTGAAATTAATCAAGTTTTCCTCGGTTTTCAATAACGGAGCAAAGGTTGAGTTTCACTGTTCAATTTATTGGCAGAGATCATGTGTCTTTCCTGACTTTCAATCGTTTTTAGCACAGTTGTGCATCAAACATTTTGGTATGAGAATCGGTAATTCCGACAGATAAATATAGCCGATGGTTCTCATTGGTTATGTTTCACTGAACGCTGCAAACTATGAGAACCAGTCTATCGAGAGAACTTGTGCACGCAAAGGGTACTTTTTATCGGATCGCACTAGAGCTTTCTGTTTAAAATTACCGCATGCCCCTAAAATCCATGTGATCGTGACAAATACAGTCGCAGGTGTGTAATAAAGTCAAATATGACTGATCGAGGACCTGTCGCCAGCTATTCCAACCCCAGACTGTATTGAATCTGTTTCCTTGCAAGACATATATGTGAAACCAAAGATGGTTAGCCCATTTTCCCAAACTTGATTTCAATGCGATTTGTGAGATCTATTATTTCATTTGTGGTCGAGCGTGCATGCTTGTTTGCATGAGTAAGTGTGTGTGCCAGCCAAAGTCCACTCAAAATTTTGTGAGAGAAGTTTTGGCTCTTCATTCAAGGAGAAATTTGTTTCAGGCTTCTTGTTGGCAATTTTGGCAAAATGGAAGTAAAGTACTGATATTCTGGCAGAAACATACTTTTGAGCTTGAGTTTTTGATAAGTAATCCATGTTGGATTAAATGAAAGTGTCAATGACACTGTAGCTCAATTTGTGTAAGACATGTACATGTATAGTATGTGACACAGCAATGGCACACATCTAGGTAATGATCTGATAACAAAGGTACATATAAAGTATTGTAACGGTCTGTACATAAATGCTGACCGTAGCCTGTAACAAATGTATAGGTAAAGGTGGGCGACAGTTAGAGGCTAAACTAGAAAAGAAATCTCGGAGTCCCAGAGTGGGTCTGACTGAACACCAAAATATTTGTTTTCATAGCACAGTGATAACAAAGGCACCCCAAAACACTTGTTCCTGTTCCAAGGTGATAACAAAGGTACTCAAGAAGTTTTGTGAAGATCAGTTCATAAATACAGCCTATAGCCCGAGCCGTATTAACATGTGCACTTACTGTGTATAAATCGCACCGAATAAATCAAAGTTCATCTAATTAGCATAATTTCTGCACGAGAAAAAACCTGTATTATATGTGATGTATTTCATGTTACTAAACATTCATTCAAAAATTTATTCAAATCAGAACCTTCATATAGAAGTTCGGTACAAAAAACTGATTGCACTAATTTTGTTTTCATAGCACAGTGATAACAAAGGCACCCAAAAACACGCTTTCCTGTCTCAAGGTGATAACAAAGGTACCCAAGAAGTTTTGTGAAGATCGGTTCATAAATACAGCCTCTAGCCCGAGACGTATTAACATGTGCACTTACTGTGTATAAGTAGCACTGAATAAATCAAAGTTCATCTAATTTGCATAATTTCTGCACGAGAAAAAAACCTGTATTATATGTGATATATTTCATGTTACTAAACATTCATTCAAAAATTTATTCAAATCAGAACCTTCATATAGAAGTTCAGTACAAAAAACTGATTGCACTAATTTTGTTCTCATAGCACAGTGACAACAAAGGCACCCAAAAACACGTTTTCCTGTCCCAAGGTGATAACAAAGGTACCCAAGAAGTTTTGTGATGATCGGTTCATAAATACAGCCTCTAGCCTGAGCCGTATTAACATGTGCACTTACTGTGTATAAGTAGCACTGAATAAATCAAAGTTCATCTAATTTGCATAATTTCTGCACGAGAAAAAAATCTGTATTATATGTGATGTATTCCACGTTAAACATTCATTAAAAAATTTATTCAAATCAGAACCTTCATATTGAAATTCTGTACAAAAAATTGATTGCACTAATTTTGGTACAAAATGGCTGCCGGTGGTCATCTTGAATTTTGGACCGCACCCAAAAACACTTGTTCTCGTCCCACGGTGATGACAAAGGTACCCAAGACGTTTTGTAAAGATCAGTTCATAAATACGGCCTCTAGCCTGAGACGTATAGAAGTTGTGTACAAAAAACTGATTGGACTTAATTCTGGTACAAAATGGCTGCTGGCAGCCATCTTGAATTTTGGACCGCACCCAAAAACACTCGTTCTCGTCCAGGGTTCCTGCACCAAATTGAGAAGTGAATTCCAGGAGTTTCCAGGAGGTTCAGACCAATTTTTTAAGGAGTTTTCAGGAGTGAGCTGGGTGATATTCAAGGGTTTTCAAGGAGAATAACGCGACCATGTGTTGGGAAGAAGGAAAAATGTTTGGAGTTGAATTAATCCAGTGAGCAACCGACTCGAATTTTCCAAAATTCCAGGAGTTTCCAGGAGGTGCTTCAAAATTCAAGGAGTTTCCAGGTCCTTGGGAGGGGGGTTTCATTACGTGTACACTCCATATAAAAAAAATATTCCAATGTCGACTGAGTGCGTTATGTATGATTATATAACAGCAGGTATTTACTCATTAATCAGTGTTGATTGGGAAAACACCTCGCAATTTACATAATACGTTTTCTTCACTAAATCCTTTCTCTGTGCCTGAAATGTTTTTGGAGATAATTTTCTGGATCAAAAGAATCCTTTAAATGTGAAAATCGGTTCAATAATTCACGTTTTGTGTTCTAATGAATCTTTAAAAAAAATGTGAATTTTGACGATCCCGTGAAGCAGTGTGGCTCTTCCATCTATTGGATTTACATGATATAAATAGTCTGAACTCGCTTAATCGAGGTCATTGTTGTTGAAAAAAAACATTCTGATTCTCAACCGAAATGGACGGGTACAGATAACTACACATTTTTCTTTTGAACATACTGCAATTTATCTGCTTTTCGCCCGGGATATAACATCATAATCCGCCCAAATGTTAAATTAAAAACATATTTTTTATTCTATCTGACAGCCGCTATGGAACCCCAGACACGGGGGAGATTATCTTCAAAACACGGATCAGATCCAATTTGGGTAAACCCAATCCGTGCTTCTCTCATCTTTTTCCTGGAGCTACTTCAAAACACGGTATCATAATTCAACTCGGGACCATTCCGATCGATGAAGTGTGTCTCCACGGGAACGAAATGACGCCACCCAGGAATACATTACTTGAGTTTATGGTCATGAGAACAACGTCGTGACATCTTATTCAACCCAGGGAATCGGTCATATCAGCGGTGACTGATATTGGTGATAAAACGAGCTTTGGCTCCCATTCTTTTTTTTTCTTTTTTTTTTGGAGGAGGAGGGGGGCTGATTTTGAAAGATTAGTGCCAAAATGCATGCTCTATTCAATTCGGCGGAACTCAAACCGTTCTCACCCTAACTCGGTGGTAGTGTTGCGGCATCATACTATGATGTGGATAATGAAACAGTCCACCAATAATATTAGCAACAAATAATAAAAAATAAATAAAGCTTGATGAGACGCATGTTCATAGCTAATATTATTGGACTACTTGATCAAGACATCGTGTTAAGCACTAAATATCCAAAGTTTCAACTAATGAAGTCTCTTATTTGTAGCTAATATCATTGGACTCGTGACCGCACAAGCACTAAATTTCAGGAGATTTTAAAAATGTTTCCTGTGAATATTTTTATATTTGGGGGATGTGTATATGATGAAACATAGCAAGTGTTTCGTTTCTTTAACATTTTCTTGGGATTAACAACAAACAAAGGATTTAATTTAACACGCCACTGAACAGAAGTAACTAATTGAGCATAATTGTATACTGGTATGTCATATGTTCATACACCTTTTCTAAGGCTAATTTACTTATATTAATCTGTCAAAGGGCCGAAGCATTTGAAGCATCTATTGAAAAGAAACCCATGCTGGCTGGGGAGAATTATTATTACCAAAACACCAACATAACAGCCGACAGCGTCTGGCCAAAATGTTATCAGTCTACCCAGTTTCCAGCCACGAAAATAAACATACTATTTTCAAGAAAAAACGTACCAAATGCTAGGAAGATAAATCCGGTGATCCAATAGTCTCCACCCGCCTACAGGACCGGGTGGCACTTGCAAGATAAATTCTTAATAACAACTAAAAATCTGAATTTGTTTGTCTCAAAACAGAGCTTGGGACCCCTCAATGGAAAGACTCAAAATCCACTAGCTCGTTCCAATGAAGGGTCATAAGCTATGTTTTTTGAAACAAAAACTTAAACATAATAAATTTGAATGCAGATTTTTGTATAGCCTGAGTGCTGGCCAAATTCGGCCATTGGCATTGTGAATTTAGTGAATTTCCATATTTTGTTTCAGTCACATAGTTTATGGCCCCTCATTGGAATGCTTCCCTCCACCGTTAATGAGGGCCACAAGCTGTAAAAAAGGAAAATATATAAAATTTTAAGGGAGAATTTTTCCAGGCGCGGCGGATCAGATTTAAAAGTGGAGAGATTATACTGTCGATCGCTGACTCACGGGAGGCGTGAATACGCCATGGTTACGGGGGTGGGGTGGGGGGGGGGGTGGGGGGGGGGGGGGGGGGCAGAGACAGAGAGAGAGAGTGTGTGTGTGTGTGTGTGTGATGGACGTGGAAGCAAATGTGGGCAAAATCTACGTTTAAGGGGCAAATATCTACCCCTCCCCCGGCCCCCAGTGACGCCACCAATTTTTCATGCCTTTTTCAGATATTGGAAGTTGACAAGAAAATCCCATTGTGGGTGCCTTCCACTTCCCAAACTGCACTATAAATTTGTTTACCGTAGGCCATGATTCGTATGTCTCTTGCTTCTAAAATTTCATGATTCCGAAAACTGAACTTAATTTGAAAAAATCCACCCGAGTTGTTACGAAAAATGACCGGAAGGAGTAGATGGATTTATTTATTAATTCTGTTTCATTCTCAATTTAGTTCGTCAAAAAAGAATTACTGAGGTAAACGTGAAGCAGCTTATCTGCAACGATTTTAAATCATATGCCGAGTTCGTAATGATCCCGAGTCTGAAAAATAGGGGCCGCACTTCGTAAAGACAGGATGTATCGCCGAGACTGTCACATTATTGTTCTAAAAAACATAGCAACGCACAGAATTTGTATTATTTTAAAATCCTTCCTCTATTTGGTAATTTTATTTAAAAGTGTCTCAATGAAATGTTTCGAGAATGAAGGTGGACAAGACATGTTCGAAGTTGTTACCTTTAATTATACAGGGGGGAATCCAAATGACATATCGGCAAAACATTTTATTTTAATACGGAAACAAGTCGAATATCTCGAAAAATATTGGGCGAATTGTTTAAAAGCGGACATTTTTCCAGGGTACAATGATCTGGAAAAGACAGATATAATATTTTTATGTCATTATTTTATGAAATGCAGGTTTTAGAAATTCACTGACTGAAGACTAATATTGCTAATCAGGTTCAGACTCTGGAAGAAATTTCTCGTCGAGCACTAATTGATTATGTAATGCTTCTCTCCTAACCGCACTTGGGTACCCCACTTTTCTACACAAAAAGTGGGGTACGCGAAGTGCGGTTTTATATGGAGTGTACACGTAATGTTGAAATTCAAGGACTTTCAACGAATTCAAGGAGGCGCGGGAACCCTGTCGTCCCAAGGTGATAACAAAGGTACTCAAGAGGTTTCGTGAAGATCGGTTCATCAATACAGCCCCTAGCCCGAGACGTATTGACATGTGTACTTATTGTGTGTAAGTAGCACTGAAAAATTTGTATTATATGTGATGTATTCCATGTTACTAAGCATTCAGACAAAAATTTATTCAAATCAGAACTTTCTTACTGAAGTTTTGTACAAAAAACTGATTGCACTAACTAAGGTACAAAATGGCTGCCGGTGGCCATCTTGAATTTCAGACCGCACCCAAAAACATTTGTTCTCGTCCCACGGTGATAACAAAGGTATCCAAGATGTTTCGTAAAGATCGGTTCATAAATATGGCCTCTATTTTTTTATTTTTTTTTATTAGGGTTTAACAACACATTAACAGCCAGGGTTATATCATGTCGGTGACAGTTTTACAGGCGGAGGAAGCCGGAGTATCCGGAGAGAACCACCGACCAACAACGAGCAGCTGTCAGCTCTCCAACATCGTAACTCTGAACTCTGCACTGCGGCACAGGCAGGATTCGATTGGTTGAAGACATGCGCACCTACGTGCAGTAGGCCTTAGTACACAGAGTCATCGTGCCCCCATGCAGGCAATCAAGGTTAAGTGCCTTGCCAATGGACACAATGCGGGAGCGTGAATCAGTCTCTGAAATGGTCACCCATCCAACTACTAACCATGCTCGACATTGCTTAACTTTGGTGATCTGATGAGAATCAGTTACGACGACGCCACCCAATATGGCCTCAAGCCCGAGCTGTATTGGCATTTGCAGTTACAGTGCTGAAAGTAACACTAATAGATCAATGTTAGTCTAATTGGTATAATTTGTGCACGAGAAAAAAACCCGTATTATATGTGATGTATCCCATGGTACTAAACATTCATACAAAAAATTATTCAAATCAGAGCTTTCATATGGAAGTTCTGCGTAAAAATTTGATTGCACCTAATTTTGTACAAAACGGCTGCCAGTGGCCATCTTGATTTTTGGACCAGACCCCAAAACACTCGTTCTCGACCCACTGTGATAACAAAGGTACCCAAGAAGTTTCATAAAGATCGGTTCATAAATATGGCCTCTAGCCCGAGCCGTGTTGACGGCACGACTGATGGACAGGCAGACAACAGGCCATGACAATACCTCAAATTTGGCTTCACCAAAGTTGAGCTAAAAATGGTCCATGATTTGGTTGTTCAATCAGTAAGAAATCTGTCAAAGTCAGTAGTTTGGTCTGGTGAAAAATGTGGGAGTTATCTCCACTCCAACCAGTGAATAACTTTAACCCTGCTACAGAACTTTCCCCGGAAAGGAATTTAAGGCAAATTTATTTATTTATTGGTGTTCAAGGTCACATACTTATGCACAATGGCTAATCGTTTTATGGGTGGAGGAAATCAGAGTACCCGGAGAGAATTGACGAGCAACTGTCAGCTCCTCAACATTCTATCTCTGTTCAAGCTCCGCTCATGTAGTATGTAGTATGTCTTAGTACACGGCGTCATCGTGCCCCCATGTAGGCAACCAGGATAAAGTGGCTTGCCCAAGGACACAATGCAGGTCATCCAGAATGGGGATCGAACTCAGGACCTCTAGCATAGAAGTCCAACAGTCTTCCACCGAGTCACCGCGCTCCCCATTTTAGGCAAAAAACCATAATATTAAATCATTCACAGCTCTGCTTTCGTACTGAATGTTTTGAAAGCTGTTACTACATTTATCAGTGTGAACCTCAAAATTTTATTTAGAAAGTATCTACAGTATTTTTTCCATCACATTTTTATTAATTTATTTTTAATGAAATGGTCATTACTTTGTGGTTATAAGTTTTACTCCGTCCGAATTTTTTAACAAACATAATGATGTCTCAAATGGTTCAGATTTATTTTTGATTTGTATCCAAATCCATCAAAACACAACTCCTTGCTTGACATCACCAACAACCTAGAATCCCTCAGGTGAAAACAGATTATCTGTTTCATCATTGGAAAACAAACGTGTCAGCTGCTCGTGATAAATGACAATGGCGGTGAGCTTTTGCGTGAAATCAAGGGGAAATGAAAGCCCACCAATAAGGTTGTACAGTAGAACATGTCTTGAGAGAACACCCTTTTTGCCAGGTAAAGGTGGTCTATCAAAACAGGTGGTCTCTCATGACAGGTCCATTACCGAGTAAAACAACCAAATGGGACAAGGTCACTGTGGTCTCTCGAGACAGGTGGTCTCTCAAAAAAGGTTTTACTGTAATGTGAAAATTTGCTCATGCACCTATTCTTTAATTTCAGTTGTTGTTTATAATTGAAAAACAAACAGAACAGGAGATACGCGAAATAGTCTTTTTTTACTTTATCTGTTCAAAGCTGGACCTCCTCATGTTAAGGGCTCCTGTTCTGGGGTCATAAAAAGTCAGAAATATACCTTTAAGAGTTAATCAAGTACATGCCAATCATCCGATAATACAATAGAGCAAATTTGGATTAAATTTGCCAAGCACATGTTTAAATTGAACCAGAGTGTTAAAACATAAGGCACTTCTGTTTCAGTATGAGACCACTTCCTAATGTTGAGATGAAGATATTTCCTTAAGTGCTCAAAGTTCCTTTGAAAGGTGCACAAAGATTCTTTGAACACTATTAAATAAATATACCTGTGTAATGATACTGCCTTAGATGCCATATGCTTACCTTAAACACACTATAAACATTTGTGAATTTTATGGGTAACAAATATGTTAATCAGTAGTGAATAATTTGATTTTTGTTCAATTGTAGGATAGAAAAGTGAAAAATGAAGTGGACAAGTAGCAGTTCAAGTGGCTTAAAATTAACAATAAACTAACACTATTCTGAATTTCAGTGATGATAAAATCTTTGTATCTAATTAAACCATGGAACTAGTACGATAAAACTTCATGAGGTTCCCTGTTGGAAACAAAATCAGTTTCTGAACAGTCTACTAATGATAACGGATTAATTAGTGAAAGTGTCAGTGATACTGTAGATTAACTTGACACTGTGTAGTGTTTGATGAAAAGAATAATGTTCAATGTTTATGAAAGGATTATGAAATACGACAAGAATGCGATAATTGGGAATATGTTAATTTCTGTTCCCTGTATGGTATGTTTTCAATAAAAAATATTTTGAGGTGTAGACTGTACTACAGAATTGAGGGGTGGGTTAATGTGGCCCCCGCAGTTAATGTATGTCAACCAAAGTTACCAAATTACAGTGGAATTATTCCAAAATGAGTCATCCTATAAGGTTACAATGAAATCCCTTCATAAATAAGGACTGTAGACTGGGCTGAAGGTTTTTGGGCTTCGGGCCTGTGTGGCCATAACAGTTAACTGATCGCAACAAAAAGGGGACATCCTCATCTAGACATTATACTGAGTCATCCTACCAAGCTACAATGAAATCCCTTCATAAATGCCGTAGTCTGTGCTAAAGGTTTTCGGGTTTTGGGCTCTGGCAGCCATCACGGTTGAATGATCACAACTGAAAGGGGGCGTTCTCATCTAGACATTATCTGGAGTTATCCTACCAAGTAACAATGAAATCCCTTCATAAATACGACCTGTAGACTGTGTTCAACGTTTTTGGGCTTCAGGCCCCTGTTGCCATCACAGTTGACCAATCTCAACTAAAAGGGGACATTCTCATCTAGACATTATATGGAGTCATCCTACTAAGTTACAATGAAATCCCTCCATAAATACGACCTGTAGACTGTTACAAGTTTTGTTGGTCTTGGGCTCGGGCAGCCATAATGGCTGACAGATTGTGACCAAATGGGGAAGTTCTCATCTAGACATCATACGTTGTCATCCTACCAAGTTACAATGAAATCCCTCCATATCAGGACGAAAAGGGGACGTTTTCATCTAGATATTATACAAAGTCATCCTACCAAGTTACAATGAAATCCCTTCACAAATATGGTCTGTAGACTGTGCTAAAGGTTTTTGTGTTTTGGGCTTGGGCAGCCATCACGGTTGACTGATCGCGACCAAAAGGGACGTTCTCATCTAGACATAACCTCAAACCTGCATATGAAATTTTGTGACGATCAGACAAGAACAACAGGGTATAGCCTGCGCTAAAGGAAAATGTGAACAGACTCATAGACTTGTATTTATTTATTTATTTATTGGTGTTTAAGGTCACATACTTATGCACAATGGCTAATCGTGACCGCAACAGTTTTACGGGTTGAGGAAGCCGGAGTACCCAGAGAGAACCACCAAGCCACGGTCAGCTCAACATTGTAGCTCTGTTCAAGCTCCGCTCAAGCACTACGGTTGAAGACATGTGCACCATCGACATGCAGTACGCCTTAGTACATGGCATCATCGTGCCCAAATGGAGGCAACCAGGATAAAGTGCCTTGCCGAAGGACACCACGTGGGTAGTCCCGGACGGGGATCGAACTCGGGACCTCTAGCATAGAAGTCCAACAGTCTACCACTGAGCTACCAAGCTCCCTACTCACCGACTTACAGACTAACAGTGTAATGTCAATAGCTTATCTTGAATTTGTCAAGTTAAGCTAAAAACAGATATAGCAATTTTATTTCCACAACAACAAGCCAACCACCTCTTCTCCTCCCAAAAAAGAAAACAAGATGCACCAAGGGGCCTTAATCACTCACCTGACAAAGTGATTCAAAGAATTTTGAGTCACATTCAGTTAGTCGTAGTTCATAAACACTACAGAGGAATGAAATCATGAAATTATTCATAACCCTAGTATCTATGTCAGATGATTATTATCATAGGTCTTTCGGACTGGTTTCAATTCTATCTGCAGTAAACAAGCACTGCCAATCTTCCCAGGGTTGTTATGTCACTGCAATCCCCCCTCCCCCAAAAAAGAGCCCAAATATTAACCCAGCACCTCGATATGAACAAACTTGAATCTGCCCCCCCCCCCCCTCCCCCCCCCCCCCCCCCCCCCCCCCTTACAAGATGTTGTATACCAAATATGAAAGGGTTTTGACTGGTGGATCGGAAGGAGATTTTTAAAGAAATTTCCTCATGTTGCACAAAGTTTTAAATTCAGGCCATAGGGAGCCTAAATATTAACCCAGGAACTCGATTAGAACAAACTTGAATCCCCCCAACCCCCACCCCCCCCAACCCCGGGATCTTATATACCAAATATCAAAAGATTCTAATTGATAGTTCTGAAGATTTTTCAAATTTTGGAAAACAATTTATGGGTGCTCTCAGAGTAATGCCCCTTTTGGTGTCCCTTGTGAACAAACTTGAATTGACACATGATAAGGAACATGCAAATGAAATTTGGTTCAAATTGGTCCATTCGTTTATGGGAAGTCAATAATGAAAAGTTTCTGCCGGACGGAAGACAGGCAGATGGACAATTGACAAGACAAAGAAAGTGAACACAGAAGTGCCCCTGACTTTCAGACAGGTGAGCTAAAAGCATGTTAAAAAATAAGTACCTCTGTCTCTCCATCCTGGTGTTTCTGTGTATGGGATCTGGATTTATGGAAACGTGGTTTAATATCTGTCTCTTTATCTGGTATCATTTCATCTTCTTCAACATCACCCTGAAATGTATAAATTCTAATGATATTTCATCGTGTATTGATACCATGATTTACACCATTTTCCCGTCTTCATACTCTACATAGTGATGTCAAATATACCAATATTTCAAGCAATGTTTTCCTTTAGATCAACCAGTGCTAATCTGGATCAACCAGAGGCTCAAATGAGCGTAAAATGCCAATCTGGATCAACCAGTGGCTGAAGTGAGCCTAAAACGCAAATCTGGATCAAGTTGTCTACATGGAATAGTGTTAAGGGATCAGAATGGCCAAAACAGAAAAGTCACCTTGTATATGTGTGCATACTTCAATTACTATAAACAAAAAAGTTCTGTTTTTCAGGCCCAATTCCCAGCACACACCTTACTTACATTTGGCTTGAGATTGAGTTCAGGGTTCCCACTGATATCAGAAAATCAAATTTAAGCATGATTTAAGCACTTTCAAGAACTCTGACCTATGGCTCCCAGCTGTCACAATTATTCGACTAACCATCAAGTGTTGCGGAAGTCGATCATCGTTCGTTTTTAAAATGGTACAAGTCAAGTTAAAATTGTACTGTGCAATGAGGTGAATTAACAGATTATTAATCTTTGCTTTGAAATGTCTAACCATAGTTACTTGTAATATCCCTGAAATGTCTAACCATAGTTACTTGTAATATCCCTGAAATGTCTAACCATAGTTACTTGTAATATCCCTGAAATGTCTAACCATAGTTACTTGTAATATCCCTGAAATGTCTAACCATAGTTACTTGTAATATCCCTGAAATGTCTAACCATAGTTACTTGTAATATCCCTGAAATGTCTAACCATAGTTACTTGTAATATCCCTGAAATGTCTAACCATAGTTACTTGTAATATCCCTGAAATGTCTAACCATAGTTACTTGTAATATCCCTGAAATGTCTAACCATAGTTACTTGTAATATCCCTGAAATGTCTAACCATAGTTACTTGTAATATCCCTGAAATGTCTAACCATAGTTACTTGTAATATCCCTGAAATGTCTAACCATAGTTACTTGTAATATCCCTGAAATGTCTAACCATAGTTACTTGTAATATCCCATGACCTTTGATTTCATATGATTGTGCAACAACATAATTTTAATTAAAAACACTGAGCCTTGCCATTTCATCAATGCCTGTTCTCTGTGGTATTAACCAGCACTCTGTTAATCAGTTCTACTAAAGAGTATCGTTCAAATGGTGTATCTTTTAACTGGTAGAGTGCTAAATTATTTTTGGTCCTTAAAATTTGTTTGTGCATCTTTGCCTTGTAACAATTTATGGGAGAGTGCCAGTGGGCACTCTCCCATAAACTGTAACAAGGCAAATCCTATCAGATAAAATAATATCACTTCAAAGGTAATATGAAACACATCCACAGAATATGAAGCCTTTAGATTGCGGTACCGGCACTTCAGAATAAAGCCCAAATATGGGCTTCCAGCACTCTAACAGTTAATAACTGCAGTTTGGCAATACATTGCAGACTGCAGAGTAAATAGAATCTTTGGTCTTGTACATTCGAACGACCCCCTTTGGAATAATTGAAACTGCAAACGTGAGAAAATTGTTACAAGACCCACGACGGTAACTTCACTTGTTGTACTAAGTTGTAACTTGAGTTGGAATGGAGGGAGTTTTATGTTCAAAATTTCTGAAAATTAGTTACAGAAAAGAAACATTTTCACAAACATATTTCTGTTTAACTTCTTCAAATCAATCGAGTCTGACGATGATATTTTGGTGTTTCCATTTTATCTCAATACAGAAGGCTACACATTGAAACATCGTCAGTTTTAAATTAATTTTCTATGTATATCAGAGAATGTTGAATTCATGGGAAATGACTATTAATCTACTAACCATCGACTGATGCTGGTGATTAGTGTAGACTGTGAAAATTGATAGTAGTGACAGCCCTACTCTGACAATGATTTTCAAACACTGTTATAATTTTGATATGAACTTACAACACCATAGCAAGACGGATAATATCAGTCTCGATATATATTGTTCCTTACAAGGAGCCATCTGTAATGCTTGAGCACTGCGGATGATTCCTTGTTGCACTCAAGTAACAATACAGAGATCAAATAAATGTAATTCCGGACTGATTTTGTTACATCGCATATATGTGGGGAGGGTTATCCTAACAGGGTTCCCACACCTACCAAGAAAAAAAATTCCATATTTTTCCGGACCATCCTATATTTTTTCCATACCCTTCGCAGCCATCACAGTGTTGTTTTTTTAAATCTCTAGGCTGACCAGATAAATCAAAAATATATCTCACAAAACACTTACATGTACATGCAATGTGTTGGAGTTTACCTTAGTGCCAGATCTCTTGAGTTTTACCACCAATCATCACAACTAATGTCATGAACCAAAACTATTAAAATTCTTTAGTAACATGTCAATCAACAACTGTTGGCTGTGCCACGGGGTTTTTTTAGCATTTTTGATCCAAAATAGTATGTTTTCTGGAGGCCTTATGTCTTGTTAATGCCACTGCTCCTGTAATTGAGACGTCAAAACATTTGTCGCAGACAAGACATTTTGCCTGTGACTTTGTTTTGAATTTTGTGTTCCTGCTTGTATTTGGGACTTTCCAACCACGTTTCTGAAAACAAACATTTCCTTTCATGTTAATTTGTTGACAATATTACACAATACATCAACTTAGCAGACAAAGAAAAAATGTGTGTCCTCTTATGTAAAACAAAATCTGATTGATCAAAAAAAGTAAGCATTTACATCTCAACTGCAACTAGAGGGGGTATCAGTACCCCGTGGCTCACCAACAGGTGGCCAATGTAAAGGGGTGGCTGGAGTAAAAAAAAAGTTCAAAACCTGCACACAAAAGTCCAAAATTAAAGAAAATAAGCAGCTAAAGGGTGAAATAATATAATAACAAGTGTTTGACCACCGAGGTGGTATTAGTCCCCTACAGCGCTTTTGTGACATAAGGTGTTTTTGTAACAGAAGACACTAAGAGTATATAAGCATCTTCGATTTTGAAAAAAAAATATTGAGCATGCATAATCCCCTCACAACCCTTTATCCATGTACCATATATGAAAGGCGTAGCTTGAACCATGTTGGAGGGAGGGGTGTTAACATAAAATAGAGAAAAAAAGCTTAAAAAACACAACAAAAATGGCCACCATTCTGCCATCTTGGATTTTGAAAAATAAATATTGACTGTGCATCATCCCCTCAGAACCATTTATCCATGTACCAAATATGAAAGGTGTAGCTTGAAGCATATTAGAGGGAGAGGTGGTAACATAAAAACAGAGACAGACAGACAGACAGACAGACAGACAGACAGAGACAGACAGACAGACAGACAGACAGATGTAAGATTTTGAAAAAAAATATTGAGCGTGCATAATCCCTTCACAAACCCTTTATCCATGTACCATATATGAAAAGTGCAGCTTGAACCATGTTGGAGGGAGCAGTGGTAACATGAAATAGAGAAAAAGGCTTAAAAAACACAACAGAAATGGTTGCCATGGCGCCATCTTGAATTTTGGGAAAAAAATATTGAACGTGCAACATCCCACTACAACCCTCTATCCATGTGCCAGATATGAAAAGTGTAGCTTGAATCATGTTGGAGTGAGGGGTGGTAACATAAAATAGAGAAAAAAGCTTAAAAAACACAACAAAAATAGCTGCCATGTCGCCATCTTGGATTTTGAAAAAAAAAAATATTGAACGTGCATCATCCCCTCCCAACAATCTATCCATGTGCCAAATATGCAAAGTGTAGCTTGAACCATGTTGGGGGGAGGGGTGGTAACATGAAAATAGAGAAAAAAAGCTTAAAAAACACAACAAAAACGGCCGCCATTCCGCCATCTTGAATTTTGAAAAAAAAATTTTGAGAGTGCATCATCCCCTCAGAACCATTTATCCATGTACCAAATGTGAAAGGTGTAGCTTAAAGCATGTTGGAGGGAGAGGTGGTAACATAAAAAAAACAGACAGACAGACAGGCGGAGGGACGGACGGACGGATGGATGGACGGACAGACTGATGGACTGACAGACAGAGTGCAATCCTATAGTCCCCTTATAGTTCCCATAGGGGACTAATAACAACCCCTAAGAAGCATGCTAACATAAAATAGGAACCATCCACTTTGAAAAAAAGAAAGACAAACCTCAAAACCTGCACATAAAAGTAAAAAAAAAAAAAGTATCACATTTGTTTCAAAGGGTTAAAATTTAGAAAAATACCCTGAAAATGTTACAGTAACCACCATGGCAATAAGCCAGTGAGGTAAAACTCCACTTAAAAAAAAATATCAAAACCTGCACACAAAAGTACAAAACCTGCACACAAAAGTTAAAAAAAGTATCACATTTGTTTCAAGGGGTTAAAATAGAGAAAAATCTAAATTTTATAGTAAATTTCCTTTCTTATTATACCTACCACAATTGTTTACTACAGGCTTGCACTACAGTGGAAGTCCCTAACTCGGATAAAATACTCTCTATTTTTGTCTTTCCCAAGCAAGTTGGGAAAGAAAAGTGGTGCAAAAGCACCAATAAAAATAAGCCAAAACTGGGTCGAGTGCAACCGGCGCAGACCCAGTACGGGACGCTCTCTCCCAAGTACAACTCCACGACTTCCGTTGCCAGTGCGCATACCGTCTCTAAAGACTCATTCTTTTTGAATCCGTAAACGTTAGAGTTATGTGATCAGCGGGGAGGAAAGATTCTTTACCCGTAAAGAAGACGGGAGGGCCTCCATGTAAACAATTGTGGTAGGTATAATAAGAAAGGAAATTTACTATAAAATTTAGATTTCTTATCAACCTACTCACAATTGTTTACTACAGGCTGAATAGACAAAAGGCTGGAGGGAATCGCATAACCAACCCCCACATAACCCTAGTGCACTGGAACCGTGAAGCAGAAGGAAGAGGTCCCGAGGCTTATCAACCATAATGTCGCAATCATTGGTAAAGGACAATGAAAAGAGACATATGAGCCTGTGTGACACACAGACAGAAAAAAGGAGCAGTAACAGCACAAGGCTGAAACTGACCTTCAAGAAGCCTAATGGCTATGGCAGACAACAGCCTGAGCAGAAGAAAGAGGACCCAAGGCAAAAAGGTCCTCCGACTGCTCCTGCAACTGGCGTAAATAAAAGGTGGAGAAAGTAGAAGCATTTCTCCAGTAGGCTGCCTGCATAACATCCGACAACTTGACGGAGTTAGAATAAGCCCAAGAGGTAGACAGTGCCCGCACCTCGTGGGCAGAAATACGATTGGTAATACAATCGCCAGCTGCTAAACGACTATAAGCCGTACGAATAGCAAGACAAATCCATCGAGAAATGGATTGAGGAGAGATCTTCTGTCGACCCGGAATGAGAGACAGAAAAAAACGTTTTCTGCCCTTCCGTATGAAGCGTGTCCGATCAAGATAAATGCGAATAGCACGGACCGGACAGAGCAAAGGGCGAGTACCCTCAACAGAGGGAAGAGCCCTGATACAGATAGGAGGAGGAGTAGTATCTGGTAACTGATTCTTAGCCAAAAAGGAGCAATCAGTGGTAAAAGTAACACTGTTGGGAGAACTCCTAAAAAAGGCCGGGTCAACCGAGAGGGCGTGAAGCTCACTAACCCGTCTGGCCGAAGCAAATGCCATCAGAAAAGCCGTCTTGTATGTGAGAAATTGCATATCCACCTGGGATAAAGGTTCGAACGGCGCCCCCCCCCCCCCCCCAAGCAAAGCAGCACCCACGAAAGATTCCATCGTGGAGTAAGCTGCAAAGTCCGAGGCCTTTTCAAAGAAAAGTGCCGAACAAGCTTGGAGAGGTAAGGATTAGTGCCGATACGACGCTTCCCCACATAAGAAAAAGTCTCTGAAAGCATAGACCTGTAACCCTTGATGGTAACAGGCTGGAGACCCCGAGAATCAAACAGATATACCAGAAACTCCGCAATCTGTGAAATCGAAGGATTGGCATAATCAACAGAGTGATCAGCACACCATCGACAGAAGACCTTCCATTTAGCTGCATAAGCTAAACCAGTGGAGTGCCTCCTTGAAGAAGAAATGCACTCCACTGCTCGTCTCGAAAAACCTCTACGGAGGAGACAGGACCTGACAAAAGATATGCGTGAAGGCACAATGAAGTCGGGTCGACGTGAAACCTCCTCGGGCGACCTTGACAAAGAAGGTCGCGACGTAGCGGGAGACGTTCCGGAACCGCCGCCATCAGCGAGCGGAGCTGATTGATCCACACCCGCTGAGGCGACAGGGGAGCGATCAGAATGATTCGACAACTGCAGGTTTGAATTTTGGCGAGAACCTGAGGAAGAATCGGAACCGGCGGGAAGGCGTAGCCGACTAGACCGTTCCAATCGAGTGACAGAGCGTCCACGGCAAAAGCCAGAGGATCTGGACACGGGGACACGAAAGTGTCCACCTGATGGTTCCAACGAGTCGCAAAGAGATCGATGTGGGGACGTCCCCAGAGATCGCAAAGCGACTGGAACACTGCCCTGTGAAGCATCCACTCGGTGGAAATAACCCTGCCCTGTCGGGACAGGGAGTCGGCTAGGACGTTCAGACGACCGGGAATGTGACGAACAACCACCCCGGCGTGAACCTCTTGAGCGAGCAGTAAAAGATCCCGAGCTAACTCGTACATCGGAAGTGAGTGCGTGCCGCCCTGGTTCCGAATGTAAGCAACCACTGTCGAATTGTCGGATAGTAGAAGGACCTGGCGATTCGACAAGTGAGGGATCCACTGCCTGAAACTCAGAAGAAGAGCAAGAAGCTCCTTCTGGTTGATGTGTAGAGCTGCTTGATCCTGGTCCCACATCCCGTGTAGGGAAAGACCGAGAGGATCCAACGTCGCACCCCATCCGAGATCGCTGGCATCTGCCGTCAGGACGCGATCGGACGTGGGTAAGTCCAGCGGAACACCCTGCGTAATCCAATGAACATCTGTCCAGGGAAGAAGGTGAGGATACAGAGAGTCCGGAAACGGAAGCACCTGATCCAGAGAATCTACATTCGGTCTCCAACGACTGAGCAGAAAGTGTTGGCGAGGTCTGACACGCAGCCGACCTAGAGGAATGAGATCCGTCACCGAACCGCAGAGACCGATCAGCCGGAGAAAACTCCGAGCGGTCGCGGACCTGGACTGGGACAGAGTCAGAGCAAAAGCTGAGAGAATCACAGCCTTGGCCTGGGGAACAGCCACCAAACTGAATTTGGTTTGGAAAGACATCCCCAGATGACAAAACGACTGAGAAGGGACCAGGTCCGACTTCTCCTCGTTGACTCTGAATCCTAGCGACGTGAGCAAGCTCAACAGAGTGGCGACATCCGATTCCAGTAAGGCAGCATTGGAATGCCTCTGGAGGATATCGTCCAGATATGCCGAAGTAGTCACCCTGGACTGTGTGCGATGGAACGCTATCACATGCGACATCAGTCTGGTGAACGCCCAAGGAGCCAGGTTGAGGCCGAAAGGCATGGCCTTGAACTGGTAAACTCGCCCCAGAAAAGCGAACCTGAGATACTTCCGTGACGCCCGATGCATCGGAACGTGGAAGTAAGCGTCTCGCAGGTCGATGCTGGCGGCGAAATCTCCCTGGTGAATTGAATGGCGGACCGACCTGAAAGTCTCCATGCTGAACTTGGGAGCAATGATAGACTGGTTCAGGATGCTCAGATCGATAACCGGTCGGAGTCGGTCGTCCTTCTTCGGCACCAAGAACAGGCGGGAATAGAAACCCACTGACTGAACGTTCTTGACGACCTCGATCGCCCCCTTTGCCAGGAGATTGGCAATCTCCGTGGACAAAAGTTCCCGACGTAAAACGTCTGAAGGAACTGTGGTTGGAAGAGGCACCCTTGACAGAGTGGGGTGCCGTCGGAAGGATATGCGCAGCCCGGACCGAACAACATCTAACACCCATGGATCGGATGTGATGGTGGTCCAATGGTCTGCAAACTCTGCTATCCTTCCTCCAACCTGGGACGAGTCGAGGTGAGGACCTTCATTTCGAGCCCCGACGAGGCCCGCGAGAGGAGAAACCACCTCCTCTGCTAAATGAAGAATCCTGAGACTTCCCTCGATTCTGCCGACCCCTACCTTTACCCCGTGAGTAAGAAGCAGAGGAGGCGGCAGAAGGACCAGCCTTTTGCTTCATAGAGGAAGCAGAAGGGTACTTGTTAGGCTTGGAACGGCCCTTGCCTCCCCGAGAAGGCTGATCAAGCTGACGAAACAGCAGCTGATCTTTGGAATGACGTAGGACGTCATCCCGGACCGTCGACACGGAACCATGGAAAAGTTGCGGACCTGCCAAAGAAGCAGATCGAAGAGTAGCACGCTGCTCCTCGGGAAGGGATCGTCCTGTGTCCAGCACAGCGTCCCTTCGAACTAATTCCAAATTGGCCGTGTTACAGGCATGCGTGTGAGTAAGGTGCATAAGCGCCTTGGACAGCACACGCAAAGGAGCCTGTACCTCGTCAAACTTATCTGGAGGCAGATAAGCAGCCAAAGCTGAGACGACGTGATCTGAGAGAGAAAGCATGCCAAGCATCTCTCTAGATAAGCCCAACGTGGACTCCAGAGTCGTCATTGGAATGACGGCAGACTTGGGCTTGGAAAGCCCGAGGGAAGTGGAGTCCTGATCCAGAACCGTCAAAGTCTGGCAGACTGACGGATTGGCGGAATCGTAGGAACGATAACGCACAGGAGGCAAAAAGGTGTCAACCCTGGTGAAGAACGAAGTCTTCAAAGCCTTGGAATTCAGCTTGGCATCCAATGCTGAAAAAGCTTCAACCACCTGTACCGACTGGCACGGTCGAAGGCGCCCAGAAGCAGGTTGCTCCATAGGCTGTTGGCGCGCGACCGAAGATCGCGGCCAGGCTGACACTGTCGGCTGGTTAGCAGGTTTGAGCTCAGGCAGAAACCCAAACACAAAGTCAAGAGCCGCCCCCAAGTCCGAAGACTGCTGGCCCTCGACCTCAAGCATGTCGGACTCCTCCCCAGAGTCGGAAGACACATAGCCCATCGTGGGCAAACCAGCCGACGCCTCCCATGGTGTCGGGACACCAGAGGAATCGGAAACCGGCCTGTTTCCAATCCCGGGAGGCGGCGCCATAGGAGGCGCCTGGAAACCACCCATAGCCTCGCTGGAAGCAACAGGAAGGCTCTTTGAGAGAACCTGAGTGAGTAAGGAGAGGGCCTCCCTAAGCTCACTGCCTGTACTGACCGGTTCGACAGGGGAGCGAACCGGCAAAGTGGCTTCACCTCTGACCCTCTTAACCAGCGAAGGGTCACGATCCTCCAAAACACCCGACGCGGGACGACGGGCGGCAGCCGAAACATCTGAAGGCAGACGTGTATAGGGGTACGATGCACCCCGAGGATCAATATTGCGAGAACTCATGAGAGTCACCGCGGACCTCTGCGGGGCAGAAGGTCCAGGCTGCACAAAAGGCGTTGGTCCCCCAAAACTGGCCGTGTGACCAGAGTGAGCGGACGGAAACGCCCCGGAGTTCATAGTGTTTCCACTATGAACATCCGAATCCAAAGACACAACTGTGGTACTCGACGGCGACGAGACCACAGCGATGGGCTCGGCCGGCAGCCCCTTCCGACTTCGCCGAGTTGAAGTCAGGGAAGGCTGGGGCCGATATCCCACGTCTACAGTATCGGACAGTTCTGCAGTCCCCTGCAGCGAAAAGCCGAGGCCGGCTGAAACAGACAACGAAGCAGACGGACCAGCAGCAGTAGTAGATACGTCGAGAGTCGTTGAGGCTGGTGAAATAATGGAGAGAGCACACCGGCTCGGCTCCGAAGGAGGAGTCACAACCCTAGTGACAGCCTCAGATGTCGACTGGAGGGGGACCGTAGTCCCGGAACCAGGCATCTCTACACCAGAACACTCAACGGCTCCCGCAGTATCCACCACAGGAAAAGACTGCACATCCCCCACGGAGGAGGAATAACTCTCACCAGACAGAGTCGGTTCGGGAGGCCCCGAACGACCACGTTCTCCTTTCCCGCGGGAGCGGGAGGCACGGCCACGAGAACGAACGACACGATTTACAGACGCCCAAAAGGTGGAAGACCATGTTCCACAGACACCACACGGCCGCTCGGCCGAACACCCATTACAGGAGGAACACGACGAATGTAAATCGTCCACATGCTTAGGCAGCAGACACTGCCCACAAGGAATTGTCCTAGGCATGAAAGAGGTGAGAGGAGCAGAGAAGGTGAGATCAGAAAACAGAACACCCCCAAAGAGAGAAAGGTGACAGAAACAAAGACCCCAGACGGCCGACCGGGAACCACCCAACAGGAAGACTACTCTCAACAGAAAGAAGAAACACTGTAGGAGTGGTACCCCGCTGACACCTAACTCTAACACAATTAAAAAATTTTGCAAAAAAAAGCATTAACAATAATTGTGAAATAATCTAAGTCCGAACCGCGTGGCCCGCGAAATTCGCGCGCGACTCGAGAGAGAGCAAATAAATATACATGATGGACATATAATAGAAAAAAGAGAATATAAAACACTGTTCCTGAGAATACAAAGGATACACTGCGGTATAATGAATCAGGAAACATCAAACATCGAGTTGGTGGAACACTGATAAGCGTGCAAAAACATCTCGACACGAAGCGGATTTTAAAAAGAATGAGTCTTTAGAGACGGTATGCGCACTGGCAACGGAAGTCGTGGAGTTGTACATGGGAGAGAGCGTCCCGTACTGGGTCTGCGCCGGTTGCACTCGACCCAGTTTGGGCTTATTTTTATTGGTGCTTTTGCACCACTTTTCTTTCCCAACTTGCTTGGGAAAGACAAAAATAGAGAGTATTTTATCCGAGTTAGGGACTTCCACTGTAGTGCAAGCCTGTAGTAAACAATTGTGAGTAGGTTGATAAGAAATACCCTGTCACAGTAACCACAATGGCAATATGCCAGTAAGGTGAAACTCTACTTTAAAAATATCCACTTGGAAGAAAAGAAAGACAAACCTCAAAACCTGCACATAAAAGGTAAAAAAAAGTATCACATTTGTTTCCAAGGGTTAAAATTTAGAAAAATACCCTGAAAATGTTACAGTAACCACCATGGCAATATGCCAGTGAGGTAAAACTCCACTTAAAAAAAAATATCAAAACCTGCACACAAAAGTACAAAACCTGCACACAAAAGTCCAAAATTAAAGTAAATATGCAGCTAAAGGGTTAAATAATATAACAATAGCCCCAAGAAGCATCCTAACATAAAATAGGAACCATGGCAATATGCTACAAGGTAAGTCGCCACTTGGAAGAGAAGAAAGACAAACCTCAAAACCAGCACATAAAAGTAAAAAAAACATCAAAACCTGCACACAAACGTCAAAATAAATCCAAAATTTGATTCAAAGGGTTAAAATTAAGACAAAATACCCTGGAAAAGAGTTAAATGTTATTGTGAACCCCCATAGCAATATGCAAAGAAGAAAAAATTTTTTTAAAAAGCACAAAAATCCAAACCTGTAAACAAAAGAAGTCCAAAATTGAAGTAATTAAGCAGGAAAAGGGTTAAAGAATACAACATAGCCCTAAGATGCATGTTTACATACATTAGAAAGCATGGACATATGCTACAAGGTAAAGCTACACTTGGAAGAAAGGAAAAAAAAAACCCATGAAAACCTGCACGCAAACATCAAAATAAATCTAAACATCTATCCAAAGGGTTAAAAAAATTTTAAAAATGCACTGGAAAGATATCAATGTTATAATAACCACCACTGCAATATGCAGTGAGGTCAACCTCAGTTTAAATTTTTTTTTTTATCACAACCTGTACATAAAAGTAACAAGCCAAGACCAATACCGGGTCTGGACCCGTGTCGCTGCATGCAATTGAATCGGCAAACAGGAAGTGGCTGCACGACAGATCTGAAAATTGCATACATGATACAACTGATCATTATCAGGCTCCAGATGAAATATAAAATCAATCCCTTGCATAGAAGCCGAGAAAAGTTTGACAAAAAATTTCAATGTTCAGTGGGTACAGTAAAATTTCAAAGTATCAGCAAACAGGAAGTGGCTGCACAGCAGATCTGAAAATTGCTTACACAATACAACTTATCATTATGAAGCAGCAGACCAAATATAAAATCAATCCCTTGCATAGATGAGAAAACCTTGACGGAAAATTTCAATGTTTGGTGGGTACAGTAAAATTTCAAAGTATCAGCAAACAGGAAGTGGCTGCACGGCAGATCTGAAAATTGCTTACACGATACAACTCATCATTATGAAGCAGCAGACCAAATATAAAATCAATCCCTTGCATAGAAGCCAAGAAAACCTTGACGGAAAATTTCCATGTTCAGTGGGTACAGTAAAATTTCAAAGTATCGGCAAACAGGAAGTGGCTGCACGGCAGATGTGAAAATTGCTTACACGATACAACTCATCATTATGAAGCAGCAGACCAAATATAAAACCAATCCCTTGCATTGAAGCCGAGAAAACCTTGACGGAAAATTTCAATGTTCAGTGGGTACAGTAAAATTTCAAAGTATCGGCAAACAGGAAGTGGCTGCACGGCAGATCTGAAAATTGCTTACATGATACAACTCATCATAATGAAGCAGCAGCAGACCAAATATAAAATCATTCCCTTTCATAGAAGCCAAGAAAACTTTGACGGAAAAAGTGTTTCGGACTGACTGCCGGACTGCCGGACTGACAGAATGGCGGACTGACGGACGGAGTCGAGCGGTTACTAGACCTGCTCTGCCGCTGGCGACGCAGGTAAAAAGCTGTAAGCCTAAGTACAAAAGTTCAAAATATTTGAGAGCGGATGCCGACGCTGACGCCGACATGAGGGCTATGCCATAGGCTCACACAACTAACGTTGGTGAGCCAAAAAACAACCCCTAAGTAGTTGGCTTTCAACAGGACATTTAAGTTGTGATGTTAACGGAAAAATAGGAACAGGATCACCAGAAACAGACCTGGTAATGAACTTTTTCAAGGGTTTTCCCAGATTTTTAGCATCAAGCCTTAATTTCAAGGGTTTTCAAGGGCCTTGAAACCCAGTTTTTTGATTCAAGGATATACCTGGATTTCCAAGATCCAGTTTATTGTCTGTAACATGCCCTAATGATGTGCTGGGAAACCTGTTTACAGGAAGTCGGATTACTGTCTGTTAGTGATGAACCGATAATCAGAATCGGCCATCGGAACCGGCCGGTTATGGGGCATCAGTCAATTATGACAAACGGCAGTTAAAAACAGGCAGTTTCCCATTATTTTATATTTGACACTGACTATTAAAATCTCTTTGATATCTGGCCTCTTCAATAAAGTTTCCCCATTAAAAACGGGTGAAGTGCATATCAGAATATTTAGGGATTTACAAGGCCGAGATATTACGGAATTTATCATCTGCAATTGGTACGAGATCGCCACTATTCCCAGCTGATTGTAGTCACTGGTCTTCAATCATGGTGCTGTTTCAACATTGCTTTGGGTAAAAGTATAAATAAAATGTGTTCAGTCAGTAGTCTGTAGGGGATCTGGACGTTTCGTACTTTGGACGTTTCATACCCAAATCTTTTGTCGGTTCGGATCCAAATTTCTGGATGTTTCGGACCGAAGATTGGACCTTTCATACCCTAGAAATTTTCAGTTCTGTACCAAATTTTTGACTGTCACAAACACGTTTTCAGTTTGTCAAGTTCATTTTATAGCATATCAACACTGAAGAAACACATCAAGGGAGGTAACAAGTTGAACAATGAACATTAAATAATATATTCTGACGCTGCAAGCGTTTTTGTAAACAATGCACCAACCAACTTCACAACACACATTAACATCAAAGTTATTATTCAATTAAGACACAAAGTATGCATGCTCAGTATCTTCCTGGTTGATACAGACAAGTGTAATGTATTCTTACACAAAACTGTATTAACACTATTTACCAGAATAAACCACAATCTTCAGAGAACAATATCGGGTGATTGTATCGTTTATAATGATCTTCCCAACCCCATCTCCCAAAATGTAAATATTATTTTGGCTAATATTGCCGAGCACTAAACATGCATACTCTGATAACTTATTTGGTATTAAGCTTTCGTATTTGGTGATTTATCAACGAAATTCTGCAGTATAACAGGCACGTACAGATTTTCTTCTTGGTCCTATTTCAACCATCAGAATCAGCATCGAAATCGGCACAATCGGCAGAGAAATAATCGTTAATCGGTCCATAACAATACATTTATTTATTGGTGTTTAAGGTTACATATTTCTGCACAATGGCTAATTATGACCACCAGTCCATAACAAGTTTTGATAATCGATTCAATACTACTGTCTGCAGAATGCCCTAATGATATGCTGGGGAACCTGTTTACAGTAGTTTATTGTCTGTAGGATGCCATAATAATATGTTGGGGAACCTGTTTACAGGTAGTCTGATGACTTCTGTAGGAAGTCCATTTGATATGTTGGGGAACCTGTTTACAGGTAGTCTGATGACTTCTGTAGGATGTCCATTTGATATGTTGGGGAACCTGTTTACAGGTAGTCTGATGACTTCTGTAGGATGCCCTAATAATATGTTGGGGAACCTGTTTACAGGTAGTCTGATGACTTCTGTAGGATGTCCATTTGATATGTTGGGGAACCTGTTTACAGGTAGTTTGATGACTCCTGTAGGAAGTCCATTTGATATGTTGGGGAACCTGTTTACAGGTAGTTTGATTACTGTCTGTAGGATGTCCTATTGGTATGATTGGGAACCTGTTTACAGGTAGTTTGATTACTGTCTGTAGGATGTCCTATTGGTATGTTGGGGAACCTGTTTACAGGTAGTTTGATTAGTCTGTAGGATGTCCTATTGATATGTTGGGGAACCTGTGTACGGGTAGTTTGATTACTGTCTGTAGGATGTCCATTTGATATGTTGGGGAACCTGTTTACAGGTAGTCTGATGACTTCTGTAGGAAGTCCATTTGATATGTTGGGGAACCTGTTTACAGGTAGTTTGATTACTGTCTGTAGGATGTCCTATTGATATGATTGGGAACCTGTGTACGAGTAATTTGATTACTGTCTGTAGGATGCCCTATTGATATGTAGAGGAATCTGTTTACAGGTAGTTTGATTACTGTCTGTAGGATGTCCTATTGATATGATTGGGAACCTGTGTACGGGTAGTTTGATTACTGTCTGTAGGATGTCCTATTGGTATGTTGAGGAACCTGTTTACAGGTAGTTTAATTACTGTCTGTAGGATGTCCTATTGATATAAGGAGGAATCTGTTTAAAGGTAGTTTAATTACTGTCTGCAGGATGTCCTATTGATATAAGGAGGAACCTGTTTACAGGTAGTTTAATTACTGTCTGTAGGATGTCCTATTGATATGATTGGGAACCTGTGTACGAGTAATTTGATTACTGTCTGTAGGATGCCCTATTGATATAAGGAGGAATCTGTTTACAGGTAGTTTAATTACTGACTGTAGGATGTCCTATTGATATAAGGAGGAATCTGTTTACAGGTAGTTTAATTACTGTCTGTAGGATGTATATTGATATAAGGAGGAACCTGTTTACAGGTAGTTTAATTACTGTCTGTAGGATGTCCTATTGATATGTGGAGGAATCTGTTTAAAGGTTGTTTGATTATTGTCTGTAGGATGTCCTGTTGATATGTGGAGGAATCTGTTTAAAGGTTGTTTGATTACTGTCTGTAGGATGTCCTGTTGATATGTGGAGGAATCTGTTTAAAGGTTGTTTGATTACTGTCTGTAGGATGTCCTATTGATATGTGGAGGAATCTGTTTAAAGGTTGTTTAATTACTGTCTGTAGGATGTCCTGTTGATATGTTGAGGAATCTGTTTAAAGGTTGTTTAATTACTGTCTGTAGGATGTCCTGTTGATATGTGGAGGAATCTGTTTAAAGGTTGTTTGATTACTGTCTGTAGGATGTCCTATTGATATAAGGAGGAATCTGTTTAAAGGTAGTTTAATTACTGTCTGTAGGATGTCCTGTTGATATGTGGAGGAATCTGTTTACAGGTAGTTTAATTACTGTCTGTAGGATGTCCTATTGATGTAAGGAGGAACCTGTTTACAGGTAGTTTAATTACTGTCTGTAGGATGTCCTATTGATATAAGGAGGAACCTGTTTACAGGTAGTTTAATTACTGTATGTAGGATGTCCTATTGATATAAGGAGGAACCTGTTTACAGGTAGTTTAATTACTGTCTGTAGGATGTCCTATTGATATAAGGAGGAACCTGTTTACAGGTAGTTTAATTACTGTCTGTAGGATGTCCTATTGATATAAGGAGGAACCTGTTTACAGGTAGTTTAATTACTGTCTGTAGGATGTCCTATTGATATAAGGAGGAACCTGTTTACAGGTAGTTTAATTACTGTCTGTAGGATGTCCTATTGATATAAGGAGGAACCTGTTTACAGGTAGTTTAATTACTGTATGTAGGATGTCCTATTGATATAAGGAGGAACCTGTTTACAGGTAGTTTAATTACTGTCTGTAGGATGTCCTATTGATATAAGGAGGAACCTGTTTAAAGGTAGTTTGATTACTGTCTGTAGGATGCCCTATTGATATAAGGAGGAATCTGTTTACAGGTAGTTTAATTACTGTCTGTAGGATGTCCTATTGATATAAGGAGGAATCTGTTTACAGGTAGTTTAATTACTGTCTGTAGGATGCCCTATTGATATAAGGAGGAATCTGTTTACAGGTAGTTTAATTACTGTCTGTAGGATGTCCTATTGATATAAGGAGGAACCTGTTTATAGGTAGTTTAATTACTGTCTGTAGGATGTCCTATTGATATGTGGAGGAATCTGTTTAAAGGTTGTTTGATTATTGTCTGTAGGATGTCCTGTTGATATGTGGAGGAATCTGTTTAAAGGTTGTTTGATTACTGTCTGTAGGATGTCCTGTTGATATGTGGAGGAATATGTTTAAAGGTTGTTTGATTACTGTCTGTAGGATGTCCTATTGATATGTGGAGGAATCTGTTTAAAGGTTGTTTAATTACTGTCTGTAGGATGTCCTGTTGATATGTGGAGGAATCTGTTTAAAGGTTGTTTAATTACTGTCTGTAGGATGTCCTGTTGATATGTGGAGGAATCTGTTTAAAGGTTGTTTGATTACTGTCTGTAGGATGTCCTATTGATATAAGGAGGAATCTGTTTAAAGGTAGTTTAATTACTGTCTGTAGGATGTCCTGTTGATATGTGGAGGAATCTGTTTACAGGTAGTTTGATTACTGTCTGTAGGATGTCCTATTGATATAAGGAGGAACCTGTTTACAGGTAGTTTAATTACTGTCTGTAGGATGTCCTATTGATATAAGGAGGAACCTGTTTACAGGTAGTTTAATTACTGTCTGTAGGATGTCCTATTGATATAAGGAGGAACCTGTTTACAGGTAGTTTAATTACTGTCTGTAGGATGTCCTGTTGATATGTGGAGGAATCTGTTTACAGGTAGTTTAATTACTGTCTGTAGGATGTCCTGTTGATATGTGGAGGAACCTGTTTACAGGTAGTTTAATTACTGTCTGTAGGATGTCCTATTGATATAAGGAGGAATCTGTTTAAAGGTTGTTTGATTACTGTCTGTAGGATGTCCTTTTGATATAAGGAGGAATCTGTTTAAAGGTTGTTTGATTACTGTCTGTAGGATGTCCTATTGATATAAGGAGGAATCTGTTTAAAAGTAGTTTGATTACTGTCTGTAGGATGTCCTATTGGTATGTTGAGGAACCTGTTTACAGGTAGTTTGATTACTGTCTGTAGGATGTCCTGTTGATATGTGGAGGAATCTGTTTAAAGGTAGTTTAATTACTGTCTGTAGGATGTCCTATTGATATAAGGAGGAATCTGTTTAAAGGTAGTTTAATTACTGTCTGTAGGATGTCCTATTGATATAAGGAGGAATCTGTTTAAAGGTAGTTTAATTACTGTCTGTAGGATGTCCTGTTGATATGTGGAGGAATCTGTTTACAGGTAGTTTAATTACTGTCTGTAGGATGTCCTATTGATATAAGGAGGAACCTGTTTACAGATAGTTTGATTACTGTCTGTAGGATGTCCTATTGATATGTGGAGGAATCTGTTTACAGGTAGTTTAATTACTGTCTGTAGGATGTCCTATTGATATGTGGAGGAATCTGTTTAAAGGTTGTTTGATTACTGTCTGTAGGATGTCCTATTGATATAAGGAGGAACCTGTTTACAGGTAGTTTAATTACTGTCTGTAGGATGTCCTATTGATATAAGGAGGAATCTGTTTAAAGGTAGTTTAATTACTGTCTGTAGGATGTCCTATTGATATAAGGAGGAACCTGTTTACAGGTAGTTTAATTACTGTCTGTAGGATGTCCTATTGATATAAGGAGGAACCTGTTTACAGGTAGTTTAATTACTGTCTGTAGGATGTCCTATTGATATAAGGAGGAACCTGTTTACAGGTAGTTTAATTACTGTCTGTAGGATGTCCTATTGATATGTGGAGGAATCTGTTTAAAGGTTGTTTGATTACTGTCTGTAGGATGCCCTATTGATATGTGGAGGAATCTGTTTACAGGTAGTTTAATTACTGTCTGTAGGATGTCCTATTGATATGTGGAGGAATCTGTTTAAAGGTTGTTTGATTACTGTCTGTAGGATGTCCTATTGATATAAGGAGGAACCTGTTTACAGGTAGTTTAATTACTGTCTGTAGGATGTCCTATTGATATAAGGAGGAACCTGTTTACAGGTAGTTTAATTACTGTCTGTAGGATGTCCTATTGATATAAGGAGGAACCTGTTTACAGGTAGTTTAATTACTGTCTGTAGGATGTCCTATTGATATGTGGAGGAATCTGTTTAAAGGTTGTTTGATTACTGTCTGTAGGATGTCCTATTGATATGTGGAGGAATCTGTTTAAAGGTTGTTTGATTACTGTCTGTAGGATGCCCTATTGATATGTGGAGGAATCTGTTTACAGGTAGTTTAATTACTGTCTGTAGGATGTCCTATTGATATAAGGAGGAACCTGTTTACAGGTAGTTTAATTACTGTCTGTAGGATGTCCTATTGATATAAGGAGGAACCTGTTTACAGGTAGTTTAATTACTGTCTGTAGGATGTCCTATTGATATGTGGAGGAATCTGTTTAAAGGTTGTTTGATTACTGTCTGTAGGATGTCCTATTGATATAAGGAGGAACCTGTTTACAGGTAGTTTAATTACTGTCTGTAGGATGTCCTATTGATATGTGGAGGAATCTGTTTACAGGTAGTTTAATTACTGTCTGTAGGATGTCCTATTGATATGTGGAGGAATCTGTTTAAAGGTTGTTTGATTACTGTCTGTAGGATGTCCTATTGATATAAGGAGGAACCTGTTTACAGGTAGTTTAATTACTGTCTGTAGGATGTCCTATTGATATGTGGAGGAATCTGTTTAAAGGTTGTTTGATTACTGTCTGTAGGATGCCCTATTGATATGTGGAGGAATCTGTTTACAGGTAGTTTAATTACTGTCTGTAGGATGTCCTATTGATATAAGGAGGAACCTGTTTACAGGTAGTTTAATTACTGTCTGTAGGATGTCCTGTTGATATGTGGAGGAACCTGTTTAAAGGTTGTTTGATTACTGTCTGTAGGATGTCCTATTGATATGTGGAGGAATCTGTTTAAAGGTTGTTTGATTACTGTCTGTAGGATGTCCTATTGATATAAGGAGGAACCTGTTTACAGGTAGTTTAATTACTGTCTGTAGGATGTCCTATTGATATGTGGAGGAATCTGTTTAAAGGTTGTTTGATTACTGTCTGTAGGATGCCCTATTGATATGTGGAGGAATCTGTTTACAGGTAGTTTAATTACTGTCTGTAGGATGTCCTATTGATATAAGGAGGAATCTGTTTAAAGGTAGTTTAATTACTGTCTGTAGGATGTCCTGTTGATATGTGGAGGAACCTGTTTAAAGGTTGTTTGATTACTGTCTGTAGGATGTCCTATTGATATAGGGAGGAACCTGTTTAAAGGTAGTTTAATTACTGTCTGTAGGATGTCCTATTGATATAAGGAGGAACCTGTTTACAGGTAGTTTAATTACTGTCTGTAGGATGTCCTATTGATATAAGGAGGAACCTGTTTACAGGTAGTTTAATTACTGTCTGTAGGATGCCCTATTGATATAAGGAGGAATCTGTTTACAGGTAGTTTAATTACTGTCTGTAGGATGTCCTATTGATATAAGGAGGAACCTGTTTACAGGTAGTTTGATTACTGTCTGTAGGATGTCCTATTGATATAAGGAGGAACCTGTTTACAGGTAGTTTGATTACTGTCTGTAGGATGTCCTATTGATATAAGGAGGAATCTGTTTAAAGGTAGTTTAATTACTGTCTGTAGGATGTCCTGTTGATATGTGGAGGAATCTGTTTAAAGGTAGTTTAATTACTGTCTGTAGGATGTCCTATTGATATAAGGAGGAATCTGTTTACAGGTAGTTTAATTACTGTCTGTAGGATGTCCTATTGATATGTGGAGGAATCTGTTTAAAGGTTGTTTGATTACTGTCTGTAGGATGTCCTATTGATATGTGGAGGAATCTGTTTAAAGATTGTTTGATTACTGTCTGTAGGATGTCTTGTTGATATGTGGAGGAATCTGTTTAAAAGTAGTTTGATTACTGTCTGTAGGATGTCCTATTGATATGTGGAGGAATCTGTTTAAAGGTTGTTTGATTACTGTCTGTAGGATGTCCTGTTGATATGTGGAGGAAGCTGTTTAAAAGTAGTTTGATTACTGTCTGTAGGATGTCCTATTGATATAAGGAGGAATCTGTTTAAAGGTTGTTTGATTACTGTCTGTAGGATGTCTTGTTGATATGTGGAGGAATCTGTTTAAAGGTTGTTTGATTACTGTCTGTAGGATGTCCTATTGATATGTGGAGGAATCTGTTTAAAGGTTGTTTGATTACTGTCTGTAGGATGTCTTGTTGATATGTGGAGGAATCTGTTTAAAGGTTGTTTGATTACTGTATGTAGGATGTCCTGTTGATATGTGGAGGAATCTGTTTACAGGTAGTTTGATTATTGTCTGTAGGATGTTCTAATGATTTGTTGGGGCACCTGTTTACAGGTAGTTTCATTACAGTCAATGTGAAAGTCCTAATATGTTGGGGCACCTGTTCAGAAGAGGTTTTATTATAGTCTATGGGATGACCTTATGAAATGTTGGGGCACCCATTTTAGGTAGTTAGATTGTCTGTAGGATGCCCTGATAATAATATATTGGGGAACCTGTTTACAGGTAGCTTGATTATTGTGTTGGATGTCCTAATATGTTGGGGCACCTATTTATAAATTGTTTGATTATTTACTGTAGGGTGCCCTAATGATAATATATTGGGGCATCTGTTTACAGGTGACTTTATTATAGTCGATTGAATGTCCTAATGATATGCAGAAGCACCTGTTTACAGGCAGTTTTATTGTAGTTGATGGGATGTCCTAATGATATGTTGGGACAGTCGTTTACAGGTAGTTTGATCATTGTCAGTCAGATGTCCCAATATGCTGGGGCAACTGTTCACAGTTGGTATTATTATGGCCCATGGAATATCCTAATAGTATGTTGGGGCACCTGTTTATGGGTAGTTTGATTATTGTTTGCAGGATGTCCTAATAATATGTAGGGGCACCTGTTTACATGTAGTTTTACTGTAGTTGAGGGGATGTCCTAATGATATGTTGGGGCAACTGTTTACAAGTGGGTTTTATTGTAGTTGATGGGATGTCCTAATGATATGTTGAGGCACCTGTTTACAGGTGATTTTATTGTAATCGATTGGATTTCCTAATGATATGTTGCGGCACCTGTTTACAGGTGGTTTTATTGTAGTTGATGGGATGTCCTAATGATATGTTGGGACACCTGTTTACAGGTGGTTTTATTAAGTCGATGGGATGTCCTAACGATATGTTGGGGCACCTGTTTACAGGTGGTTTTATTGTAGTCAATGGGATGTCCTAATGATATCGGTGCCTGAGTGGTAGAATGTTCTATGTCCCCTATGGGACATAGAACATTCTAGCACTCGGGCAGCGATGTTGGGGCACCTGTTTACAGGTAGTTTTTGGGGTCTGTTGGTGGCTAAGTGGTGTGCGTGGTTCAGTATAGTTTCGCTAGGCGGTTGGTGCCGAAGGAAACTCTCTCGGCGTGGGTTCGAACCCCCATCATGACAATGTTTACAGGTAGTTTGATCATAATCGATCAGATGTCACAATATGCTGGGACACCTGTTCACAGTTGGTTTTATTATAGCCCATGAGATTTCCTAATAATATGTTGGGACAACTGTTCACAGTTGGTATTATTATAGTCCATGGGATGTCCTAATAATATAACAATATGTTGGGGCACCTGTTTATGGGTAGTTTGATTACTGTTTGTAGGATGTCCTAATAATATGTAGGGGCACCTGTTCAGAGTTGGTTTTATTACAGTTGATGGGATGTCCTAATAATATGTTGGGGCACCTGTTTGCAGGTGGTTTTATTATAGTCGATAAGCTGTCCTAATGATATGTTGGAGCATCTGTTTACAGGTAGTTTGATTGTGTGTAGGATGTCCTAATGATATGTTGGGAAACCTGTTTACAGGTAGTTTGCTTATTGGTGGGTGTCCAAATGACATTATCTTGGGCACCCAACGTTTTTTACTACGTCAGAAATTTATTATTTATTTACTTATTGGTGTTTAAGGTCATATATTTCTGCACAATGGCTAATCATGACCCCGACAGTTTTACGGGTGGAGGAAGCCAGGCTACTTGGAAAGAACCAACGAGCAACAGTGCACAAATGTCAGCTCCAACATACTAACTCCACACAAGCAGGTTTAGCATTGGTTGAAGACAGGTGCACCATCAACGTGCAGTACGCTTTAGTACACAACATCATTGTGTCCCCATGTGGGCAATGGGGGTGAAGTGTCTTGTGCAAGGACACAACGCTGTTGCCGCAGGGGAGATTCGAACCAAGGACCTCTCGGCTTGCAGCCTGCACCTCTACCTACTGCTATGTCAAAAATAAGCTCTCTATGGTTAAATTACTTTTTTTTCCACGGTGGGGGGAGGGGGGAGGATAAATATTTTACAAGTGTGCAGGTCTCTCATGGCAGAGGTGCCAGGATGAATTCTCAGTTGGGAAAGTTCTCAAGGTGTCTGGCAACACTCACATACACCATACAGTCTTATGGGGAGAGGATGGAAAATTAGTCTCCTGTATGGAGAAACGATATACTGTGTGCAGGCTAAATATCCCCTCAAAGTATTCGAGTGGAGCAAGGCCACAAAATTGTATAACTAGCTCATCAATTCTTGTAAAACAAGACAAGGATTACACATCGGCGATCTGGCAATAATCAAGTTTTATCTTCCCAGTAAGTTGTAAAACAAGACAAGGATAACACATCGGTGATCCGGCAATAATCAAGTTTTATCTCCCCAGTAAGTTGTAAAACAAGACAAGGATTACACATCGGTGATCCGGCAATAATCAAGTTTTATCTCCCCAGTAAGTTGTAAAACAAAACAAGGATTGCACATCGGTGATCCGGCAATAATCAAGTTTTATCTCCCCAGTAAGTTGTAAAACAAGACAAGGATTACACATCGGTGATCCGGCAATAATCAAGTTTTATCTCCCCAGTAAGTTGTAAAACAAGAGGCCCCACGTGGCCTTAATCGCTCACCTGACAAAGTGACTCAAGAAGTATTTTAGGTCACCTTCACCATGTCATGCCTCATCAACATTAACTGGTTGAGTGATAGATTTTGTTTGAAGTTCAACATTTGTTACCTAAAATTAGTTTTATTTAAAATCATTGGTGTGTGGCCAATCTCCAATGATTTTTAATAAAGCAAATTTATCTCTGCAGACAAACTGGTTTAGCATGAAGCACAAACAAGGAATGTGAAGAGATAGCCTTGGACATCTCTCCCCAACTGTGGATATCTTCCATGTGCTACATGTATATATTTGCATGCAAGAAAACAAAAATTTTCACAAATTTTCCAAAATATTAGTTTTTTTTATCATCATTGGAACAAGCTCAAACAGCTTATTCCAATAGGGGTATGGGAAGATCAGGTATATTTTTGAAACAGAAATGTGAATATATAAATAATGGTGTTTTTTTGTGAATGATGCTGGAGAATTTTGCGTAAAGATATGGTAAATGGTTTGTTCTAGATACAGAATGTTGCAAAAGTATTTAAATTTGATTAGGCAAGTTGTTCCTATAATGCATTTAAAAATTGAAGTAACTGTTTTTTTGCTGACGAACTTTTAGATGTGTGTGTCTGTGTTTGTGTGTGTGTGTGTGGGGGGGGGGGGGGGGGGGGGGGGGGAGGGGGGGTTAAGAGTGTTCTTGCAAACAAAATTCCTGAATAAATGGAAAATTTTATTTTTTGTGTGAAAGACATAGTGCGTGAATGTTGATTGGAACAAACTTAGAGAGCTCATTTTAATGTGAAGTCATAAAGCTGTGTTTTACATACGAAATTCTGGAATAACTAAAAAATTGCTTTTTTGACTCAAAAAGCATGGTGTGCGACCTCTCATTGGAATGAGCTCAAAAAGCTCATTCCAATGGGGTATTTACAAGTGATAAGTACATGTATGTTTAAGAGACAAAAATTAAAATTTGAATAGCGATTTTTGCGAAGAATGCTGACAAGTTTTGGCAGTTATGCTGGTAAAAAGGTAAGATATGCAAAGTGGTTGTTTTTTAGAGGCGACATTTAATTAAGGGGAATTAACCCTTGATTACTGAGGTAACTTCTAAAAGTACTGATATTTCATGAAGCAATGTGAATAACAGACAACAGTTGCCTAAAAATTTCATGAATAACTAAAATTTTTATTCTTTTGTCTCGAAAACATGGCATATGACCTTTGTTGGAATGAGCTGAATGCGTGTGTTCCAATGAGGGGTCATAAAATTTGAACGGAGATTTGTGTGAATAATGCATTAGTACTGCTAGATTTGGGTAAACGGTTCACCCTGGATACCACCCCTTCTATAGTAGATCTTTTCTGCAAATTTTGTCTAAGATTCTATCAACTTTACAAATAAATACGTTCATGAATCACAATCAGATCCACCCCACAATGTTGCATACCAAATATGAAAAGATTCTGAAGCTGGATCTGGAGAAGAAGATTTTTTAAGAAATTTGCCTGAAATGCACTAAGTTCGAATTCGAGCTTCTATAGTGAGCCCAAATATGAAACTAGGAAGCCGATTTGAACAAACTTGAATCAGATCCACCCCACAATGTTGCATACCAAATATCAAAAGATTCTGCCTGCTGGATCTGGAGAAGAAGATTTTTTAATAAATTTGCCCGAACTGCACTAAGTGCGAATTCGGGCTTCTATATTAAGCCCAAATATGAATCCAGGGGGCCGATTTGAACAAACTTGAATCAGATCCACCCCGCAATGTTGCATACCAAATATCAAAAGATTCTGCCTGCTGGATCTGGAGAAGAAGATTTTTGAAGAAATTTGCCCGAAATGCACTAAGTTTGAATTCGAGCTTCTATAGTGAGCCCAAATATGAATCCAGGGGGCCGATTTGAACAAACTTGAATCAGATCCACCCTACAATGTTGCATACCAAATATCAAAAGATTCTGCCTGCTGGATCTGGAGAAGAAGATTTTTTAAGAAATTTGCCTGAAATGCACTAAGTTCGAAATCGGGCTCCTATACTGAGCCCAAATATGAACCCAGGGGGCCGATTTGAACAAACTTGAATCAGATCCACCCTACAATGTTGCATACCAAATATCAAAAGATTCTGCCTGCTGGATCTGGAGAAGAAGATTTTTTAATGTTTTTCCCATTGCCTACAGTGTTAAAAAGTGCTGACTCAGCACTTTTTCAAAGTCCCGAAACTGTACCCTATGATAAAACCGATGGCAATTTTTTTTTACCAATCCTTTCTGTTGGTCCTAAGGAAGCTGCACACCAAATAAAAATTCTCAATGCCGTGCAGTTTTGGAGATATGGGCGTTTTAAATTTTTTCTATTTTTAGCTCCTGCAGTTCCCACGGGGCTGCGGGAAATTTTTTTTTTGCATAAATCAAGTACTCATGACCCAATAAGCCCTCACATAAAATTTGGTTCAAATCAGCCTCTCGGTTTGGAAAATAGAAATTTTGGGCGGGGCAAAAAATTTTGCCACTCCCATAACGACGCCAAGTATAGCCCCACAAACTTCTCTTGAACAAATCTGAGTCTACGCCTCAAAAGGAAGCTGCACACCATATATCAAGTCTCTGCTACTGCTGGTTCATGAGAAGAAGATTTACAAAGATTTTGGTGCCCCTTGGGGGCGTGGGACCACCCAGGAGGAGGGGCAACTTCATTTGAACAAATCTGAATTGGCATTAGGTAATAAACATTTAGCCAACATTTGAATAAAATTGGGCTAGTGGTTTAGGAGGAGAAGTCGATAACGTAAAGTTAACGCCGGCCGGACGACGACGGACGACGGACAGAAAGTGATTAGTAAAGCTCCCCTTGAGCTTCGCTCAGGTGAGCTAACAAGACAAGGATTACACATCGGCGATCCGGCAATAATCAAGTTTTATCTCCCCAGTAAGTTGTAAAACAAGACAAGGATTACACATCGGTGATCCAGCAATAATCAAGTTTTATCTCCCCAGTAAGTTGTAAAACAAGACAAGGATTACACATCAGTGATCCGGCAATAATCAAGTTTTATCTCCCCAGTAAGTTGTAAAACAAGACAAGGATTACACATCAGTGATCCGGCAATAATCAAGTTTTATCTCCCCAGTAAGTTGTAAAACAAGACAAGGATTACACATCGGTGATCCAGCAATAATCAAGTTTTATCTCCCCAGTAAGTTGTAAAACAAGACAAGGATTACACATCGGTGATCCGGCAATAATCAAGTTTTATCTCCCCAGTAAGTTGTAAAACAAGACAAGGATTACACATCGGTGATCCGGCAATAATCAAGTTTTATCTCCCCAGTAAGTTGTAAAACAAGACAAGGATTACACATCGGTGATCCGGCAATAATCAAGTTTTATCTCCCCAGTAAGTTGTAAAACAAGACAAGGATTACACATCAGTGATCCGGCAATAATCAAGTTTTATCTCCCCAGTAAGTTGTAAAACAAGACAAGGATTACACATCGGCGATCCGGCAATAATCAAGTTTTATCTCCCCAGTAAGTTGTAAAACAAGACAAGGATTACACATCGGCGATCCGGCAATAATCAAGTTTTATCTCCCCAGTAAGTTGTAAAACAAGACAAGGATTACACATCGGTGATCCGGCAATAATCAAGTTTTATCTCCCCAGTAAGTTGTAAAACAAGACAAGGATTACACATCGGCGATCCGGCAATAATCAAGTTTTATCTCCCCAGTAAGTTGTAAAACAAGACAAGGATTACACATCGGTGATCCGTCAATAATCAAGTTTTATCTTCCCAGTAAGTTGTAAAACAAGACAAGGATTACACATCGGTGATCTGGCAATAATCAAGTTTTATCTTCCCAGTGAGGTTTCTCATTATAAGAAAATCAAATCCATCGATATTTGCTCACATTATTGCAGTATTGTACTAACGAACAGAAAATGGGCAAAAATTAACTAATTGAAGGCCATAACTCCACTCAGTATGGTCATATCAAAAAAGTTCTGCAACTCATTCGAGACAATGTTACGAAAGTCTCGCTTACTGAATATTGACTAAATCCATCGATATTTGTTCAAGTTATCACACTAACAAGCTGAAAACAGTCAAAAATTAACTATTTTTACATTAAGAAAGTCTCACATACCAAATCTTGACCAAAACCATTGATATTTGTTCAAGTTATTGCACTAATAAGCTGAAAACAGTCAAAAATTAAATAAATTAAGAGAAACAACTCCACTGAGTATGGCATAAGCATACCAGTTTTCAAACTTATTGTAGACATTTTGTTAACAAAGGATCACAACCAAATATTGATCAAATCCATTGATATCTGGTGAAGTTTGTCAACCTATCTGCCTGTCTGCACAATGTCTTCAACAAACTATATGCGTAGAAAAAAAACTCAGCCAAAAAATAAATCCATCATTTATATAACTCTTGATCATCAATATTTCATTTGCTTACCTTGAGAAGAATTATGTCAATCTCAGAATACTTCATTCCTTTAACAAGTATAGGTACCAGTCGTTCAATAAATGGTGTGAGAACCTCTTTGCATATTGGCTGTTCTGCTAGAGACAACCAGAATTCACAAGCTTCCAAAGCTACACCATCTTCATCATCCTGTGTTCGTAGCATCATATACTGCAAACATGAAAAAAAAAAAAAAAGCCCAAGACATTTCATTGAAGTTACACATGCTGCAATCACCTCTCCACTCGCACCCACCTGCCTCCAAAAAAAATAATGGAACTGACCTCAAAGATTGTGTGAAGTTTTATTCTAGCCCAATAGTTTTGAATCATAACTGAAACTGATAAATTTTAAGTAATTTGTATATTTTTTATACTTACCAATGGCCCAGACTAGCTGATGATGCTAACTCAATGAAAGTGTCAATGATACTGTAGCTTAACTTGTCTGTGTGTTATATTTGATGAAAGGATAATGTTCAATGTTTATGAAAGGATTATGAAATAAAACAAGAATTGTGATAATTGGGAATATGTTAATTTCTGTTCCCTGTATGCTATGTTTTCAATAAAAATAATATGAGGTGTAGACTGTACTAAAGAATTGAGGGGTGGGTTAATGTGGCTCTCACAGTTTATGTATGTGGCCCTCACAGTTAATGTATATCAACAAAAGTTACCAATTTACAGTGAAATGATTCCAAAACGAGTCATCCTATCAAGTTACAATGAAATCTCTTCATAAATACGGCCTGTAGACTGTGCTAAAGGTTTTTGGGCTTCGGGCCTGTGTTGCCATCATGGTTGACCGATCGCAAGCAAAAGGTGACATCCTCATCTAGACATTATACTGAGTCATCCTACCAAGTTACAGTGAAATCCCTTCATAAATATGACCCACAGTCTGTGCTAAAGCTTTTCAGGGTTTTGGGCTCGGGCAGCTGTCATGGTTGAATGATTGTGAACAAAAGGGGACGTTCTCATCTAGGCATTATCTGGAGTCATCCTACCAGGTTACAATCAAATCCCTTCATAAACACAATCTGTAGACTGTGCTAAAGGTTTTCGGGCTTCGGTGCCCCTGTATCCATCACAGTTGACTAATTGCGACCAAAAGGGGATGTTATCATCTAGACATTATATGGAGTCAACCTACCAAGTTACAATGAAATCCCTCCATAAATATGACCTGTAGACTGTGCTAAAGGTTTTCGGGTTTTAGGCCTGGGCTGCTGTCACGGCTGAATGATCGTGACCAAAAGGGGATGTTCTCATCTAGACATTATCTGGAGCCATCCTACGAAGTTACAATGAAATCCCTTCATAAATATGACCTATAGACTGTGCTAAAGGTTTTTGGGCTTCGGGCCCCTGTAGCCATCACAGTCGACCAATCGCGACCAAAAGGGGACGTTCTCATCTAGACATTATAAGGAGTCAACCTACCAAGTTACAATGAAATCCCTCCATAAATATGACCTGTAGACTGTGCTTATGGTTTTGGGGTTTTGGGCTTGGGTAGTCGTCATGGTTGACAGATCGCGACCAAATGGGGACGTTCTAATCTAGACATCATCCGGAGTCATCCTACAAAGTTACAATGAAATTCCTCCATACTAAATATGACCTGTAGACTGTGCTAAAAGTTTTTGGGTTTCGGGCTTGGGTAGCCATCACTTTTGACAGATCATGATCAAAAGGGGACATTCTCATCTAGATATTATACAGAGGCACCCTACCAAGTTACAATGAAATTCCTTCATAAATATGACCTGTAGACTGTGCTGATGGTTTTAGGGCTTTGGGATCGGGCAGCCACCACGGTTGACCGCTCGCGATAAAAGAGGACGTTCTCATCTAGACATGACCTCAAACCTGCATACAAAATTTAGTGGTGATCGGATAAGAACTATGAGGTGTAGCCTGTGCTAAAGGAAATGAACAGATGTCAAGTTAAGCTAAAAATTAATCCAGGGCCAAACACAAATTTTGCCCCCCAATCCCCAAAATTTGCATGCAAAACCGAAAAAATCAAGTCCTGCCTGGTTCTCCAAACTTTTTAGATCTGCGCATGCGTAGTATCCAGGAAGGAGCCGAAATTGGTGCCAACCATCTTTCTTTCTACAAACTAGAAAAACTGTGAGCAGCACCCACTCCCACCAAGAAACATTTTACAACAGTAAAAGTGTGTTTAATGTAGAGAGCATTTAAAAGAGGTCGTGAAAAGCAAATGTCAACATCCCCCCCCCTGTTAATTCGCATAACGGAATCGAATGAGTGCCGCCTTGGTTCTTGATGTAAGCAACTACTGTCGAATTGTCCGACAATATTTGAACATGGACGTTCGCTATTTGGCGAATCCAATGTTGAAGTGCTTACCATATTTACATAATCTCTTTGATGTTTATGTGCTTCTTTAGGAACCGAGAGTCCCAAAGACCTGGACACTTCAAGTTTGTCGGACTTAGGGTCGCGCTCCAGCCCATTTGACTCGCATCCGTCATAATCATGAAAGCCGGATCCGGCAGCTGCAGCGAACTCCCTGAGTTAACCACTGAAGATTTGTCCAAATTAGATCCGTTAACACAATGCTTGTTTCCAGCAAATGCGTCTTCATGCTCCAGTTCTGAGTAATATCTGGAGGGGACGCGTGCGCAGGCGGTCCATCGGAATAAGATACGCAGCTGCTCCACAGAACCCCCGTCAATCGCATGAATTCCCTCGCTGTTAATGAGACAGAGTGAAGACAAAAGCAAGTATAACAACTGACTAATTTTGCTCTGGGTAACGGCAGACGAACCAGATTGTTGTGAGTCTCGAAGCTCATTCCCAAGTGAGTGAACGACTTGGATGGATCTGACTCTCCTAGAGACGTTGTATACCAAATAGGAATGGATTCTGACAAGTGAATCTGATGAAGATTTTTGAAGAAATTTCCTCATATTGCTCTTAAGTTAAAATTTGGGCTACCATAGCGAGCCCAAATATATACCTAGGGACCCGATTTGAACAAACTTGAATCTGATCCCCCTACAGATGTTGTATACCAAATATGAAAGCATTCTGACTGATGGATCTCAAGAAGAAGAGTTTTAAAAATTAGCACCCATATTACACCAAGTTAAAATTTGGGCTTCTACGGGAAGCCCAAATATTAACCTAGGGACTTGGTTTGAACAATCTTGAATCTGACCCTCATAACAATGATGTATATCAAACATTAAATTCTGACTGGTGGTTTTGAAGAAGATTTTTAAAGAATATTCCCCATATTTCCCTAAGTTAACAAGCCAAGACCAAAACCGGGTCTGGACCTGCGTCGCTGCATGCAACTGATCTGAAAATTAGATACACGATACAACTCATCATTATGAAGCAGCACACCAAATATAAAATCATTCCCTTTCATAGAAGCCAAGAAAACTTTGATGAAAAAAGTGTTTCGGATGGACTGACGGACGGAGTCGAGCGGTTACTAGACCTGCTCTGCCGCTGGCGACGCAGGTAAAAATTTGAGCTCCTATATTGAGCCCAAATATGAACCAATGGGCTTCATTTTAATAAAATTGTATCTAACCACCCCCTCCCCCCCCCCCCCTCATGGATGCTGTATACCAAATATCAAAAGATTCTGACGATTGGTTCAATTCTACCAGTCCTAAGGATGCTTCATACCAAATAACAGTTTTCTGTTCCGTGTGGTTTGGGAAATATGGGCGTTTGAAAATAATTCTATTTTTAGCTGCTCCTGGGGTTCCCATGGGGATGCGGGATTTTTTTTTTTTTTTGGCACGAGTCAAGTGTCAAGTACAAATGACCCAATGATACTATACACCAAATTTGGATCAAATCGGCCCATCGGTTCAGAAATGGAAATTTTGGGCGGGGCAGAAAATCTTACCCCTCCTATTACAAAGTCAAATATTGCTTCCTGAACTTCGTTTGAACAAACATGATTCTACACCTCAGTAGGAAGCTCCATAACAAATATCAAGTCATTGTACCCACTGGTTCATGAGAAGATTTAAAAAATATTTTGGAGCCCACCCATTCCCTATGGGGCTGAGCATGCTGAGTTGAACAATGAAAGTGTCAATGACACTGTAGCTCAACTTGACAAACTTGAACTTGGTAAGTTATAAATGAAATGGCAAAATTGAAGATCATTGGGACCAATGTCAGTTTTTTTGCCAGTGGCAACATTTTTTGACAGAAACCGAAGAAAATCGATAGCTCCCATCTAGAGGTCACCGTAAATAAGCATACCAGGTTTCAAAGCAATCTAATCATAAATGAGCCCTGTAGGGTGAGCCAAAGGGAAATATTGTGGTCTGACTAAACTAAGTTCTAAGAATGTTGGCCGCGGCAACATTTTTTGACAGAAATTGAAGAAAATCGATAGCTCCCTTCTAGAGGTCACCCCAAACAAGCATGCCAGGTTTCAAAGCAATCCGACCATAAATGTACCCTGTAGGGTGTGCCAAAGGGAAATATCGTGTCTTCTGACTAAACCAAGTTCTAAGAACGTTGGCCGCGGCAACATTTTTTGATGGAAATTGAAGAAAAATGATAGGTCCCATCTAGAGGTCTCCCCAAACAAGCATACCAGGTTTCAAAGCAATCAAATCATAAATGTGCCCTGCAGGGTGTGCCAAAGGGAAATATTGTGGTCTGACTAAACTGAGCTCTAAAAACGTTGGCCGCGGCAACATTTTTTGATGGAAATTGAAGAAAATCGATAGCTCCCATCTAGATGTCACCCCAAACAAGCATGCCAGGTTTCAAAGCAATCCGATCATAAATGTACCCTGTAGGGTGTGCCAAAGGGAAATAGAGTCTTCTAACTAAACTAAGTTCTTAGAACGTTGGCCGCGGCAACATTTTTTGACAGAAATTGAAGAAAATCGATAGCTCCCATCTAGATGTCTCCCCAAACAAGCATACCAGGTTTCAAAGCAATCTGATCATAAATGGGCCCTGTAGGGTGTGCCAAAGGGAAATATTGAGGTCTGACTGAACTAAGTTCTACAAACGTTGGCCGTGGCAACATTTTTTGCCGGAAATTGAAGAAAATCGATAGCTCCCATCTAGAGGTCACCCTAAATAAGCACACCAGGTTTCAAAGCAATCAAATCATAAATGTGTCCTGTAGGGTGTGCCAAAGGGAAATATTGTGGTTTGACTAAAACTAAGTTCTAAGAACGTTGGCCGCGGCAACATTTTTTGACAGAAATTGAAGAAAATCGATAGTTCCCATCTAGAGGTCACCCCAAACTAGCATGCCAGGTTTCAAAGCAATCCGATCATAAATGTACCCTGTAGGGTGTGCCAAAGGGAAATATTGAGTCTTCTGACTAAACTAAGTTCTAAGAATGTTGGCCGCGGCAAAAATTTTTGACAGAAATTGAAGAAAATCGATAGCTCCCATCTAGAGGTCTCCCCAAACAAGCATACCAGGTTTCAAAGCAATCTGATCGTAAATGTACCCTGTAGGGTGTGCCAAAGGGAAATATTGAGGTCTGACTAAACTAAGTTCTACAAACATTGGCCGTGGCAACATTTTTTGCCGGAAATTGAAGAAAATCGATAGCTCCCATCTAGAGGTCACCCTAAATAAGCGTATCAGGTTTCAAAGCAATCAAATCATAAATGTGCCCTGTAGGGTGTGCCAAAGGGAAATATTGTGGTTTGACTAAACTAAGTTCTAAGAACGTTGGCCGCGGCAACATTTTTTGCCGGAAATTGAAGAAAATCGATAGCTCCCATCTAGAGGTCACCCCAAACAAGCATAAGAAGTTTCAAAGTAATCTGATCATAAATGCGACCTGTGAGGTGTGCCAAAGGAAATTGTGGACGTACGTACTAACTTACCAACGTACGTACGTACGTACATACGTACGCCGACGGACGAGAAGTGATGGCAATAGCTCAGCTTGACTTTGTCAAGTTGAGCTAAAAATGCAATGCCCCTTCGGGATCATCACTCAAACTTTCACTTGACATATAAGACCAAAACATGGAGCTGATGGATGGACGACGGATGGACAGACGGACGGAGAGCAATTAGATTAGCTCAGCTTGACTTTGTCAAGGTGAGCTGAAAATTCAAGAGCACATCCCCTAAAACTATGTCAACCCAAACAAATGTAACTCAGTCAGTGCGTAGCTTTACATATTATGATTACATATAAAACCAGAGCCTAAAGTTAGCCTAAAATGCCCATCTGGCTCAAGATGTCGAACGAGATGAGTGGGTCAGTAAGTGATGGACAGCAAAAGCAATTTTTTGATTTGCCATGACACAACCAAAGGCAATTTTGTCTGGCCAATCATTCTTGCTGGTCCTAGGAAAGCTTCCAAGGCAAAATCAAAGCTCTGTTCTGTGAAGTCTCAATAAAATTTTTGTTTTGTTTCTAACTTCTGTGGTTCTCTCTACCCCACCCACAAAAATTTTTTTATGGTAAAAATCAAGTGCTTATGACCCGATTATACTACATGACAAATTTAAATTAATGGGGTTCTTCTTCCTAAGGGACATTATATATTCAAGTTTCAGATGAAACTTGGAATCTGTTGCACATCCCAAATTAAGAGTCCATTTACAGCCACTACCTTGACCTTTGACCCACAAACCCCCAAATCAATAGGAATTTTCCTCTTCATAAGGAGTATTATCTTTTCAAGTTTGAAGAGAATAGGATGAAACATTAACAAGAAGGACGCCAACACCCAATAGCTCACCAACATTCCTCTTTGATAGTAACTTTGGCAAACACAAGAACTGTATCAAACAGGCTCATAACATGCGACAAAGCTTACCTAAACACAACCTCTTAAAAGTAAAACACAGAAACTGACATAAACACTTAGTTAAACATGAAATTCCGAGCTAAACAGAAAACTAAACGCAACTAAAAATGTGAAGAAAAATGTTTATGAGGGTATGAGGGGTTAATCATGGAACAATGATACTGAGGAACATGTATAATGAATATAAGTGCCATGGGAAGAGAAGGAGCACAGCAGCTGACCTAAACACCAAGTTAAACATGAAATTCCGAGCTAAACAGAAAACTAAACGCAACTAAAAATGTCAAGAAAAATGTTTAAAATGCAGGGTATGAGGGGTTAATCATGGGACAATGATACTGAGGAACATGTATGATGAATATAAGTGCCATGGGAAGAGAAGGAGCACAGCAGCTGACCTAAACACTAAGTTAAACATGAAATTCCAAGCTAAACATAAAACTAAATGCAACTACAAATGTCAAGAAAAATGTTTAAAATGCAGGATATGAGGGGTTAATCATGGAACAATGATACTGAGGAACATGTATGATGAATATAAGTGCCATGGAAAGAGAAGGAGCACAGCAGTTGACCTAAACACTAAGTTAAACATGAAATTCCAAGCTGAACAGAAAACTAAACGCAACTAAAAATGTCAAGAAAAATGGCTAAAATGTAGGGTATGAGCGGTTAAATCATGGTAGAATGATAATAATCATCATATAGCAGCATTATAAAGGCCATGATATGGAAATAGGGCGAGTAAGTGACCTAAACAGAAGCTTTAACATTATTGGACACATACTCTGAAGCGGACGCTGACGCCGACCGATCAAGCCATGCCATAAGCTCACACAACTAAAGTTGGTGAGCTAAAAACATAATCTCCTGAAACCATTAATCTGTCCAGCCAAATTTATACCAATATAACTAATGCTCTAAATAATTATACTGGTCTCAATACAACTTATGATCTGTCCAGCTAAATGGATACCAACATAACTAATGCTCCAAATAATTATACTGGTCTCAATACTACTTATGTGAGGCATTAAATCTGTTCAGCCAAAGTTATACCCACATAACTAATGCTCTAAATAATTAAACTGAGTCAATACTACATATTATCTGTCCAGCTAAATGGATACCAACATAACCAGCGCACTGATTACACTCACCACCAAAATACTCTCGATGTGAGACACTGCCATGTCCAAGCACTTTTACTAACATGACCAATGATCCTCAAATTTATAAACATAACCAGTCACATTACCACTGTGGTAAACAATTATACTGATCTTGCTAATACATACATAACCACCAAGTTACCAGAGTGCTAAACATTATACTGATGTTAATACATACATAACCACCAAGTTACCAGAGTGCTAAACATTATACTGATGTTGTTAATACATACATAACCACCAAGTTACCAGAATGCCAAACAATTATACTGATGTTGTTAATACATACATAACCACCAAGTTACCAGAATGCTAAACAATTATACTGATGTTGCTAATACATACATAACCACCAAGTTACCAGAATGCTAAACATTATACTGATGTTGTTAATACACACATAACCACCAAGTTACCAGAATGCCAAACAATTATACTGATGTTGTTAATACATATACATAACCACCAAGTTACCAGAGTGCTAAACATTATACTGATGTTGTTAACACATACATAACCACCAAGTTACCAGAATGCCAAACAATCATACCGATGTTGTTAATACATACATAACCACCAAGTTACCAGAGTGCTAAACATTATACTGATGTTGTTAATACATACATAACCACCAAGTTACCAGAATGCCAAACAATTATACTGATGTTGTTAATACATACCTAACCACCAAGTTACCAGAATGCTAAACATTATACTGATGTTGTTAATACATACATAACCACCAAGTTACCAGAGTGCTAAACAATTATACTGATGTTGCCAATACATACATAACCACCAAGTTGCCAGAATGCTAAACATTATACTGATGTTGCCAATACATACATAACCACCAAGTTACCAGAGTGCTAAACATTATACTGATGTTGTTAATACATACATAACCACCAAGCTACCAGAATGCTAAACATTATACTGATGTTGCCAATACATACATAACCACCAAGTTACCAGAGTGCTAAACATTATACTGATGTTGTTAATACATACATAACCACCAAGTTACCAGAGTGCTAAACATTATACTGATGTTGCCAATACATACATAACCACCAAGTTACCAGAGTGCTAAACATTATACTGATGTTGTTAATACATACATAACCACCAAGTTACCAGAATGCTAAACATTATACTGATGTTGCTAATACATACATAACCACCAAGTTACCAGAATGCTAAACATTATACTGATGTTGCCAATACATACATAACCACCAAGTTACCAGAGTGGTAAACATTATACTGATGTTGCCAATACATACAAAACCATCAAGTCACCAGAGTGCTAAACATTATACTGATGTTGTTAATACATACATAACCACCAAGTTACAAGAGTGCTAAACATTATACTGATGTTGTTAATACATACATAACCACCAAGTTACCAGAATGCTAAACATTATACTGATGTTGCCAATACATACATAACCACCAAGTTACCAGAGTGTTAAACATTATATTGATGTTGCCAATACATACATAACCACCAAGTTACCAGAGTGCTAAACATTATACTGATGTTGTCAGTACATACATAACCACCAAGTTACCAGTTATTTATTTATTTATTTACGTTTAAGGTCACATATTTATGCACAATGGCTAATCATGACCGTGACAGTTTTACGGGTGGAGGAAGCCGGAGTACCCGGAGAGAACCACCGAGCAACGACGAGCAGCTGCCAGCTCCCCAACATCGTAACTTCGCACTGCAGCACAGGCAGGGTTAGATTGGTTGAAGACATGCGTACCATCGACGTGCAGTACGCCTTAGTACACGGCGTCATCGTGCTCCCAAATGGGCAATGGGGGTGAAGTGTCTTGCCCAAGGACACAACGCGGTTGCCGCAGGTGGGATTCGAACCGAGGACCTCTCGGCTTGCAGCCTGCACCTCTACCTACTGAGCCATCGCGCCCCCGCCAAGTTACCAGAATGCTAAACAATTATACTGATGTTGCCAATACATACATAACCACCAAGTTACCAGAGTGTTAAACATTATATTGATGTTGCCAATACATACATAACCACCAAGTTACCAGAGTGCTAAACATTATACTGATGTTGTTAATACATACATAACCACCAAGTTACCAGAATGCCAAACAATTATACTGATGTTGTTAATACATACATAACCACCAAGTTACCAGAATGCTAAACAATTATACTGATGTTGCTAATACATACATAACCACCAAGTTACCAGAATGCTAAACATTATACTGATGTTGTTAATACATACATAACCACCAAGTTACCAGAATGCTAAACATTATACTGATGTTGTTAATACATACATAACCACCAAGTTACCAGAATGCCAAACAATTATACTGATGTTGTTAATACATACATAACCAACAAGTTACCAGAGTGCTAAACATTATACTGATGTTGTTAACACATACATAACCACCAAGTTACCAGAATGCCAAACAATCATACTGATGTTGTTAATACATACATAACCACCAAGTTACCAGAGTGCTAAACATTATACTGATGTTGTTAATACATACATAACCACCAAGTTACCAGAATGCCAAACAATTATACTGATGTTGTTAATACATACCTAACCACCAAGTTACCAGAGTGCTAAACATTATACTGATGTTGTCAATACATACATAACCACCAAGTTACCAGAGTGCTAAACATTATACTGATGTTGCCAATACATACAAAACCATCAAGTTATCAGAGTGCTAAACATTATACTGATGTTGTTAATACATACATAACCACCAAGTTACAAGAGTGCTAAACATTATACTGATGTTGTTAATACATACATAACCACCAAGTTACCAGAATGCTAAACATTATACTGATGTTGCCAATACATACATAACCACCAAGTTACCAGAGTGCTAAACATTATACTGATGTTGTTAATACATACATAATCACCAAGTTACCAGAGTGCTAAACATTATACGGATGTTGCCAATACATACATAACCACCAACTTACCAGAGTGCTAAACATTATACTGATGTTGTTAATACATACATAACCACCAAGTTACCAAAGTGCTAAACATTATACTGATGTTGTTAATACATACATAACCACCAAGTTACCAGAGTGCTAAACATTATACTGATGTTGTCAGTACATACATAACCACCAAGTTACCAGAATGCTAAACAATTATACTGATGTTGCCAATACATACATAACCACCAAGTTACCAGAGTGTTAAACATTATATTGATGTTGCCAATACATACATAACCACCAAGTTACCAGAGTGCTAAACATTATACTGATGTCGTTAATACATACATAACCACCAAGTTACCAGAGTGCTAAACATTATACTGATGTTGTTAATACATACATAACCACCAAGTTACCAGAATGCTAAACATTATACTGATGTTGCCAATACATACATAACCACCAAGTTACCAGAGTGCTAAACATTATACTGATGTTGTTAATACATACATAACCACCAAGTTACCAGAGTGCTAACCATTATACTGATGTTGTTAATACATACATAACCACCAAGTTACCAAAGTGCCAAACATTATACTGATGTTGTTAATACATACATAACCACCAAGTTACCAGAGTGCTAAACATTATACTGATGTTGTTAATACATACATAACCACCAAGTTACCAGAGTGCTAAACACTATACTAATGTTGTTAATACATACATAACCACCAAGTTACCAGAGTGCTAAACATTATACTGATGTTGTTAATACATACATAACCACCAAGTTACCAGAGTGCTAAACACTATACTGATGTTGTTAATACATACATAACCACCAAGTTACCCGAGTGCTAAACATTATACTGATGTTGCTAATACATACATAACCACCAAGTTACCAGAGTGCCAAACAATTATACTGATGTTGCTAATACATACATAACCACCAAGTTACCAGAGTGCCAAACAATTATACTGATGTTGCTAATACATACATAACCACCAAGTTACCAGAATGCTAAACATTATACTGATGTTGTTAATACATACATAACCACCAAGTTACCCGAGTGCTAAACATTATACTGATGTTGCTAATACATACATAACCACCAAGTTACCAGAGTGCCAAACAATTATACTGATGTTGCTAATACATACATAACCACCAAGTTACCAGAGTGCCAAACAATTATACTGATGTTGCTAATACATACATAACCACCAAGTTACCAGAATGCTAAACATTATACTGATGTTGTTAATACATACATAACCACCAAGTTACCAGAATGCCAAACAATTATACTGATGTTGTTAATACATACCTAACCACCAAGTTACCAGAATGCTAAACATTATACTGATGTTGTTAATACATACATAACCACCAAGTTACCAGAGTGCTAAACAATTATACTGATGTTGCCAATACATACATAACCACCAAGTTGCCAGAATGCTAAACATTATACTGATGTTGCCAATACATACATAACCACCAAGTTACCAGAGTGCTAAACATTATACTGATGTTGTTAATACATACATAACCACCAAGCTACCAGAATGCTAAACATTATACTGATGTTGCCAATACATACATAACCACCAAGTTACCAGAGTGCTAAACATTATACTGATGTTGTTAATACATACATAACCACCAAGTTACCAGAGTGCTAAACATTATACTGATGTTGCCAATACATACATAACCACCAAGTTACCAGAGTGCTAAACATTATACTGATGTTGTTAATACATACATAACCACCAAGTTACCAGAATGCTAAACATTATACTGATGTTGCCAATACATACATAACCACCAAGTTACCAGAGTGCTAAACATTATACGGATGTTGTTAATACACACATAACCACCAAGTTACCAGAGTGCTAAACATTATACTGATGTTGCCAATACATACAAAACCATCAAGTTACCAGAGTGCTAAACATTATACTGATGTTGTTAATACATACATAACCACCAAGTTACCAGAATGCTAAACATTATACTGATGTTGCCAATACATACATAACCACCAAGTTACCAGAGTGCTAAACATTATACTGATGTTGTTAATACATACATAACCACCAAGTTACCAAAGTGCTAAACATTATACTGATGTTGTTAATACATACATAACCACCAAGTTACCAGAGTGCTAAACATTATACTGATGTTGTCAGTACATACATAACCACCAAGTTACCAGAATGCTAAACAATTATACTGATGTTGCCAATACATACATAACCACCAAGTTACCAGAGTGTTAAACATTATATTGATGTTGCCAATACATACATAACCACCAAGTTACCAGAGTGCTAAACATTATACTGATGTTGTTAATACATACATAACCACCAAGTTACCAGAATGCCAAACAATTATACTGATGTTGTTAATACATACATAACCACCAAGTTACCAGAATGCTAAACAATTATACTGATGTTGCTAATACATACATAACCACCAAGTTACCAGAATGCTAAACATTATACTGATGTTGTTAATACATACATAACCACCAAGTTACCAGAATGCCAAACAATTATACTGATGTTGTTAATACATACATAACCACCAAGTTACCAGAGTGCTAAACATTATACTGATGTTGTTAACACATACATAACCACCAAGTTACCAGAATGCCAAACAATCATACTGATGTTGTTAATACATACATAACCACCAAGTTACCAGAGTGCTAAACATTATACTGATGTTGTTAATACATACATAACCACCAAGTTACCAGAATGCCAAACAATTATACTGATGTTGTTAATACATACCTAACCACCAAGTTACCAGAGTGCTAAACATTATACTGATGTTGTTAATACATACATAACCACCAAGTTACCAGAATGCCAAACAATCATACTGATGTTGTTAATACATACATAACCACCAAGTTACCAGAGTGCTAAACATTATACTGATGTTGTTAATACATACATAACCACCAAGTTACCAGAATGCTAAACATTATACTGATGTTGCCAATACATACATAACCACCAAGTTACCAGAGTGCTAAACATTATACTGATGTTGTTAATACATACATAATCACCAAGTTACCAGAGTGCTAAACATTATATGGATGTTGCCAATACATACATAACCACCAAGTTACCAGAGTGCTAAACATTATACTGATGTTGTTAATACATACATAACCACCAAGTTACCAAAGTGCTAAACATTATACTGATGTTGTTAATACATACATAACCACCAAGTTACCAGAGTGCTAAACATTATACTGATGTTGTCAGTACATACATAAGCACCAAGTTACCAGAATGCTAAACAATTATACTGATGTTGCCAATACATACATAACCACCAAGTTACCAGAGTGTTAAACATTATATTGATGTTGCCAATACATACATAACCACCAAGTTACCAGAGTGCTAAACATTATACTGATGTCGTTAATACATACATAACCACCAAGTTACCAGAGTGCTAAACATTATACTGATGTTGTTAATACATACATAACCACCAAGTTACCAGAATGCTAAACATTATACTGATGTTGCCAATACATACATAACCACCAAGTTACCAGAGTGCTAAACATTATACTGATGTTGTTAATACATACATAACCACCAAGTTACCAGAGTGCTAAACATTATACTGATGTTGCCAATACATACATAACCACCAAGTTACCAGAGTGCTAACCATTATACTGATGTTGTTAATACATACATAACCACCAAGTTACCAAAGTGCCAAACATTATACTGATGTTGTTAATACATACATAACCACCAAGTTACCAGAGTGCTAAACATTATACTGATGTTGTTAATACATACATAACCACCAAGTTACCAGAGTACTAAACACTATACTAATGTTGTTAATACATACATAACCACCAAGTTACCAGAGTGCTAAACATTATACTGATGTTGTTAATACATACATAACCACCAAGTTACCAGAGTGCAAAACACTATACTGATGTTGTTAATACATACATAACCACCAAGTTACCCTAGTGCTAAACATTATACTGATGTTGCTAATACATACATAACCACCAAGTTACCAGAGTGCCAAACAATTATACTGATGTTGCTAATACATACATAACCACCAAGTTACCAGAGTGCTAAACATTATACTGATGTTGCTAATACATACATAACCACCAAGTTACCAGAGTGCCAAACAATTATACTGATGTTGCTAATACATACATAACCACCAAGTTACCAGAGTGCCAAACAATTATACTGATGTTGCTAATACATACATAACCACCAAGTTACCAGAATGCTAAACATTATACTGATGTTGCCAATGCATACATAACCACCAAGTTACCAGGGTGCCAAACAATCATACTGATGTTGCTAATACATACATAACCACCAAGTTACCAGAGTGCTAAACATTATACTGATGTTGCTAATACATACATACATACATACATAACCACCAAGTTACCAGACTGCTAAACATTATACTGATGTTGCTAATACATACATAACCACCAAGTTACCGAGTGCTAAACATTATAGTGATGTTGTTAATACATACATAACCACCAAGTTACTGGAGTGCCAAACAATTATACTGATATTGTTAAAACTTGTATGTAACCAGACACAATTACACTCATATTGGCAATATATTTTATATGAGGAATTAAACTGTCCATCCAAACATCTAACATGTCTACTGTTCTAAAGAATTATACTAACCTCAATAATACTTCGAATGTGAGGCATTAATCTGTCCATCCGAACTTCTACCAACATGACCAGTGCTCTGCAAACATTCTTCCTTACCTCTGTGTCTTCATCCGTAGCTAAATAAAACAAATTCTGGAAAAAAAAATAAGATAACAGTGGACTGTGCCATAAAAATAAAATCACTCAAGGTAGACTTCAGTAAACACTTTATATTAAAACCTCTTTCTTAGGTTTATGTTAACCCTTTACCCAACGCAGACGATATCAATATGAAATTTTTTGAAAAATAATATTTTTTCAACTGCTGAATTTCAATATTACGCAGGCGATTCGTTGGGTAAAGGGTTAAGAAAGAGGTTTTAATATAAAGTGTTGACTAAATTTCATTTTTATGTTACTTCCCTGCACTAGATGAAAAAAATTCTAGTACTTTCATGATAAACAAGAGGCCCCAAGAAGCCTTATTGACTCACCTGAGAAAGATGTCTAAAGGAGGATTCCAAGTCACATTCACTAGAGCCCAAATGTCAACCCAGATACTTGATTAAAATGAAAGTGTCAATGACACTGTAGCTTAACTTGTGTGTTGTGTTTGATGAAAAGGATAATGTTCAATGTTTATGAAAGGATTATGAAATAAGACAAGAATTGTGATAATTGGGAATATGTTCATTTCTGTTCCCTGTATGCTATGTTTATGATAAAAATAATATGAGGTGTACACTGTACTAAAGATCTGAGGAGTGGGTTAATATGACCTCACAGTTAATATATGTGGCCCTCACAGTTAACATATATCAACAAAATTACAATGAAATTATTCCAAAATGAGTCATCCTATCAAGTTACATTAAAATCCCTTCATAAATATGGCCTGTAGACTGTGCTAAAGGTTTTCGGGCTTCGGGCCCCTGTAGCCGTCAGTTTCCCAATTGCGTCCAAAGGGGACGTTCTCATCTAGACATTATATGAAGTCAACCTACCAAGTTACAATGAAATCCCTCCATAAATACGACCTGTAGACTGTGCTAAAGGTTTTCGGGCTTCAGGCACCTGTAGATATCACAGTTGACCAACCACGACCAAAAGGGGATGTCATCATCTAGGCATTATATGGAGTCAACCTAACAAGTTACAATGAAATCCTTCCATAAATACGACCTACAGACATGCTAAAGGTTTTTGGGCTCGGGCAGCCATCAAGGCTGAATGATCGTGACCAAAAGGGGACGTTCTCATCTGGACACTATTTGGAGTCATCCTACCAAGCTACAATAAAATCCCTTCATAATTATAACCTGTAGACTGTTCTAAAGGTTTTCGGGCTTTGGGCCCCTGAAGCCGTCACAGTTGCCCACTCGTGTTCAAAAGGGGACGTTCTCATCTAGACATTATATGAAGTTAACCTACCAAGTTACAATGAAATCCCTTCATAAATATGACCTTAGACTGTGCTAAAGGTTTTTGGGCTTTGGGCTCGGGCAGCCATCATGGTTGAATGATCGCAACCAAAGGGGACAATCTCATCTGGGCATCATCTGGAGTGATCCTGCGAAGTTACAATGAAATCCCTTCATAAATATGACCTGTAGACTGTGTTCAAGGTTTTCGGGCTTTGGGCACCTGTAGCCATCACAGTTGACCAATCACGACCAAAAGGGGATGTCATCATCTAGGCATTATATGGAGTCAACCTAACAATGTTACAATGAAATCCTTTTATAAATATAAACTTTTGCCTATGCTAAAGGTTTTTGGGCTCGGGCACCCATCAAGGCTGAATGATCATGGCCAAAATGGGACGTTCTCATCTTGACCTTATTTGGAGTCAACCTACCAAGTTTACAATGAAATCCCTTCATAAATATGACCTGTAGACAGTGCTAAAGGTTTTTGGGCTTCGGGCACCTTTAGCTGTCAAAGTTGCCCAAACATGTCCAAAAGGGGACGTTCTCATCTAGGCATTATATGAAGTCAACCAACCAAGTTACAATGAAATCCCTTCACAAATATGACTTGTAGACTGTGCTTAAGGTTTTCGGGCTTCGGGTTCGGGCAGCCATCATGGTTTAATAATCGCAACCAAAGGGGACAATCTCAACTGGGCATCATCTGGAATGATCCTATGAAGTTACAATGAAATCCCTTCATAAATATGGCCTGTAGACTGTGCTCAAGGTTTTTGGGCTTCGGGCACTTGTAGCCAACACATCTGACCAATTACGACCAAAAGGGGATGTCATCATCTAGGCATTATATGGAGTCAACCTAATAGGTTACAATGAAATCTTTCCATAAATATGACCTTTTACCTATGCTAAAGGTTTTTGGGCTCGGGCACCCATCAAGGCTGAATGATCGCGATCAAAAGGGGACGTTCTCATCTAGACATTATTTGGAGTCATCCTACCAAGTTACAATGAAATCCCCTCATAAATATGACCTGTAGACTGTGCTAAAGGTTTTCGGGCTTCGGGCACCTTTAGCCGTCACCGTTGCCCAATCATGTCCAAAAGGGGACGTTCTCATCTAGTCGTTATATGAAGTTAACCTACCAAGTTACAATGAAATCCCTTCATAAATATGACCTGTACACTGTGCTAAAGGTTTTCGGGCTTCGGGCTTTGGGCTCAGGCAGCCATCATGGGTGAATGAACGCACGTTCTCATCCAGACATTATATGAAGTTAACCTACCAAGTTACAATGAAATCCCTTCATAAATATGACCTGTAGACTGTGCTAAAGGTTTTCGGGCTTCGGGCTTGGGCAGCCATCATGGGTGAATGATCGCAACCATAGGGGACAATCTCATCTGAGCATCATCTGGAGTGATCCTAAGAAGTTACAATGAAATCCCTTCATAAATATGACCTGTAGACTGTGCTCAAGGTTTTCGGGCTTCGGGCACTTGTAGCCATCACAACTGACCAATCACGACCGAAAGGGGATGTCACCATCTAGGCATTATATGGAGTCAACCTAACAGGTTACAATGAAATCCTTCCATAAATATGACCTTTTGCCTATGCTAAAGGTTTTTGGGCTCGGGCACCCATCAAGGCTGCATGATCGCGATCAAAATGGGACGTTCTCATCTAGACATTATTTGGAGTCATCCTGCCAAGTAACAATGAAATCATTTCATAAATATGACCTCTAGAGTGTGCTAAAGGTTTTCGGGCTTCGGGCTCCTGTAGCCGTCACAGTTGCCCAATCACGTCCAAAGGGGGACTTTCTCATCTAGACATTGTATGAAGTCAACCCACCAAGTTACAATGAAATTCCTCAATAAATATGACCTGTAGACTGTGCTAAAGGTTTTCGGGTTTTGGGCTCGGGCAGTCGTCACGGTTGGCAGATCATGCCCAAATGGGGAAATTCGCATCTAGACATCATAAGGAGTCATCCTACCAAGTTACAATGAAATCCCTCCACATTAAACATGACCTGCAGACTGTGCAAAAAGTTTTTGGGTTTCGGGCTTGGGCAGCCATCACGGTTGATAGATCATGCCCAAAAGGGGACGTTCTAGTCTTGGCACTATACAGAGGCATCCTACCAAGTTACAATGAAATCCCTTCATAAATACGACCTGTAGACTGTGCTAATGGTTTTCGGGTTTTGGGCTCAGGCAGCCATACCGGTTGCCCGATCGCGACCAAAAGGGGACGTTCTCATCTAGACATGACCCCAAACCTGCATATGAAATTTCGTGACGATCAGACAAGAACTGCGGGTTGTAGCCCGTGCTAAAGGAAATGTGAACAGACGTCACAGACTCACAGACTAACAGACTCACAGACTAACAGACTTCCGCACGCGTGATGGCAATAGCTTATCTTGACTATGTCAAGTTAAGCTAACTAGAGATGGCTTACGTGGAAGGCTAATTCCCAAGAAAAAAGCCTTGATACATCAGTCCAGCAGAACTTTAGAAAGACCAGACACTTGATTAAAACTAGAGGTGGCTTACGTGGAAGGCTAATTCCCAAGAAAAAAGCCTTGATACATCAGTCCAGCAGAACTTTAGAAAGAGGAACAGAAAATTTGGAAGTTGAAGGTCACTCACCATCACTGTGACCTTGACCTTTTAGCAGAAAGTCCCTAAAATAAATAGGGGTCTTCCACTCCTCATACCACAACCATATGTCAAGTTGGGTTTCCACCGGACCAGCAAACTTTATTTACAGAGCACCAACCAGAAAAATTTTAAAGTTAAAGGCCACTGTGACTTTGATCTTTCATCAATGATCCCAAAATAGGGTTCTTACTCTTGTCACACCCCAACCCTCATGTCAAGTTTGGTTACAATCAGCCATGCAGAATTCTAGTTTGAGAACAGAAACCAACTCCTGGAATATTTCAAGTCCAAGGTCACCGTGGCTTTGGCCTTTGGTAAGTAAAATGACCCCAAAGTAAATAGGATTCTTCCTCTTATCACCCAACACATGTGTTATCAAACCCATCCCACATGTTATACCCAACCCATGTGTTATACCCAATCCATGTGTTATCATACCCATCCCATGTGTTATCATATCCAACTCATGTGTTAGGTTTGGTTTGTCCATGCAGAACTTATCATACCCAACCCATGTGTTAGGTTTGGTTTGTCCATGTAGATCGTATCATACCCAACCCATGTGTTAGATTTGATTTGTCCATGCAGAACTTATCACACCCAACCTATGTGTTTGGTTTGTCCATGTACAACTTTTCATACCTAACCCATGTTAGGTTTGGTTTGTCCATGCAGAACTTATCATACCCAGCCCATGTGTTAGGTTTGGTGTGTCCATGTAGAACTTATAAAACCAAACCCATGTTAGGTTTGGTTTATCCATGCAAAACTTATACCCAACCCATGTGTTAGGTTTGGTTTGTCCATGCAAAACTTATCATACCCAACCCAAGTGTGTTAGGTTTGGTTTGTCCATGTTGAACTTTTCATACCTAACCCATGAATTTGGTTCGGTTTGTCCATGCAGAACTTATCATACCCAACCCATGTGTTACGTTTGGTTTGTCCATGTAGAACTTTTCATACCTAACCCATGTTCGGTTTAGTTTGTCCATGCATAACTTATCATACCCAACCCATGTATTAGGTTTGGTTTGTCTATGCAGAACTTATCATACCCAACACATGTATTAGGTTTGGTTTGTCCATGCAGAACTTATACCCAACCCATGAATTAGGTTTGGTTTGTCCATGCAGAACTTATCATACCCAACCCATGTGTTAGGTGTAGTTTGACAATGCAGAAGCTATCATACCCAACCCATGTTTTAGGTTTGGTTTGGTTTGTCCATGTTCGGTTTAGTTTGACCATGCAGAAGTTATCATACCCAACCCTTGTGTTAGGTTTGGTTTGTCCATGCAGATCATACCCAACCCATGTGTTAGGTTTAGTTTGACCATGCAGACCTTATCATACCCAACCTGTGTGTTCGGTTTAGTTTGACCATACAGAAGTTATCATACCCAACCCATGTGTTAGGTTTGGTTTGTCCATGCAGATCATACCTAACCCATGTGTTAGGTTTAGTTAGACCATGCAGACCTTATCATACCCAACCTGTGTGTTCGGTTTAGTTTGACCATGCAGAAGTTATCATACCCAACCCATGTGTTAGGTTTGTTTTGTCCATGCAGATCATACCCATCCCTTGTATTAGGTTTAGCTTGACCATGCAGAAGGTATCATACCCAACCCATATGTTAGGTTTGGTTTGTCCAAGCAGAACTTCTCATACCCAACACATATGTTAGCTTTGGTTTGTCCATGCAGAACTTCAAGAGAGCGGAAACTAATTCCTTTGGCGCAGTTGAAATGAGCTGCAAAAAAATTTGTTTTTCTATATATTTGAAGTTCAAGGTCATGTTATTAGGACTACTCAGATTGGTATGACTACTCTCTCATCAGAAAATTAATCACTTTCGCCAAAGATCAGAAGTACCATATAAGCTTTTGACTAAGTGCCAGATCTTTCTAACAATATGAACCCACATTAAAAGTGAGGGGTCATTTTGCCAATGGGAATTACGCAACTGTAAATTACACTCACAAATCATTTTGCGGGTAGTAAAAACTGCACCGTGAGAAATTGGCATTTTGAAAATGGCTGCAAACTGAAACCATCAAAATACAAGGAAGCCATGTGATGATCATTTGGTAAAATGTTTGATGTCTATTTCAATCATGAAATTCTTACAAAATATCACAAACAAGAGGGATTTTACATCCTGGCCATTCAACTGCATTCATGCTTGATATAATCGATCCAATGTCATAAAAGCTCCTTGAACCTGCATTTTTATTGCTTATATCACAAAGTTAATATTACTGCAATGGTTTTCAGTAACCCAAATCTACAATATCAATGATCTGGATAGACCCACAGAAAAAATTATTATTATTATTTATTGGTGTTTTAGGTCACATACTTATGCACAATGGCTAATCGTGACTGTGACAGTTTTACGGGGGAGGAAGCTGGAGTTACTAGAAAGAACCACTGAGCATCTACAAGCAACTGTCAGCTCAACATTCTAACTCGGTTCAAGCTCCGCTCAAGCAGGGTTACAGCAGTTGAAGACATGTGCGCCATCGATGTGCAGTACGCCTTAGTACACGGCGTCATTGTGCCTCCATGTAGGCAACCAGGATGAAGTGCCTTGCCCAAGGACAGAATGTGGGTCATCCCAGACAGGGATCGAACTCGGGACCTCTAGCATAGAAGTCCAACAGTCTAACACTTAGCCACCGTGCTCCCACCCACAGAAATAAAACTCAACTTAACACAAACTTTTACAACCTAAAACAGACTAAGTAGGAGAAAAATTAATACAGAGATCATGAGAATCATAGGAAGATTTTCTCCTATTACAATTTGAACAATAATCATTCATTGTGAAATGTAAACAATCAAAGTACTCGCACTAATCCTTGAAAATAAAGATACATAATACAACAATCCATTATATTCATTAATAAATAATGATTTGAAAAGAAAAAATTTTTTCAAAAAAAAACATTTTTTCAAAAGAGCCCAAGTTCCCAAAGGGAACCCTGAGCCCAATGGATCCCAAAAAAGCCTAAGTGTGGACAAAAATTTAAATTCATTTTGAAAAAATTAATGAGACACTTACGGACAATAATAATGTATCTTACTATGAATAAGAGATGCAGAAGACAAATAATCACTATCAGCAGTAACTGTTGTCAACCTAAGCAAAAGTGTCAACAAACCGGAAACAATACTCCAGGCACTGAAAAAAACATGGCCCGAAATTAGTCACCAATTAAAACACTATCTGATGCAAAACAGAGGCTTCCAGAGAAGAAACTGTAGAACATCAGATGGTAGATGCAGACCAAAACGCCTAAACACCACTTGGGTGAGGACGTAAACATGGGGAAAAAACAGAAATAAATCTGTTACCAAGCCAAAACTCCCAAGAAATTTTAGTAATAAACATTACAAAAAATAAGCCAAAACATGGGAGAATAGCTAAGGGGGGAATAAGGAAGGTAGAGAGGAAACACTGATCAAACAATGGTACTTCATAGCAAGAATGACAACATCAGGGCTATGCCTTGAAAAAAGGCAACTAGAACTAATAAAATAATTATAAGTTACAGCCCTGAACATTTTCTTGCACTAAATTTTTTCCTCTCCTCCTTATGTATCCTCTTTATTTCCACCATTTCTCTCATGACAATGTGTCTGGAATCATGAAAACTGAGATTTGGAAGCACAAATAACAGAGAAGTGTGACTGTTTTGAGGGCCAAACAAAGAATGATAATTGGCGCCCATTTCGGGACCTGCTTGACACTGCGCATGCACGGAGGAGTAAATGTATGGAGGACCATATAGGACATGTATTTTTCGGTTTTTGATGCAAATTTTGGGGATTGGGGGGGGGGGGGGGGGCAAAATTTGTGTTTGGCCCTGAATGAAGGAGTTTAGCTAAGTCTGGGTCATTGGTACTGTATAAAAATATCCTGTATGGCCACCACTCGTCCATCTTGAAACTGAGCAGGAAAATAATTATGTCACGCACTTCCC